>CAJFCP010000075.1:2575045-2965771 GCA_904066005.1 Synergus itoensis | reverse complement strand
TCTTATTTTTAAACTAAATAAAATATCTCGTTGAAAATTTGAGAAATTAAGGAAAATATATTAGCCGACCGCTGACTAGTCCCTTGGAGCTTGTATTTTGAATGAAAACTATATTTTTCATAAATTTACAAAGTACTATAGTGGACATGGAAAATTTATAAAAAATATAGTTTTCATTCAAAATACAAGTTCCAAGGTACCAGACAGCGGTCGGCTAATATATTTTCCTTCATTTCTCAAATTTTCAACGAGATATTTTATTTAGTTTAAAAATAAGAAGGTGGAATATCAATAAATTGTGCAGTCGGTATTTCGTGACGGCATAGTTTAGCATTTGCCCTTAAACAGCGCAGGTCACAAGAGTGATATGTATCTAAATGATTATACAGCTTTTAAAGTATTGCGCACTGAACCAAACTGCCTCAGTGTAAATAAATACTCTTCACAGGACAGTCGAAACAACGTCAAGTTCTCTGAGATAAAAATTCGCAATGGCGTTAGTACGACAAAATTATCACGAGGACTGTGAAGCTGCTCTAAACAAGCAAATAAATTTAGAGCTTTATGCGAGTTATACATACCTTTCCATGGTAAGGAAATTTCAGTATTGATTATATTATTATACCCTATTGTCATTCTCATGTTCCATCTTGTCAGGATGCCAACAAAATTATAATACTAATAAAAGATCCAATAAAACTTTCATTTAAGGGCGTTGGACCCAAGTGTTAAGCTCAAAATTCCATTCTCCAATTTACTCTATGAAAATTATAGATAAATATTTTTTTGCTCTGTAGCGCTAATCTATTTTTAAATATAAGACTGCATACAGAGCGAAAAAATATTTAATTTCGATACTTTTTGCATAAAACGAAGAATTCAAAATCCAATTTCAAAATTCAATATTTTCATTTTACTTAAAAGTATTTGAATTAGATATTTTTTTCGCTCTGTACGCATACTTCTAGATAAAAATTGATTAATTATACAGAGGGAAAAAATTCAAAATTTAATATTTGTTGAGTAAAATGAAGAAATCGAATTTTTAGATTAGAAATTGGCTCCAACACCTTTAAAAATAATTATTTTAAGAATAAAATTAACTTCTTGCACTCTCTGAGTCTTCAACATTATTTACTTTCATTATTTTTATGTCAATTTGCAATAATCAAAGTGTAAATTTGTTTTTGTTTCATCAGGCATATTACTTTGACCGCAGCGATGTAGCTTTACCTGGTATTTCCAAATACTTTAAAGAGGCTTCTGAAGAAGAACGTAAACATGCTATGAAATTCATGGAATATCAGAACAAACGTGGTGGATCAATTATTCTGTCAGAAATTAGACAGCCAGAAAAAAACAACTGGGGCACTGCTAAAGACGCGATGAACGATGCTTTGACTTTGGAGAAAACAGTCAATATGGTAATTCCAATTCAAATTTTAAATATTCAGAGCCGTCTAGTAGAAAAATTCCATCATCAACGGTATCTCTTTATTTATTTTTGGTTTTCTTTTTCTTCATCTTTTTGATTTTAATACGTAGAATATTAATATAAAATCCAAAAAATATTTTCTGACCTGAAACATTTAAAAAACTGTTATTGACCATGGAATTTAAAATCGAAATAGTTAATAAATTTTTGAAAATGCCTAAATAATAGCTACATTTTTGTTTAAGGGTGTTGGAGCCAAGTTCCAATCCAAAAACTCGATTTCTTCATTTTACTTAACAAATATTAAATTTGGAATTTTTTCCGTCTGTAGAACTAATCAATTTTTAACTAGAATCATGCGCACAGTGCGAGAAAATATCTAATTCAAATATTTTTCAAGTAAAATGCAAATATTGAATTTTGAAGACAGATTTTGAATTCTTCGTTTTATGCAAAACGTATCGAAACTAAATATTTTTTCGCTCTGTATGCAGTCTCATATTTGAATAAAGATTAGTGCTACAGAGCGAAAAAATATTTATCTATAATTTTCGTTGAGTAAAATGGAGAATGGAATTTTGAGCTTAATATTTTGGTCCAACGCCCTTAAATAAAGATGAGATTTATTTATTCACTTTTAATCATTTTATTTTAGTAACTTCTGGGGATATTTCATTAAAAATATTTTTTTTAATAAGCAAATTTTATTTTTGAGCTCTACTCACTCTTTAACCAACTTCCTCTCATCAGGGGGTGTAACTCAGTGGTAGAGTGTCCGCTTCGCATGCGGAAAGTCCTGGGTTCAAATCCCAGCTCCTCCAAGAATTTTTTTTCATTTTAGATGAAACATTAATACATATCATATCTTGAATAAGATGTAAAGAGAAATTTTCTTATCCACTATACTTATAAATATTTTTTGTCACCAAATTTTAAAAATATTTTATAAGATAAAAATTTTTAAAATATATTATATAGGAACCAATCTGTGAGGCCTAAATAATAGTATTTAATTTAAAAAATTAATTTTTTTAAATTCAATAGCTTCCAATTCTAGATTCCAAAGAAATTCTAATCTATATTACTTTTTATTATTTTCAGAGTCTTCTGAATCTACACTCAGTGGCTTCTACCCACAAAGATGCCAACTTCGCTGATTTCATCGAAACCGAGTACCTCCAGGAACAAATTGAATCTATAAAAGAAATAGCGAACCATGTTACGAACCTGGAACGTGTCGGTGAAGGTCTTGGCGTTTTTGTTTTCGATAAAAAATTGCATGAGTAAATCACTAATGGCATATTTTATTTACTAATTCTGTAATTATTTTATGATTTCCTATTTTATTCATGAATCATTATTTCTGAAATTCCGACCGAGAGAAAAATATTATGCCTGAGTCATCTGGACTTTAGTCAATTATTAAACTTTTATAGTCTGCATGAAATTGAAATTACTAAAATAGAATTAGGAACTTGATGCAAGTGTAAAAAGTGTTTTCGAGAAACATGCAACAAAAGACTGTAATTATTAATTTATAAGAAATAAAAAGACCAGTATTTTATCGTGACAGATTTCTTTTAATTTCCTTTTTCCCATTGTTCAGCTAATGCAGAAGAGAATAAATAATTTAATATTTAATAACGAAAATATATAAAAAATTTCCTTATCAGTTTCTCAGATTTGATATTTAAATTTTATATATCTTATTTTATCTTTCAGAAATAGACTTTGGAAATTAAAATTACGTCAGTCTTTTATTTTACGTCATCAAATAACTTTAGGAGTTAAATTTACAAGTCAACAAGTCCTTTTTACAGAATAAATTCAATTATAAAAAAAAAGAGAACACTGCCTTCAGTTAGGTAAAACGCATATTATCCCTCAAGAACTGACAAAATGGCTAAAATGCTTGAGTTAATTTTATCTAAGTTTCCTGACAAAGCAGTTAACCTTGCAAATTCTTCAAGGTTTGGAACTTCACGCGCATTTAGTATTTTGTAAGTTTACCCCAGGATAATATTAATTAAATTTAATTATTTAAAACAAAGTAAAAGATTTATCACTGACACTTAACTTTTATTTATTCTGTTCTTATCTTGAACAATTTTATATGTAAACAACTTTAATTAAAAATGTCTTAGATTCTTGATAACTAATTAAATTTGTTAACATCAAATAATCTGATAAATTCTTTAAACTCTTCTTGAGTGGAGGAATAACGGATCCCAAGAGATTGCAAGAAATTATCTAAATTCTACACCTACAATAAATAGTATTTGCGAATTTCAATTTCGAAAGTCTTATCAGAAAAAACCTTATGGAAAAAAATGTCCAGATGTTTCGAATTGTAAAGAAACCGTTTATCCAGATAAAGGAACGAAATCACTATCGGAAATAAGAGCGAATTTCAAATTTCATCCAGAAACTGAAGCAGTCATGAACGAACAAATAAACGCAGAATTCAAGGCCTTTTATTACTACTTATCAATGGTTTCTTTTTATTTACTTTTAGAAATAAAAAAAAAATATTTGTCCGGATAAAAGCGGGTTTAGATTAATTTTCTTAATGGAACAGGCATCATATTTTGGACGAGTGGACGTTGCACTTCCAGGCTGTGAATCATTTTTTATACAAATGCATCATGAAGAACACGGTCATGCCTTAAAGTTAATGAATTACGTAAAATTACGAGGAGGTTCAGTCGTTTTGTGTCCAATTCAACCTCCTGACAATCAAGATTGGAAGAGCCCTCTTAATGCTTTTAAAGTAAATTTATATGTAATTCGCATAATAAACTACCTTTTTATATTTTTATTTAGGAATAAAAACTAATTTAAATATTTCTGAATTTAACCAAATATTTCAGACAGCACTTCAATTAGAAATGGAGGTAACAGAGAAATTAGTCTCAGTAAATGACGTAGCTGAAAAACACGACGATTTAAACGCGAGTGACTTCATTATCACGTACTACATGGAAGATCAGATGAAAAGTATTAACGAAATAGCGAGACTAGTAACAATTTTATCAGGAGTTGGTGATCAATCTCTGGCTCGATTTATTTTCGACAAGGAGTTGCTCGAAAATTACGTAATGTCGGATTTCAACGTTTTTAAAAATTCTAACGTTTTTGAATCTACAGAAGAGTCGTTAAAGAAAGTAAAAAAGAAATAAAATTAAAGAAAGAATGTAAAGTTCTATTCTACCCCGTGTGAATAATAAATCTATAATATCTTAGACGGTCTTTATTATCAAACAGTTTTTTAAATATAAACGATTATAGATAATAAAAACTCTATTTGATTCATTCTGACCATACCTCGCATATCTATTGAAAAACTCGAATCATTCATACCAAACTACTTTTGCAAAATACATCACTATGCAATTAGTGAATTATAACCATAATAAAACTTTTTTAAAGCTGGTATATAATACACAATAATATACTGTGTATTGTTCTTTTTTTAAATTTATGCAGTTATTTCATTCAAAAAATTAAAAATAAATGCAAGATTATAGAATAACTACTAAGTATTTTAATTAATTTCTAAGAGTCTAACTTGATTTCGGTTTACTTATCTTCCAAGCTCCGATTTTGTATCGCAACCATATGAGGCCTAAATCACGACCCATCTGCACCCAACTCCAAATCGGTACCAATTTAGAGCCTTCGATTTCGGTCCAGTTTACTGCTATTTCTGTTACGGGAATTTTTAGAGCCTGTGCAATATAGAGCATCTCAACATCAAAAGCCCATCGTTCCACGTGTAACACATTAAAAATAGTTCTTGCAGATTCTCTCGTCAAAAGCTTGAATCCACATTGAGTATCACGAATTCCTTTCACACAGAAGAACCAAACTAGAAAGTGGAATCCATACATCAAAAAAAGTCTAAAAAAAGATCTTGTGGCAATCTCTTGTTCTTCTAGATGAGCACGGGATCCACAGATAACGGCTTGCTGACTAGCAACCTTCTCCGGATTTTCTGTATAGTCAACTGAAATTAAAAGATATTTAATTTAATTATAATTTTCTTGAATTTTAATACGAATAATTAAGACGCTACATTGAGAAAGACGTAAAATAATCAATAATAACCATCTAAAACTTCTTTTAAACTGTCTTCTAGTTTAGCCAAGTCGGCAAATTTAGTTGCACCATCAGCATCTACAAAGAGAAGAACACTTCCTCTAGCACTTTGCATTCCCTGAAAAATTGAATAATTATGTAGTTGAATTATTTTGTATATTTTCAAACTAAAATCATACACGAATTAAAAAACGAACCAATCTCACAGCTCCTCCTTTTCCACGGTTTTTGACTAAAGCTAGGGCCCTCACAGTTTCATATTTCTTTGCATAATTGTGAACAATTTCAACAGTCTTGTCTGTACTTCCATCGCTGACGACAATGACTTCGTAAGTGAGACCAGACTTTTTACGATTTTCCAAATAGACGAGACATTCATCTAACATTGGAGGCACTATTTAAAACAGAAAATGTGATTTAAATTAAGTAGGTACATAATTTAAAGAGTCAATAAAAGTAGTTAGAAGAATTCTCACATCGTTCTTCTTCGTTATAAGCTGGAACAATAACACTGAGATGAACACTCCAATCATCTTTTATCGAAGGAAAAGCCTCCCTTTTTCCAGATATGGGATTAAAATAAAATTTTTCTTCCTCATGTCGCCACACATTAGGATAAGGTTGCGTTGTCACGTATAAACCAACGGAAAACTGTAATTAATTGTTAAAAAATATAATAAAAATAATTCACTTTGCTTATCAACCTTAACACTTATAAAACAGATATATTACAGGAAGAATTAATATTAAAATTGCATAAGATTATTAAAATGATTACTATCAGAATACTAAACTATTTATCTATATTTACATATTTTAAATAAATAAATGTTCGGGAAAAATGCAAAAATAGAAAAAAGCATAACCTCAAACTTTTTGACAATTGTTCTAAAGTTCATAAAATTAATGAAATTACACCAAAATTCAATGATTAAAATTATATAAAGATATTAAATTGATTAAAATTAGATAACCCTAGTCTGTTCTTTTATTTCTATGTACATACTTTCGTACAATTATCGTGAAAATTGTAAATACACATAACCTCGAATAATTGTGAAAACTTACCAAAATTATGGAAACTGCAATAATTGGAAGCACATAGCCAAATATTATGGTGAAAAGCATGATTACGTTAATAAAAATAACTAAATCACTTAATAAAAGATACTCAATGAACCTAGAGAACCTAATACGTGAATACGTGGCATGTCAAGTGCATGTTCTGCTCCATTGATGCTCAAAACTGAAAACAGCTCAAATGAGCTCAAAAGTCAAAACAACTCAAATAATTGTTTCGATTGTTTACATGCAAGTGTGTGTATGTCATACAAGCATTCTTATGTGTTCTGATTTTTTTAATTTGTTGAACTTAAATATCTCTTACTTACATCAGAATCATAATAATGAAAAATTTAAATAAAATTTAAAAAATTAAAAAAAAAACATCTCAAATCGGTGTAGCACACTGATCTATGTGTAGCACAACATTTTACATTTATATACGAAAAATTATTTCAATATACAATTAATTTTCCTATATATACTTATTTTTTTTTAAACTTCGAAAATTAAACTGATTGGTTGAATTTTCGAATGATGATCGATCTTTTTAGCGCCAATTTTTAAACTATTGATCTCTTTCTATTCAATTACATATAATAATTTAAGTGTAACATATTTTCAATTTGTATAAAATACATCTATCATTTTATAATATTTTAAAAAAAGAACATTAAAAAAACACGAATACGATATTTCGAGTATATAAAATTGTCGATCAATTGTTTTTCAATCTTCTTCAGCTCGAGACAGTCCGAGAAAATTACTAATTTTTCTATTTTTTCTACACTATTTATACTTACATTTTATTAGAGGAAACAATGTTTTCTGGTGAAAATCAGCAAGGAAATGAAGAAGGTGAAGAAGTGAAAAAAGTGACACCTGTTCAAGTACGTGGTGAAAAAGATATGGAGATTGATCTTGATCCTGATGATCCCTGTTATAAAAAACTAAAAGACAGACTGAAAAAAAAAAAGAAAGTTCGTACAGTTGGTGAAGATCCCAGGTAAAAAATGTGTTTTATTCAAATTCAAAATCTGTAAATAAACATTTTTCCTGCATATCTGATCAACAAGAATTTTTTATATTTCATGTAAGATTTCAACAAGCGAACCAAACATTGAGATGTTACGTGTCCTATACTGATTTTTTTCGCTGCCAGAAGATTCTTGGAGAAGGTCATGAAGCCTGTGATTGGTTTAAAGATGTCTATAACACATTTTGTCCTTTAAAATGGATTGAAGAATGGGATCTAGCAAGAGAAGAAGGACGAATGCCCTATCACAAAAGAAATCAAGGCAAATTTCCGGGTCATAAATACGGCTAACTATATTTTTATAAACTTCTACTTCTTTTTCATTGAACTACAATTAATAAGACTAAAAAGTTATTATATTAAAACTATTAAACTCTTTCAAAATTAAATCACATTTGTAAATAAATAAAAATCCTGTGTTACTTTAAACTGCTTTTAATAATAAATCTAGATTAATTGGACACAAATAATAAAAGCTAATTACAAATATAATTGACCTTTATTACAGAAATGTAATTACAATATTCTTAATTTAATGAGGTATGGCCAACAGATAAAAAAATCTTGATCACTCTTCTTGTCGAGAAACGCGCGTTAATATCCAGTAACAAATATCGAATCTTTAATCCTTATTTACATTATTCACATTAACCATGTATATTATATTTAACACTTTTTACAAAGTACAAAAAAAAAAACAAATATTTTGTTCGCGATTGTTTCTGTACATAAAAGCGTTAAAAAAATGGCTTAGAACAAAAAAAAAGCATCACTTGATTAAAATGGATGTCCGGTTCCTGAGACATTGAAAAGGCAGCATGAGTGAATGGCTAAAAACTTCTTTTAGAAGACAACTTACCAATTTGGAATTACCATTATCTAAAAATATAATCCACACTCATTTAGACGCTGCCTCTGAAACCACATTGTGAGACGAATCTGGTAAAGAGCCTGTAATTTCAAGAGAAGAAAAGTGCTTTGTAAATCTTGTTCACTGAATTTCATCTTTAAATGAAATGCATTTAAAAAAAATGTGACTCGAATTTAAAAAAATGTTTTCATATAATTTATAAAGTTGACATTAAAGTGGGCCGAATCCGGAATTTAAAAAATAGAAAAGACAGTAGTTAAATTAATAATACTGTTGAATTAAAACTTTTAGCTACTTAAAATAAAGATTAATATGAAGTTAAGAAAAACAAACACACAAAATCGTTTAAAGTAATACATTAGTTATTAAATGTACCAATTACTATTCAGAACCATCTTACGTAAAATTATGTTGAGTTTTAGCCTCTAAGACTTCTAGTGACTAGGATGATGGACAAATTGACATTCTTGGTCGTGGCAACTTCCCCTTAATTGATATGGGCAAAGAATTCCATCTGGTTGAGAGCTCCTAAATAATAAGAATATATACTACATTAGACCATTCTTTTTTAAGTCAAAGCGAATTCGCTGTGAGAACTTATAATATATTAATTAAATTAAATTCACCTGGGAGATTTTAAGTGAGTCAATATTGACTCGTAAGGCCTAACAGCCTGTTTACTAGACTGTTTATCAGACTTTGTGCTTTGATTTTGAGTAGAGTTTTCTATTGTATGGCACATAACAGATTCAGAGTATTCTTTATCCATCGAAGAAGAATCAGTATTTCTATTGTTTTTATTATTGTCACCTTTTTCAGAAGAATCCTTCGAATGTTCCTCACTTTCATTCTCTTTTTCTTTTCCACTTTCCTGTACAATGTGCTGAGAAACATAATCACTGTTACAACCAAGCGGAGTGATTTCACTTACTTGAGAGTCACTAGGTTCGTTTTCCCTTTGAGGATCTCCCTGATTATTTTCTACATCACTAGAGACTGAATGGCTATCCTTCTCACAACTAGATAAAGATTCACAAGAATTTTGTCTCTCAATTTTGTCCTCTCTTTCATCTGAAGTAACTTCAGATTCTTTGTTTTCCGATTTCTTAGTAGAAACAGTTTTACTTTTCATTTCATTTTTCTTTTTACAAAGCTGACTAGTGTGTTGAGCCACTTCCTTCAGTCTGTTATTTACCAATTGAACACCAGCCTCAGGTATTCTGAAAATAAAAACAATAAAAGTTAAAAAGTTCAGAGAAGTTTCCAAATCTTGGAAAAAGGAGGATTTATCATACTTATATTTTTTTCCAACAATGCTAGTTCCAAGTACATTGCAGATTTTCGCAAGTTTGTAACATTCTTTCCTCCCGACATTCATGTTCTCGTGAACTGCTGCAACCTTCAATCCCATCAAAGCAGCGCGTGCTTTTTGTGCTTTAAGCTTTTCCTCGGCTTCTCTCAACTGCTCTCGCAATTTTCTGACCTCAAGAGTTAAATTTGCTTGCAAATCTTTCTCTAATTCCCACTGTCGAAGACTTCCTGATACTTCCGCTAAGTCATCCAAAACGACGTACCTATCAAGATAAAATTGTCTACACACAAGAAAAATATGTTACACACAGAAATAACATAATTTAATACTCCCGATGTAATCTATTCATTGAAAAAATAAATTAAAAAGTGACCTGTTCAAAATTTTTAAAGCTTTGGATCAGTTGCGATACCTAAAGAAGCAAAGAAAAAAAAGTTGAGATCTTACCGTTTTGCAACTAAATTCTGTTCTGCTTCCAACAATTTCCTCTTTTGCTCTTCTTTATCTAACATCGATATTTTTTCCTTCTCAGACATAACATCGTCTCTAATCTCGTTCCATACAGCACACAATTTTTCGTTATCCACTTTTGATGCATTTTGTGTGCTTGTTATGCATTTTAAATTTTTTCCAGATTTACCTGGTACTGATTTCTTTTTATCAAGTGCAGATATCTTTTTCGTATTATCTTTGCTATTTAAATTTTCACCAGATATTCTTGGTAGTGATTTCTCTTTTATATTTTCTTTTGAGGTACTTGGCATTATTTTGTCAGTATCAGCTGCTGCAGATGATTTAGATGTAATTGTAGCACTTGCAGTTTCAGAATTAACTGTAGTTTTTCCTGTCGGTGGATTTAAAATAGGCAACTCTTTCAAAACAGTTGATGCTTTTGCAGTACCCGGTTCTTTTGGAATAGTTGATGCTTTCGTTAGAGTCGGTTCCTTGAAAATAGTAGATTCCATCGTCAGAATAACTTCTTTCACAACTGGTGCTTTTAAAACAGTCGACGTTGCTGACGGTAGAACTGATCTTCGCTCCGGTGTCTCTTCCGAAATTTCCAGAGTAGTCGCGTTTTCCAAATCAACAGGTTTTCTCTGATTCAAAACACTTGTCCTCATGGTAGAATTACTCGTACTCTTCTCTTCGCTTTCAACAGTTGTACTGCTTTGGGATAAGACCAAAGTTGAAGTTTCTGAATCAATACTTTTATTAACTCTACTCTCGTTACTAAGAGTCGCATCATTGTTTGACAAAATGACCGTCGAAGCCTCTGAATCGTAGGTTTTATCGACTCCTTTACTTTTAGATGTAGTAACAGTAGAAGCTTTCGAACTATCTTTGTTTGTCATCAAATTTTCATTTGTATTAATGCTGCTCTCTATTTCAATGACTTCTTTTTGACTCATATTCTGATTCACACGCTCACTTCTCTGAGCAGATAAAATATTCTTTTGAGGAGAGTTTGTACCTCCCATGATCACTTTTCTACTTTCATTTTGATTCAACTGTACCTGAAGAAATTTCATATTCACTTGTTCACAAGTCAAAATTCTCAACTTAGGCATTGCTTTCTTTGACTGATCTTGAGAATTTTCTTGAACATTTCCTTGAGCAGAGTTTTGCTTATTGGAAGAATTTTTTGATGGAGATAGGCTTGAGAGAACTTTTGGCAGATTGCTTTCTTGAACATTTCCTTGAGCAGAGTTTTGCTTATTGGAAGAATTTTTTGATGGAGATAGGCTTGAGAGAACTTTTGGCAGATTGCTTGTTACTACAGTCGAGACTGCTTTTTGCTTTGTGGAAGCTGTTGATCCAGTTGGAGAGAGGGGACCTAGTGGTGTAACAGTATTAGTATTAGAAGGCTGTTGAGAACCACTCGTTCTCTGTAACTTTAACTGTTCACGTTCTAAGATCTCCTGCTTCAGACGATGGTATTCTTCTTGCTTAGACACTGGCAGATGACGAACAGCCTACAACATAATCTCGATACAAGATTCATGTAAAACCCAGGCTTCTTATCTAAGGTTACAAAACTTGAGACTTCCAAAGATGGAGTTCCTAATATTCCTGAATTTTCTAAAGTTTCTTATTAACAATACATCTAAAAATGTATACATGTACTTGGAATACATATTAGTTTTTAGTAAATTAAAAAAGCAAAACTAGATATTTTTTTATTTTATTTGATAATCGTTCTAAATGAAACTCTATTCCAAACAAATCAATTACTATATTACTTTCATTAGGATACTAAAATGAGTTACTTCTGTCAACTTAGAAACAAGGAAAAAAGTTAATATAAGATTTTTTCCAAAGAAATTAATATTTCGGTCCACATAGCCAGGCTTAAAATGTTTTCAATGTCGTACTACAAACTTTTTATACCCCCCCCCCCCCAAAAAAAATCAAAATCAAAACTATACTGTTCTTGAAACTCCTTAAAAATCGAAGACTTAAAATTTTTTTAAAATCTGGACTACACAAAATGTGTTGCACTACTCAACATTTTAAGCCCTGCCATATAGTTATTCGAAAATAGTGCTAAGTTTAGTAAAAATTTTATATAGGGATATGAAATCTACTGATTTCAGAGAATAGCAAATGCTTACCAGTGGTGTAGCAGGCAAGGTAGTCTTTCCCTTATTCGTTGGCGTTTTAGCAGCAGCATGAGGAGCTTGTTTATTAACAAGAGTAATATTGGTGGGTTTAGAGGCAGCTGCTAATTCTTGCTTCTGTCGTACATCGCGCAGAAATTGCTCCACGCTTCTTTCAAACTCCGTCGTGGGAATCTTAAGAGGACTTCTCTCCACACTGCTTTTTCTCGCGACAGCGACACTATCATCTTCAAAATCTGTTTCGCTTTCCGTATCCAACTCCAAATTTATTACAATTCTGTCAACACTTTTAGATGCAGAAACATTTGGACTAATTGATCGAGCACTTTGATTCCGGTTTAGGACGCGTAAAGACCTATTAGCTATGACTTTTCTAGCATTGAAGACTGAATTTGCCTTCTGCAAATTCAGTCTCTTCTGTATTAAAGAATTCTGGTAGCGCTTGGCATTATTGACGACTTTTATACTTGCAGGAATGATTGTCTTTCTCATTATTTTTTTCGGAGAGGTGACTTGAACTAAACTTGATCGTCTCTTACCTAAAATCGAATTAGTCGTTCCAGAATTATTAACTAGCACTTTTCCTGCTGGTTTAACTGCTGAATCCACTGATGAATTCAAGATAATATTTTCCTTTGGACCAGCCAGAAGACTATTCGTCTGCCTTATTTGAATATTTTCCGTTGGTTTATTTAATGTTGCATTGCTCGTCTTTGGAGATACTGAAACTTTCGGAACCAGAGCTGCCGGTTTAGCTGGAAGAGTTTCTGCAATTTTGGATACCGAGTTTATAGATTTAGATGGAACAGTTTCTGCAATTTTGGACACCGGTTTTGCAGATTTAGATCCAATAGTTTCTACTATTTTGGGCACCGAAGTTACAGGTTTAGGTTCAACATTTTCTCCAGCTTTCGTGCGACTTGCTAAGGAAGCAATTAAACTTGCTCTGAGTGCTTCCTCGTCTTCTTCGATGCTTCTTCTCCTAATTTCCTTAAATGATGCTGAATCAAAACCCATGTTCTTAATATTATTTTTAGGAAGAGAGAGCTGTCCATCATTTCCATTTGTTGTCTGTGTATCCGTACTTTGAATGATTATTATATTATTATTATTATAACGATTATATTGTCGCTGTTGTGAATTATCTGAATTCTTCTCAACATTCGTTTCTAAATCCCTTTCTAGATTTTTCTCCACTGAGTCCTTCGATTTACCTACATCTACGTTTTTACTTTCAGTCTTGGAAATTTTGACCCGTTTTGCAGATTTTCCTTGGTCCTGAGGACTCGTAATTTGTTCAGGTTCGCTTAAGCCCTTTTTAGAGTTTCTCCTCCTTCTTCTTCTGGCTTTCTTTCTCTTTCTACTAGAATCAGAAAATTTCTCTTCAGGAGTATTGACACTTAAATTATTTTCTCCATTCGTTTCCACTCTTTTATCTAATTCGATATCGTCTAGATTAGGCATAGATCTTCCTCTGATTTGATCAAAGATTTCCGGAGTTAACGCATCCTGTTTTTTGGCTAATGAAGCTGGTTTAATTGGTTTAGAAAGTACCTTAGTATTTAAGATTTCAAGATCCGAGGTACTATGAAATAGAGTTTCTTGTGTCTTTTGTATGTTTGTAGAGAGAGGAGGTTTCTTTGGCTCTTGATGCAGTATATTTAGTCTCGAAATCGAAGCAGGTATAAAAGGATTGCTAATTAAGGTAGGCATTTGATTAATATCATTCATAGCGTTTGGCGTGTTACTCAAATAAAGAGGCTGATAAGAAGGCTGGAGCATTTGATAAGAAAGATGTTCTGGAATATTATAATCTGTGCCTGAGTCTTTCTCCATTGGTACTAGAGGGCTTCCATCTAAATCAGTGTCCAGAAAATCATCGATTGATATCGTCCCATTGGTCGACAAATTTATTTTATCTATTTCTAACGGTGCCACAGGCCCGAGGTTTCCCAAATTCAAATTATTTACGTACTTTAAATTTTCCGTGAAGCAACTATTCAAACCATTTTGGGGTAATATAGTATCGGATAAGTCTGGATCATAAACTGGAGTATCGGAAGGGGAATATGGCTTTTCCCCATTCGGAATTCTGCTATGAGGATCTTTAGGAGGAGATTCTAATGAAAAAGTACTCTCTGAATTAGGATACTTGGGATCGGAATTTGAAGTCGCAGTGGAATAGGAAGAACCACAAAAAATAGTTCCTATGGAAGGGGTAGATTCTCTTTCGGAACTAGTTAAAGGAGAAGAAAATCTAACTCGACTATTAATGTTAATTAACGAGACGTCGGATGCATCAAGGCCTAACTGTTCCGCTTCTGATATCAGTTCATTGTTAACCTCATCAGTAGGTGAATAGGGAGCATCATCTAAATCGGGTCCTCTTTCTAAATCTGAATCCAATTCCATGTCTTCTAGACTCATGCAGTCTTTCATCAGTGAAGATGTTTTTGGAGAAGCTGAAGGACTACCATCATTCTCAACATCAGTAACAATATTTATGAAACTATCACTGAATGGACTCTCGGTTCTTTTGGGAGGAGACTTCCTTTTTGAAGCTTTTTCTCTACGTTGAATTCTATTGTGATGTTTTTTATAGACTGCAGATCGAAGCGCGATTAAGCGCAACTGCAGATCCTCATCATCATCATCTTCATTGTTACTGCTTCCTTTAACATCCGATTCAGTGTTGAGAGATTCATGAGTCTTTTTCGTTTTATTTTGCTTCGTCTCCAAGGCCTTCTGCCTCAAGGTATTCAAATCATCTTCCTCTTCACGTTTCTCCTTTTTCTTGTTTTTGGTGGAATTTTCCTTCGGTTGGCTAGTGGGGACTTCGCTGGTCTCTGACGTAGTCTTCAGAATATTGCTCAATTTCTCTTTCAGAGATGAACCATGTTCCTTGGTTTTATTGGAAACTTTATCATCGTTTTCTACAGTTCCCACCATGTCTAACTGTCTCACCTTTTTCAATAACTTTGTGAATCGTAAATCACTAGGTGGAGAAGGTACGAACTTGGACGGCGATGAATGTCTACGAACTCTTTTGTGCAAAGGGTTTGCTAGAGTTCTATGAGGGGATCTTCTTGGTGATTTGAGTCTTCTTGAAGATTTCCTCGTCGCTTCTGATTTAGTGTGAACAGCTGGTGATCTTATGTTCTTTCTTATAGGCCGAGCTCTGACTGGAGACGACCTGTGTCTTCTTGGAGAAGTTCTCGTTTTAGAAGCTGGACTCTTTTCCCTGTGATGCTTTTTGAGCAACCGATTCTCTTTCGAAGCTGTTGGATTATGTCTTACGATATTAATATTTCTTAAGTTTCCATGTGTACTTGGAGGGACTTCGTCTACTTGAATAGAAGGCGATCGAGGCCTTCGCTTTTTTTTCTTTTTCTTAAGTTTACTCGATTTTAAACGTACAGAGCTTTCCGCAAGCCCAACCAATTCCATGTCGCTGTCACTCGAGATTGGAATAAGATCATCGTTCTTTTCCTGCAGTGTAGAGATAGTATGTTTCCCTCCTGAGAGCTCTGTGCCTTTTGAATGGTGACGGTTCTCCTTCCCCTGCACTGCATCTTAAGGAACAAGGTGTACTTCTACTTGATTAGAAATAGAATTGAACAGTACAAAGTCGAAAAACAGTTTCTTAAACTCTATTTTACTTTAAAAAATTTTTAAACAAGCAGCAACTGCTTCCCTGATTTTGAAAATTTATAAATTTATTAGGAATTTTTTAAACATAAGAAATAAACATAAAGGATCTCACAATCCCTAAGAAAAAAAAATGAGGGAAACAAGGGACATTATTACATAAAATAGGGGACTTTTAGGAAAAGGAAAAAAATGAAAGAAGGATAATTTTATCATAAGAGAGAGAGGTTGTGATTATATCGAAACTGCTTCTATAATCTTGAAATTTCGATTTGAGTTACACCGAATGAAGTCAGTATTTTAAGTGATTGCTTACACTTTTAAAATTATAATTAAAGATAATGAGAACAACACTTTCAAAGAATTTTAAGTAATTTAAAAATATAACAAATGTTTTCGAATTCTTTGAAATATTTAGAAATATCTTGAAATTTTATAAAAGCAGTTGATATTGGCTGAAGAAGCAGCGGCTGCCCATTTCGACTAAAAAAAAGACCAAGGGGTAATTTATTAAATTATTACACTGGATAACTAAATAGTTTAAGAGATAGGATTTAAATGAATATCAAATCAATACTTTAAAATATTTAAAATATCTATCGAATACATTTAACAATATCAACCAAGATAAAATAAAAAATTTAAGACCAATCGGGCATAATAATTTACATAATAATTTAGGTAAAGCTCTATTTTCAATACATATCATGACGTAAATATGAATTCTTATCACAAACGGAAGTTATTACTACAAGCACGATTCCCGGAAAAACACGTATCTATAAACAGCGAATCATGTAGAGAATACGTGTTCCAAACGAAATTCCAGAAATACTTTTAAAGACAAGGGATACTTTATCACAAGAGCAATTAAGTTTCACCAACTTTACATTTTCATTAAAACTAGACCATTTACCTCGAATTATACGAAACGGACAAATAGTCTAGTTCTAGTAAAAAATGTTTATTATAGCGACCGTAAAGTTGACGAAACTAAATTTGCTCTTATGGTAATTACCGCATTAACTATTAGGCTTCCTTCTTTCAATTTTTAGAAACGTTTGGAAATATAAACAAACATAGCCTACAAAATGAAACGATACACCCGATACACCATTGATTAATAAATTAGACGAAAAGAATAATGAAGGCAAAGAATAACATTTTAATCCTATCTCCTGACCGTTAATCTTGTTATGAATAAGAGACTATTAGATGACAAAATTCTTATATTTGTGAGAATTGATTAATGAGAATGGGATAATTACCTTTTTTCTGCAAAGCTCTGGAACGATTGGTTCTGGCTGCAATAGTGCACCAGGAAGCACAATGCTGTGTGGATGAGCATCCAGGACATTGCTCAATGTTTCTCGAATTACTCCCATAATGCGGATGTCCTTCTTCAGAGGAGCTTACATCTTCAAGTGATAGTTCTCCTTCCTCTTTTTCATCTAATACGTCGGCCGCATCCGTGCAACCACTCGAAAAATCACTAGCCATTTTCTCTAACTTACCCTCAAAAGTACTAAATATAAATTAAACATTCATATAAAAAAAAATTATATTCCAATTAACAAAGGCAAAGTATTACGCGTTTCAAGTCCCTATAAAGTCCTTTATAAAATTGCGATGTTTCTGAATTAAAAGTACTTCCTTTAAAGCGATTTATAAAAAATATTATTTATACAATTCTTTGCGTTAAATTGATGTATAATAAACGAAATTTAAAGTCATGAAACGCGCACTTTGTTTCTTTCACAACGATTGTTAATGATCTTCAAAAATACATGTCAAAAGGGTCACAAGTATCGCAGCCATATTGAAAAATGCATGACATCATGAGACGACACATGCGTCATAGTTATTTCAAATATATGTCACACGATGGCGCTGATGTGACATTCTGCGCATGCGTCACTTTTCCGCGGTTGTTTCAAAAAATAGTTTTTAAATATAATTTGCAGTGATTGTCAAATCAAAAACGATACTAGATGATACAAATATCATTTTAGTTTACATTATTCACATTATTATTGATAGAATTAGAACTAATCGAACTAATGTTACATATTTTTCATTTTTTAAATGAATTTTACTTCAATGCAAAATCAGCTGTAAAGATCAGCTGATTTCATTCTATGACATTTCTATGTTTCAAAAGCTTCAAAAGTTCAAAAGAGCACTAAACAAAAGGAAGAACCACGGGAAGAACGAAACCTGAAATTTAAACGGTATCTCTATCATGATCTCTATAATTATGCAATGAATAAAACATGAATTTAATGTTATCCCATATCTGTTTTTATTATTTTAGAACATGTTCAAAATTCAGACTATGTCACTGGCAGAATATGAAGCAGAAGGCTTCAAGTACAAAATTTCTTACGGATTTCACAAATCTCCGTTTGGAAAATGCCTCGTTGGAATTTTGAATAATAAAGAAAAAGCGATTTGCCACTTATCTTTCGTCGATGGAAGTGAAGTTCAGGGTCTGAAGTCACTTAAAAATTATTGGAAGAAAAATGATTTAGTCCTGCAAACCGACGAAACGAAAAAGTACGTTGACGAAATTTTTTCCGCATCCTTTAAAGGATTTTGTGAAGGTTCAGAAGATGTTATCTATGTAATCTTGAAAGGAACCGACTTCCAAATCATGGTTTGGAAGGAGTTGATTAATATCCCCTCAGGTTCTACAACAACTTATGGGAAAGTTGCTGAAGCAATTGATAAGCCCAAAGCAGTTCGTGCAGTTGGAACTGCTGTTTCTAATAATCAGATCGGATATTTGATTCCATGTCATCGCGTTTTTGGCAAAAATGGAAGTAGTAAATATGGGTGGGGAGTCGAACGTAAAGATAAAATACTCAATTTCGAAAAGGAAGCAAATAAATAATATATTTTGTACTCAATTTGTTATCATTCTTATATGTAAATTTTTGCATGTAATTTTATTTCTAAAGGATGTGGAAGGAAAATAAGTCTTTGACCCGGTACTAATTTTTTTATGAATTGTTTATATTTCTGTTCGTAAAAATCTATGAGATATTAAAATACAAGACTGTACACTAAAAAACTGAGAAAATTTAAAAATATATGTATATTGTATAACCTCATTACATATTTTTTGCACTGACATTTGTAATAATTAATCCTAACTTATCCATATTTACACACTGCAAAAATATTAAGTTGTCTTATAAAAGTATACATTCTATTTTTTTTAAACTCAATCTGTTTTATGACGATCTTAATGAAATTTTAAAATTGTAGTAATAATTTAATAAATAGGAGGAATAGTTTATATCCTTTTTAATGTACATAAAAATTTATTAGAAATTTAATTATAACAGTTTAAAATCGTCATAATTCTTTCCACAATCGGTCGATTCAGTTGACAATATGTCAATGAAAAGATTCTTTTCTATTAGTCTAGTATTAATAACTGCGGAAAGTACTTGTAAGATAAGTACGAGGCTTACTAATTATTAGCAAGACGGCACAGACTACAAATTATATTTATATTATATTAAATTATTAACGTCGCCGTCAAATCACATTTTGTTGGAGTTTATATTTTGCTCAAAACTCAACCACTCCATTTTTTTCTAACACAAAAACTCTTAATATTGGAAGATGTTTAAATTTTATACACTATTTACATTTCAATATACACTAAAATTTAAAGTATTAACTTAAAAATCCTATGGACATTATTTCAAACGGGTTTAACATTTTGGATAATAAATTACTGTTGTTTATTTCAATCCCTGACCTTCTCAGATAACTTAAAAAATGTACGAGGTATTTAAATTCAGCCTTCATGTATATCAAGTGTCATTAAAGTGTTTAAAAATTTTTCAACAAGTTTCAAAACTTCTTGTAACTTTGGATAAATATTTAAAAAAAATTTTTTTTCTTATGTGACTCTTGTTAAAATGATTTGTAAAATTAAAATTAGAATCACATATGCAAATAAAGGTGGATTCAACAATTTTGAACGCTCGTAAATGATGTAAAAATTATTCATGAAATTCGATATAAAAACAGAATGATCCACCAGCCTGAATTTAGATGAAAACCCAGGAAAGTTTGTAAAGATTTATAACTTGCAAGTAAACCTTGTCAACAGAAATGCCAATTCATTTTTCTATTTGACGATAAAGCGCTTTAAACCGTGTATATTTTCTACACTCATCAGCAAAAACACTTGCTGAAAATTTATATAAACCTATTATTATACAACGGCATTCGTTTACTCTCACGATTTAAAAAGTACGTGACCTAAAAGTTGGCGGGAATTGATTTATAAAAATATACATTAAATTATTAATATTTCTAGTTCATTTTTTAGCAATTTTTTTTTGCTTTTGCTATCTAATTATTCCGTAAAATTAATTTGTTCCCTCTGTGATGCTTTGAGTTATTATTGGACTATGTTTTAAAAAGAATTGCTTCTTCTTGTAAATCATTTTCAATTTCGATGGAAAATGATATTATATTCAGACAGTCACTTTTAATCTAGAAATTATAACGCCGATTAAAACAACTAAATAGGAAGCGTATATTGTGCTTGCAGTAGAATTCCCAACTTTTGGAGGCATTCTAGTTGGTCCAGCTAAAATTAAAAAAAATATATGAACACAGGTACTAAGTATTTATAATGGAGTAAAAGTAGAAGTTTTAATAGTTACCTGGACCTCTTGGTCGGTAAGTTGTATGTCTCATTGAAGGATTTTTCGTGTTCGGCCTCATTGGTGTTGGTGCTGGACTTGGTGAATTTCCGTAACACTGACCTGCAATTTAAAAAAACAGTTTAGAATAATTCTTCAAATTTTAATTATTCGAAAATGCTTATTTAACGAAAAGAATCTCTAATTACCTTTTTTATAAAGACGCATTCCTTGTTCTTTGGGGTCAATATTCCTGATGCAGTGATCCCCAGCTTCTTTGATATAAATTTCCTCGTCGTTGATAATTACACCAACGAAGCACTCTTTCGTTTTGGTGTCATTTCTCATCGTGTAAGTGTACATGACACCATTTTCTTCCCACTGTCCAAGACACTTGTACGAACGTTCTGGAAGAAATATTTATCATTCTAATAATTGTTTATTACTTTTAATTTTATTATTTTCTTAAATAAATCTACAAACCTTCATACAATTCTCCAGTGTCGCAATCGCTGACTTTAAAGTACATAACTTCTCGGGTTTGACAATTGCTACTCAATTCTGCGCACATTCCGGGAATATCTACAATCCTTCCCATATATTGTCCAGTGATTGGACAGGGAGACTCGACTGTACGTTCAATACCTGTAAAAATACCTCTTTAGTATCGGAGAGTTTAAAGAAATGAAGATAATCTCAATGTTTATTTAATTATAAAATATAAGCTTACGAGCTTGCGTCATCCAAACTGGTTTGTCCAAGTTGGGATCTTCACACAAATAGGGCTGGTAAATGGGACTCGACAGCAACCCTGTGGTGAATTCCATTACGTTTTCACTTCTTTGCCTCATCAGCATACAGGCGAAAGCTTCTCGTTCACTGTAAATTAAAAATTTAATTTAATTTATTTAATTAATTTATTAATTAAATTAAGTAAAGAGTAGTTTTACTGAAAGAAGGAATGATTCAATTCTTACCAATGATCCTTTGAGTAGACAACATATCGACCATTCTCGTGATTGGAATCGACGGCTACAAACGTGAAACTATTATATCCGTTTCGATCGATGAAAGTCATTGTTCCATCAATGACTAACGATTCTTCCCATTCTCCCTGTGCCCATTTCGGAAATCTAGAAAAAAAGTCCTTTTTTTATTCATTGTCCTAACTAAAGTAGATTAAGGCTTGAATAATATGAAAATTATTTAATTAAAATAAAAACTCACGAGGACAGGTGATTCTTCACATAAGTTGGTGTTGTCTTTTGATTTGTAGCTTTCGAGAGTACCAAAGTTTCATAGCCACCAGTGGCATTCATTAAATTTTGAGTGCAGCTTGAATCACTGCTGAAGGACAGATAAGTTTTGCTTTGCAAGGTGTCCACGTAGTAAAGCTGAAAAATGGTTTTATAAATTAGAAATAAAACCGGAGATCCAATCTCTAAATTCGAACTTTTCATACTATTAACAAATTTAATAATTAGATATTTTTTCAATTTGTAAATTAAATTAAAATATGGAATATTGAAGATGGATTATGAACTCTTCGCTTTATGTAAAAAATATCAAAAGTAAATGTTTTTCGCTCTGTAAGTAGTCTACTTTACTTATATTTCAAGAAAGAATATGTCTACTCATCAAAAAGGTATCTATGTGGTTCTAATATTTGTTGAATAAAATGGAGAAATAAAATTTCGAGGTAAGAACCTTAATACCCTTAAAAAATCATTTTTATTTTATTTAATACTTACTCCACAACGATATTGTGGTCTAAAGCCTCCGCCTTCTCTGGTATCTTCCAAAGCAATATATCGTGCTCCATTTGGTCCATCCCAGCTTCCCAAACAATTAAAAGTAATATCTGTCAAATTAAAAGATAAAAAATAGTAAAATCAATAATAAAGTCGACAATAAATTTAAAAATAGAGATCAAAAGAAATCTTACCAAAGCTGTCGAAGGAGCAGCGTTCAAATTGTAAGTGGATTACAGAACCAACTGGGCAGGTATCGAAATCCGAGGAAAACGTATTGCATTCGAATTTTTCCTCTGTTCCCTCATTAATATTGTATTTGAAGTGATATCGTCCAGCGATTGGACAATATTCATAAGTAATTGGTGCTCCTCCAATATCTTTTGTACCTACACAGAAAAATAATAATGGGATTTAGTACTTCAATTTAATTAAGTATATTTTTGCATAACTTTAATTATTGAAATACTATTTTGATGAAGATTTCAGGTTCAATCTTTCCTTAAAGAATTTTCGATACCTTCCCAAGAATTTTAGTTATGAAACAAACATTCTACTAAATTGGAATTCTTTAATAGATTGTTTTCGATCTTCCTCCCAAAAAAGATTAGCTTTTTTAATCGTTGGCTAGAATGCTAGATCCCACAAGTTTCTGAGAAATGGATTCTAAACAAAGAACATTGTTATCTGACGAAACGTGACCGAATAAAATCGTTCGCGTACGTGACTCGGTAAATAAAAAATTGGATCTCTGAAAAGAATCAGTTGCCTTGGAATATAAACCAAGAAGTTTCTCATTTCTGCAAAGAATGGAAATATTGGCTAGTCCAACTGCGGGCATAAAAAAAGGTAAGCCATCGTACATGATGGTTTGTAGGATTTAGTATTTTAGTTTAGGACACAATGGTGCGGTGCAAACAGGAAGTAGGTGAAATACCATACGACTTTCCCGTGAAGGGTCGAGTAAAGCCTTTTCCATCTTTTTCTAGAGGGTTGTGACCATCGGCGACGCTACATGAACTTCTACACTAGAGAATTTTAACAGCACGCTTCTAAAAAAGTTTTTGTCTTTAGAACAATTTATTTATATAAGCACTTGAAATCCTTTTATCCCTTGAAATTCCTTAAAATCAAATATAATCCCTTAAAATATCTTGGTTTTTGGCGATTCCAGTGCAAATTAGCGACACCAATGAATGTGACGATGTGTGCAGATATGTGAATACCCCAAACATTTCTTTGGGGTATACTTAGTAGGTTTCCCCATGAGAAACTGGAAACCATTTCTTTGGTTCTTCGATCAGCTTTGCTACAATACCGATTCTTGCAAACAGGATCTTCTTTAGAAAATGCAATTCGAGTCGTCTTCCTGGTTTTTGCTGATGGAATTTTTAAATCTCCAAATCAATTAGCTTTAATTAATTTATTTGCAGATTTCTGGTAAGGGATATGAGAAAAATGTTGAAGATTCAGCATCTTGATTCATCTCGTGATTCTGGAAGAGAAATTGTAATTTCAGAAATTGTTGCGTGGAATGTCACTCCTGCTGACTATGAGATTTTGGTCGCGCGTAAACGATTCGTTTTGGTCACGTTTCGCGTCAGGTAGCTAGGAGGGTATCAGGTAGGCAAGATTTCTTCTTTGTCTTCTTTTTCCTCTATTACTTCCTGTCCTTTTTACCCAATAGTTCGGCGAGTCCATTGATCAAAGAAGGTCACTACTCGTTATTTGAGTTTATGAATCTCCTGGTGACTGGTGCCAGGTGACTGGATCCTGGTCCTTGCCTACAATCTTCAAACGCGAGAACGCAACCTCAATACAAAACATGAATGGACCTCCAAAAAGGGTAGACTTTCAAAGTACAGGTGGTCAGACCACGTCCTACTACTATAGACTGTACTACGTTTACAAAATCTTTAAGAAATTGGAAGGTACCATTCAAAAGCAACTTCCTTCATCTATAAAGAATTAAAGAGAATTGCTAAAGTAGAAAATTGAGAAATTATCGAGGGGAACATAAACCATAGATAAACGTCCTTGAAACCACTTGAAATCAAAAGTTTCAAATTAGAACTCAAAATTGTTGAAATTTTTACTAACTGATTCTGGAAATCGTCAGCATTCAAGACAATTAAAAATAGACAAAGACCATCAGGTTTTTTCAGTGACCCTTCTTTTTTAAGAAGGCCATTGACAGTAGTGGATTTAGTTACACTCTGATGAGTAAGCACCTTGTTTTTATGAATGAAAATAACGATATGGAATCACTTTTCGAGATTACAAATAAAGGAATAAATAAACTGCAACAAAAGTAGAAAAAAGTTGGAGGAAGTCAGCTGTTTTTTGTGGGTGTAACGGAAATACCGATGGGGAATCCGATCAACTTCCGGCCTTCGATGATAAATTACAGCGCTATGCGAAATTTGCTGATTCGACAACGAACGGCCATGTGCATTGGATTACTGCATAAAATTTTATTAATTAACGTTAATTAGTCGGAGGAAGTAATGAAGCTTGCGTAACGATGTAGGTGAACAATGTGTAGGAGGGCGGATATAGCAACGTTATTCTTAATTCTTTTCCTCAGCGTAATGCACACGCACGCGCTTTTATATTACGCTGTCTTTCTCAAGAACGCATCAATTAAAATACTCGTGTGCGATCACGAATTTACATAATCGGTAGGTATGTGCTATTAGTCGACCTCACAATTAGACGAGCTCTCAAGTTCCCAGGGGTTGTCGACATTGAATCACGATCCTTTATCAATCTTGATACATTAAAGAACGATTAATAATTAATATCATTCAAATTGATAACCAAAGTACTTAATTAGAACCTTATTAGGCGTGTTGGGTCCAACTTCCTAGTTCCTGGTTTTAATATTTTTTTTATAAAATAAAGAGATTAAATTTTTAGTAAACACCCTAGAACTTCTATGTACTTCAAAAAAGAGTAGCGCTGTAGAGCAAAAAAATATCTAATTATAATATTTGTTAAGTAAAATGAAAAGTTCTAATTTTGAGAGTAGACCTTGGATCCAACGCCCTTCAAGAAGTTACAGAATTACAGAAAAATTGAATCTTTTTTGAGACCAGATTGATACGGTCCACTTGTTGGCAATGCAACCGTAACGAAGACTCTTCGGGCCATCGGTTTATGGTTCGTGATTCTCAGTTTCTCAATTACTTGACTTTATCGTGTTTCGATTCAATGAGTAAGTATAAGTACTCATTTAAAATGTGAGAAGACCTTTTCTCGGTTTTCGTATTCGTTTTAAGAACTATCAAACAACCTTTCTTGCCTCTCCATTTCTCTCTTCAGTTTTTGAATCTGGATGGAGTCCTTGCATCCTTGAAGTCATCTTGATACGATGAAAGTGTGATTTTGAATGAGTCTACATGATGTTTGAAAAACAGTGATCTTGTCGCTGGAAGCTTCAGCATTCGTTCGATTCATGGAAGCGTAACGAACAAGATCGTTCCCTCAACCTTCCTTGGTTGACGGAGCTGCAAAGAGAATAACTTACAGAACAAGAAAAAAGAAGACGGATTCATCGAAGAAAAACTCTCGAAGGACGTCATCGATGTTTCTTCTATTCTTACAATGAGCAAGCTTTTACTTTGTTCTTCAAGAATATATCTACACAATACCATTCAAGATATTCCAATCACTTCAGAAGTGTTTTATGGAGTATTAAATCTCCAATAATTATTAATCGAACTAACACTATTATTTTTTTTTGTAATAATAATGATTCTAATATTAATCAAGGAACCAATATCTGAAGCAGCCAATTTTCGAAGGGCTTGCAATATTTCTTTCTTGGGACTTAACTTCGGATATATAAATGAAAGGTACTCTTCCCTTCGTAGGTTACGTCCCTGAGATGGTAGCCCACCCAGGGAATCTTCTCCGGAAGAAGATAGAGCCAGAATAAGAATAGCCAGGGTATTCTGGCCATTCTTCGTGGCGCTGTACCTTCTGGTTCTTTCTAATCTTTTTTATTTCCAGCTAGCCAGAGCGTTCCTGTCGTGGGAGTGGCTGTCGAGTCTTCGGTATAATCGTCCTCGAGTCGGAGGAAGCATTGGACCATTGCGGACACCAAAGGGCCAATGAAGCATAGCCCGTGTCAGCTTGGGAATTCGCGTTACAATGGAACGAAAAAACTCACATTAAGGAATCTGAAGAGCTCACATTAATTCACCTCTTGTACATCTCTCATCAACTCAAAAATTTCACCAATACATACTCTAGGATAGAAAACTCATTTCTTGATCTAGTTTATGCTGGTTGAAATTTTAAACAATTTCCGAAGGTGATTGCTTCTATTTTTACGAAATCCAACACTCTCTCTTCCGAAAGCATCTAGAACAATAGCTTCCACGGTTTTATTTGAAAGCGTAATAAATTATACTTACGATAAAGGATCGAAGTTGCATTGAGAGTTCCACAGGATTCTATGGCTGCTTGTTCGTTGGTATAACACCTGTTCAAGTTCTCTGAGAAAACTTCGACGATGTTGCGTGATTTTCGATCGAGTCGGAAACATCTTATACAGTCGCCATCGCCATAGCTGTAATCAAAATTAAAATCTATAATAAATTGTGAATGAATTTTTTCAAACTAAAAATAATCTAGAAGAATATTTTCTTATGAAGGAAGTTGTAATATTGTTTTGCTTTTAGTAACGTGAAGGATAATACTTATGTTATTAATAGGAAAAAGAGTAATTGCAATTAAGAAGGCACTGATGCCAATCTGAAAAGACATTCGTTTGTGGAAACCACTACTGTGTGCACCGGACTTTTAATCTAGATTCTAAAAAGTACTGACAACCCTCTGTTATTTATACACAGAAGTGTATAGTATGAAACGACCATCATCGTTATCCCTAGACTCATAATTTCGCCAGTAAGTCTGCTGAGCAACAGCTGTAGACCACGAGGAATGCTTTCCAACGGTGATGCAGGAAACTATAACTTTTACGACTTATTATTTTATGTTTATAATGCATCAAACTTAACTGGTATATAAAAAAATGATTATGGGAATTTGAAATGAGATCAAACAGAATTTCCCAAAAGAAATAAATATGTACTAGATTTATTAATTTTTTAAGTTTCAATTCCAAAGGATTCTAAAAATATAACAGGATTTCAAGGGATTTGAATTGTGTTCACATTGAAAAGGTATTAACATGATTTGCCACCTTTCCGAGTGAATTTTGCGAGAATGAAAAGAAAGTTAATTGAAACCCCTAAAAAAATGACGTAAGAGTCTCGACGTTGAACTTTTAAACCCTGAAAAACAATTTCTTCGACAAGGTAGCATGAAAATGCAAAGCCGCTGTTCTAGAGTAAAGTGTGTGGGTGTAGCCTGGCCAGGAATGCATAAATTGGCATCCACGCATGGTCCTACGTGTTTATACTTCGTAATTCACGTTGAATCGTTAACGAGCTACCGGTTGCTTCTGAGTTCTGACATCGGGGAGCACTTTCCTCCGCGACAAAAATCAAACATGGCATATATAATTCTCCTTTTATATTATTTTTCATTTCACCGTGAATTGCAACATGCAAAATTATTTTAGCTGATTTGCAATTCGACGATCCTCTACTTAATATTGCAAGCTAATTGGCTCCTATGTATCATTTTAATTCACTGGTTAATTCACAGCCTGTTCATTTGTACCAATGTTGTATGATAATTTTAGCCATATGATAATGACACGAATTCATTAAAATGATCAGCGAACTCATAAATTCGATCAAATTCAGGGTGGCCACAAGATTTCATTTTTTCAATTTTATTGACATTTATCTATCTTTTAGACGAATTTCCCTGAAATTTCAATTTTTAAAGATAATTTTTAAAAATTTCTCATTATTATATCAATTTAAATCTTTTGAAATCCCATAATAATAAATAAATAATAAATAGTTACACTGACAAAAAAAATGCAAGACAAAGGTCCGCGACAAGTGAAATTATTTCTCGTAACTTATTTCGCTTTAAATTCATCTCTTACATTTCAAGAATTCATGGAATTTTTGTCGTTTAATGGGTTTTAAAATCACATTTTCCTTCTGGCGACGCTGTTTCTTCGTGAAAGGATCTGTACAGTGTACACACATCGTAACAGTTACAAGCATCGTTCCTTGGAAAAATATTGAGAATCGTGTGGCATATCCGTTCACCACACCTCCCAGTATATTTGCTCTTTTTGCAAAATACATCTTCTATTAATCTCGACAGACTTGAAGAGTGACTCTTTGAAAGGGGCTCCAACCTTTCTCGCTTAGAAGAATCTAATTCGCAACTAGCAATTTATTCCGAGTCTGAAGTAGTATTATGTTTTATCGATTTTATAACGGTTCTGATGGTGCGAAAGGTTTTTATAAAAACTGATTTCTCATAAGCAAAACAAATTAAAATCTCGATAATTTAAAGTTGTATTTCAAGGCTTTTATTTGCAATTTCTCAGTACTTCTGATATTTCTCAGAGGATCGAGAATTAATTAAAAAGAAGTTGATCAAGAGTTAATCAAGCTTGAAATCTTTAAAAGGGTCTAAATTTCACAATTAGATACAAACTTTAAATAACAATATATCGGTTTTTCGGTTAGTAGACCTAGACACCCTGGTAAATTCTGATTGAAATATTTATCCTCAATTTATTAAGAAATTATCTTAAGGGCCTTACCGTGGAAATCGCGTGACTCAATTGGCGAGTAAAAGTCTTCACTCGGAAATAGAATGCAATTTCAGTTTGACACGAACGATGCCCGAGGGTATAATTTTTCTTACTTAAAAAGGGCTAGAGCAATCGAAATGTATTGAATCAGGGTGCAAGTGTTAAGCTGGCAGTTGGCCATTTCTTTTTTCATTTAGAAATTATCCTCAGTATAGCGATGCACTTCTTAGTCTGGCACTGCCTGGAACGAAGTCTATTTCCGTCGTAGACTCATTGCAGACGACGTGTTCCTTGGCATCCCTCGGATTCACCGAGTCGTTACATTAAGAATCAAGTACCCTAAAGTTTCCTACACAACTGTACCATGAAGAAAATAATGGAAAATAATTTATTCGTGAAATAATCCAGGAAAGAAATTAACTAGAGTACTTTTCGTGTCAGCTGAAATTACCTGAAACTCAAATCAAGCATTATTTTCAAATATTTTTCTTGAGCAAGCAATTTGAATTGGATAAACAAAATTCCAGAAAATAATTTAATTTAATTTAATAATGTAATTTCTTGAAATCTTTTAAAATTCCTGGAAATTCCATGTACTCTTTTTAAATTCCTTGAAATTCCTAGAAATCTCTTAAAATCTCTTAAATATCTTGAAATTTCTTAGAATCTTACAATTCTTTATTCACTTGAAATTAAAGTGTCTAATGAAAAATATGAATGGGAAATATGGTTCCTTGGAGAGAAAATGTAAGAAAATTGGTAATCATTTCTTTGCAATTGTGCAATCGGTTTAAGCATTTCGTGAGGAAGACAGGAGAAATGCATTATGTTGAGATACGAGGTACGAGACATTGACATATCTCAGACACGCGATATTGCGTTTAGACTGTCACTATTTTTAATCCAAGATTTCAGATAGGACTGCACCAAACTTATTTTTAAGAGTTTTGTATTGATCAATTTTCCATTAGGCTTTCGTTTACCATGATTTAAAGACAATTCAAAAAATATTTAAGGTCCAAATACCTTCCAAAAAACGTCACGTATTTTTTGAATAGCCCTTTACGATTCTTGATAATTATGAAATAAGTTGATTCAGCTTTTAATTGAGTCAAACTTCTTAAAGTCTGAATAATTATTGAAGAGTAGAAAATTACCTGTCCATGAGCAAAACGTTGTTTCCAACTTTCCTGTGGCAAGTACCCCAAACTGGGATAGCGTTAAAAGTGATATTCACTGGAGAATATTGAATTGGTTCACCCTTGGTCATAGAACCCTTCGCATTTTTTCCGCTCACTTGCATTACGAATTCGCCTTGAAGTTCTGCAGGAAAATAGCAGCCAGCCAAGACGTGTGTTTCGTAATTTCGAAGCTCGTTCGTCGTCGCGATAGTTGTTTCTGAAAGCCAAAATCATTTTGGTTAATTATTTGATATCTGAATAATAAATAAAATGATGTTCAAATAAGAGATAAATCTTGGAAGTAGAAAATTAAAAAGTTTTTTTAAATAAAATTCTTTAAAGTCTTTTGAAATATCTTGAAATTTCTTAAACTTCCTTGGAATTCTTTAAAATCATGTTAAAAATATTTTCAAGTGTCGTGGTGCTAAATAAATTTCCATCAACGAAATCTTTTTTCCGTGGTCTGATTAATTACAGTCTGATAAATGGAATTCGTCTCACGAACACGAGTACATTAATTATAATTACCAAGGGAAAAAGTGTCTAGGTCGTGCGAACGACCTACCCACTCAGGGGTCTTCATAACTGAACACCAGTGAACAGACTGAACAGTGAAGAAAGTGTGCGGAATATATTTACTTGTATATACATTATGGATAGTTTTTGGCGCCGGAAGTTTCGCAGGCAAATAAGTCCATTAGGGGTAAAGTGTGCAGGTGTTGCAGAGCATGTTTGTATTAATAAACTGATACTTTAGTGCTCCCTCATGAAAAAGAACATATCAAACTGTATCGCCTAATATCCACATGCTTCTTGGGCAACGATCCGTGAAAGGGTCATTAACGTTTCATGAAATGTAATACGTATTCTACCTCGTAATTAATTCCAATGCACGTGTAAATTCCACTAATAAGAATATATCAAATTTATTTGCATTGTTGACTTTACGAAATATTTGTGAGCTATACATTTAAGCTGAGTTCAAATAATAAAGAATACTATAGTTTTTTTTTGTTAAAACATCAGATTGTAACCCTTTGAAACTCTTTGAATTTCTTTAAAGTTTATTGTTATATTACTTTTGTTATCGAGTGTACAAGACGTCACATCTTTTCCTTGGCATATTATTCCGCACGCGTCTTCTATAAAAACTGAAGTGCTTATACAACTGTTTTAACAAACTCTTCTTATGTAGCTTACTTTTTCTTCAACTTCAGTTTCCTGCTCATTACAAATTGCATCAGAAACACATTTCTCATATTTCATACACAAAATTGATTTCTATATGTACTTTCATTTACAAGGAAAATTATTTATCTTTCACACTTTTCTGTTGTGACCCTGAACTTAACAAAGGAAAAGTTATGTGAATAAAGTTGCGAACGTTCAAATGAACGAAATATTTTTTTTCAAATTAAATTTTATCCAGAAATATTGTGCCAACTAAAAATAACAATCAGGATTACAAGTTTATTTCATTATTTATTATTTTCAATGTAAATGAATCAATATTTGAAAACTTTTTATAGTTACAAATACAATCAATACAAAAATTCGTTCATTTGAACGTTCAGAACTTTTCAATCATGGAAAAGTTTAGGTTCGAGGATTCTATTTTAGTTTAAAATTAGGATAATTAGAGGGGATTGAATCGTATTTAATTCAGAATGTTCTGTGTGTAAAAAAGATGCTATTATTGAAGGCCGAGTCAATAGTTCCCAAATTATTATTATTACTACTCAGCTTACAACAAAAACTGGTACAGCCTCATCATTACCTCTCTAGCCACGCTGATTGCCCACAGAACATATTTATCTGAATGCTCGACCTAACATATCTTTCCATGGTCAGCGAAAAAAGATAAAAAAGAAAAAACCTCACTTTGGTTATCCGAAGAGAATCATTTTCGTTTAGGAATCATTTTTTAGTGATATCAAAACTTCGTGGTTTGGATTCTTTCTTTTTTTTTCTTTTTTTTTTTTGATAAAGAGTAATATGTATTCTTATCATTGCATAGACTTATTCTTCTCACAGAAAATCCCAAAGGTTATATTTTTAGCCAACAGTGGATTTAAAAGAATAAGAAAATTGAAAAGTTGAAGAAAAAGGAAGCTACATAAGAAGAGTATGTTAAAACATTTGTATAAGCATTTCAGTTTTTCTAGAAGACGCGTGCTGAATAATATATCAAGGAAAAGATGTGACTTGTTCACTCGATAACAAAAGTAAAATAACATCAGAGAATGACATTTTTCTGTGGAAAAATAGTTATACCTATCATTCTACTTGAAAAAAGTATTTTCTTGAAAAATAAGATACTTCTTTAGAAGTTCGCAGAATCTACAGAAGTCGATTTCATTAATATTGTTCGGAGATCGCACAGGTATACGATGATGCCGGAAATGCGGTCAAGTTTTTCGCACAATCGCCTTGCTGGTAGGTGAGATCACGTGTAGGCTCGTAACTTCTGGCGTATTATATCCTCGAGACTTTTTCACCTGAAGACACATCCAGGAGGATATTTTCAGCAAAAAAAAATTCTCTCGTAATTACAAAAGGACTAGTGTAACGGAGGCAGCAAAAAGTTTACTGCCAAAGCCGAATGAGTATTCGGTCGAAAAATTAAGTGCGGTAAAAAACTTTTACCGTGAGAACGAGACGAGGCGTGTGTATAATGCGAAATACCTTGATTCCCTGCTTAATGAGTAAATCACCAACGAGGGCAGAAAATCCGAAAAAAAAGCAGTTGCTCTATGAATTCAAAAAGGCGTGTTAACTCTCATAGTTTTCAAGAGAAATTTAAAGGATTTTTCAAGGATCTTATATATTTCCTATACCTGAAATTATAAAATAATTTGTAATCAAATTTTTATAATTTCAATTTTAAATGAACAAGAACTTTTAATTCCAAAATAATTTTAACATTCCTTTTGATTTATTTATACCATAAAATCTTTGAAAAGATTTCTTGTATGTGTTTTTTTTTGGGTGGGGCACAGGGAATGATAAAAAAAGTGTTTTAGTCTGAAATTGAGAACATTTTAGGCTCTGATAAATTGAAAAATTGATTCTTCAGTTCTCTCTCTTTCTCTCTCTTAATTGAAAAGCAGTCGATTTTAAACTTGCAGCATAAATTCTGCGTTTTACATCTTTTTGAAGGGGCTTGACCTTGCTTCAAAAGGTACTGTAGATACATGTGGTTAAGTAGATACGCACGAGCGTCTGAGGCTTCGCGTGGCATAACGATACTGCAAGTATGAGGTCTCTTGTTTTTCCGTGTGTAACGACCTTTAGACGCCAACGTGCAATTACTCCGCGGGTTTTTTTGATTCTGGCAGGAGGCGTGCGCTCTTCTACCTCTATCTCCTTCTCTCAACCTCGTCCTCCTGACTCCTCTCATTTCCATAAGCGGCGATCCTTCTTCTGCCCTCTTTATCTGCAAAGACGTTCCTTGAGTCTTCCATCCTCCTCGTTTCTCTCGATCTTCCTTCTCTCGTTCCAGGTACCAGGTGTTCGCGTCCGGAGGTCCTTAATCCGTAGGTCTCGGTGAATCCTTAATGAATGGGAGACGATGGAACTTCGATTTCGAATAATCGCTTTCAAAATTAGAGGTTTTCTCTCCCCTTGCAATGATCATTCCTTCGGAGACATGAGAAACAAGGACAAGAATCATATCCGAGATTTTTTCACGAGGCTCAAAATTGCGAATAAAAGTCGAGTCAACACTGGGTGGTCCTCTCAAGCGAGCCAATTTTGCCCCGGTACCTTCGTTTCACAATTAGGGAGTCTCTGAGTTTGCATTTAAGAATGAGGTTTCAGGGAATAAAATTTTTAAGCTTGAATCTGATGCGAGATAGTAGATTATTTTATAGAGAACTAGTAGAAATTTAGCTGGCTGTACTTCGGGTTTTGAGAGATTCCAAGTGAGTTTAAGGAATTTCGATGGATTTTAAAGTTATTTCAAGGGATTTCATAAAGACTTTAAGGATTTTAGGAGAATTTAAGTGATTTAAAGGAATCTCAAAAATGTTTTAAGGGATTTGCAAGTGATTGGAAGAAATTTCAATTTATTTCAAAAAAATGTAAAAGAGTTTAAGGATTTTCAAGAGATTTCAAGATACTTCGAGTAATTTTTATTAATTCCAAGGGATTTTAGGAATTTTAATATATATTTTTAAGGATTTCAAAAGAATTAAGATTTCAAGGGTTACAAAATTCAAGATTTCATTCAGTGAAAATCCACTCAGAATTAGAAAAAGACACTGTTTTCAGTGATCGTCACTAAACTACTGAAAATTTCACTGATTTCCAGTAGATTTTTCACTGATTAAAATCTTGAGAAAAAAGTCACTGAGAATCAGTAGAATTTGACTGGGAATCAGTGAAATATCACTAATTTTTCACTGATTCAAGTTTAGAGAGTTAATTGCAAAAAGAAAAAAAAATTAAAACTTCACAAGAATTTTCAAAATATAGATAGATAGATAGATTACTGAATTCGAAAAAATTGCGATAAGTGAGCAAGATCTCAAATTGGAAAGAATCCAATAGTAGATATAAAAGTAAAAAAGCAAAGAGGATGGAATGCGAAATGAAATATATGGAGATCGAGAGATAAAAGCTTGTAATTGGATGCAGATTGTATGGTGAATAGTGCAGTGATTTAAGCGCAGTTAGTTACAATGTAGAGGCTGATAAAAGATCGTGTATATAGAAAGTGGAGAGTCTGTAACTCCGAGGTCTTTAGAATTTAAATTTAAGAAGAAATATATATCGACTTGAAAACCTCACAAGAACATCGACTGTTAGGATGTTAAAATGAGGAGGACGACGATGTGGATGACGAGGACGACGACGAGGTGGAGCATCAGCGAATGGTCGGAAAAGACAACTTCAAAGCCGTGCGAAAGGTGTGGCGCGGTATGGGATCCTTAGCATGGTGTACCCCGTGAGCTCGGTTCTCAGGAACCTGAGACCCCCGAGTTCAGCTCTGAGCTGTACATAATGCACGGAGGAGTGCGACAGACACATTGCACCAAGAAGAGGAACGTGGGGAACGAGTTGCTTCGCTCGAGCTCAGGCTCGGGCATTACACTCTCTTCCTTTCTCTCTTTTTCCTTGTCCATCTCGCGGGCGCGCCCTCTTTTGCTCTTCCTTTCTTCCTCCCTCACATGAATCACGAACATCCAACAGATTGACACTGTGACTACAGAGATCCTCTCAAGGGGTGCGACGAGAAAATTTAACTGCTCTTCTTTTTCCTTCATGCCACTTCACGCCATTTCACACTTCATGCAAGTTTCCTCTTTTCAGTGATGAGTTATTAAGCTAGGAAACAGTCGAGTCTCTGTACAATATATTAATCAGAGAGTAATGCTCTTCTTGAAAAAATTCAAGGTCAACTCCTAGGAGTTGATCTATTGAATAAGCTTATTCAAAGTAATTCAAAAGAATTCAGGGCACATTGAAAAGAAATAAAAAGACCTATCTTTGGTTGAATCAAAGGGCGGTTGGAGACTTTAGATATAAGTAAAAATCAAAAAAATCATATAACAATACATACCAGAAACTTCGAAAGACTTTGACCAGTTAATCGGAAGCTGTGCAATATCTGAAACAAAGACATTCCAAAATGAAAAATCATGGTAAAAGCTCCTTTTTGATATCATTTAAACTACTATCTCCCTAATTTCATAAACAATCTAATTTTCTGCATAACCCCATTCCCATGCCATTTACTGAGAAAAGGAACGCCAGTACAGTTTCAGAAGCGAGAAGCGATGCACTTGATGTACTTGATTCGGTTGATTCCTTATTCTACGGTGGGACGAATTGCGAATGTGTAAGTCCGTGCATGTAATTGTCCCACTGACTTATGGAAGCCAACCTTGCGGTTATCTCGTCCAAGGAATGCTAAAGAGATCTACCAGCGGCGGCAGACTTCGTGTTCGTTCGTCACCCGAGACTCTTGAAGAGTCTATCTCTTTGGTGTGCAAGCAGGTACCACAAGAAGAGAAGATATAAGTATCCTAAGTACTCTCTCCACATGTGTGATGAGGAGACCTGAGCTTCAGAATTTACTCTCACAGAAACGAGAAAGATGTAGGTACCTCCATAATACGCGTGTCCACTTAATGGAGCAAGCCTATATATTATCTCGACGAATAACGACCTACAGACAAGGACATAACTCGCTTGATACACATTAATATTTAATAAATATTAATTCCCTATGAATATTTATGCCCTCAATATCCCACTATTTATCGGCCTCTTAAAACCCAGCCACAATTAGCGAATTGGACCGATAAATTTGTCGAGTGAGAAACTGCACCTTATTTATAATACGACTCGCTTTAATTGCAAAACACGCGAGAAGGTTCAGGCTTGCATCTGTCATCATTCAGCTTACTTGGAGAATAATTCAATAAGTCAGAATATCGTAAAGAGATGACAAGAGTTTGATTTTTTTTCAACTGATAAAAGGAAACTGGTTACTGGTTAAATAAGAGTTTTTCTGCTGAGAATTTTCTGATGTGAGTTTAAGGATAACATAAGCTGCGTCAAGAATTTCAAAGAGATTGTTGCCCCCGCATTTTACTAGTCCCTGGCTCAACCCACGATCTTAACAGTTGGACGATAATAAGCATACTGCAAATACGCGTCCGTAAATTATCAGCAATTTATTGTGCCATCGATGTAACGAGCGGATGGATATGCATATCTGTTTCTCATGGATTGCAGTCGCATAAACAGAATAGAAATCAAAATCACAAGTTTAAATGTCGGCAGTGTGATAACCCGATTATTTGTAACGAGGACGACTTTTAATAGAGTATCTAAAAAAGCCTTGAATAATCAATAGGCATTTGCATGCTGATTAGCATTCTCATAACACTGTGCATGACTTAAAGATTTATAAATAAAGTAACCATTTTCATAGCTGCAAACGCCTTTATACATACATTATCATTTATCAGAGTGGCTACAAGATTCAACTTTTCAATTTCCTTATTTCCTGATAATAGGAAATATATGTAATATGATAAAAATAACATAATTAGCATAAACGTCAAACTGACATAATTTCTAATAAACAGTTACACTGACAAGAAAAATTGCAAGACAAAGGCATGACGGTATAGAAGGAGCAAAATCTCTTCATCTCTCCTATGTTCGAGATGAACATAGGAGCTTCAAATTAAAATACCAATTTCTGTTTTTCCTGACAGCCACCCTGATAATTTCCTTTCGCTCTATTTTTAGGCCCTTTGATTTTCGAGAATTTCTATGTGGATATTATCAGTGCTTTTGTGTTCTTTGATGTCTCTTTTTATGTACACAATTGGGTACGCTTTTGATGGTGAATAGAACAATTCATCCAATTTCCGAAAACCGATAGGCAATCACGCACGTTAAAATTGGCGTGTGCTAGGGCGGAGTGTTTTGGATTCGTGGGTGGTGGCTCGTTGGAAAAATCGTGCATCAAAGATAAATCGCACATCTGCCGACGGTTATTACGCATTGATGATGATGATGAAGCGTCGAGAGAAGCGAATCGTCAGGCCATATGGCGTTCGGTCAAAACTGAGCCTCAGCAAGACCATGAAACTGGACGAAGAGCCCGACAGGATCCGCCAAGGTCATTTTTTGCAAGCTCACTCCGAGAACCTTTAAATTTAAAACTATATCCTCCACCCAGTTGAGTCTTGAGAGTCTTTAGTGCGGAGCTCAGGATTGCTAAACTGGTTTCGTTAAAGGGCATTTTCAGTTTAAAAAAAGGTTTATGGAATATTTGCTCGATATAAATTACGTTACCATAAAAACCTTTTAATTTTATGACTGAATTTAGTGAGGAAGGAGAGATTCTAAAGAGTGCTAATAAGAGCTTCAGATGAAAAAGTCTTCATCCTTCAGAAAAAGGTATCCCTTACGAATACTTAAAAATAATTAAAAGGGAAATATTTACAAGACATGTTATCATTAGAGTAAATGAGAGTGATATATCATTCGGGTTTATGACCTCATAAAGAACTCAAGAGGCGACAAAGGGACTTGATACTTGTACTTGAAGAATAATAGAAGAAAGAAAGATCTTGAGTAAAGAAGATAAATTCTCGTCGAAATATAAGATAAGAAAACTGGCTTCAATTAGTTTAATAATGTCGAAAACAATCAATGATTTCGTAAGGCTGAAGACAAAGAAATGAAGCTAATTGTTTTGCAAACCATTTGGGTCTCGGCAATTGCAAACATTGAGAAGTTTCACAGAACATCCAATGTTATTATGCGGTTCTTCTTATTCCCTGACAATGCGAAGTACTTAGTTGTCGAGAAACCAAAACGCTCGTCACAGTAATTACTCTAATTGTAGGTAACTGTACTATCCAAGTGTAACCGTGACAATGACCAAGTACCGAAGTGCCGACCCGCATTTTGCGTACTTTGTAGTCGGCAAACCTGTGTACACTGTACAGTCGCTCATTATCTTTGACGTTTTGCATTTGCATGAAAGTTTCGACTCTGCGCCAAGAACGATTAGGCTTTTCAGCTTCTTGCAGACGTCATCTTTTGAGGTCAGATACCTCGGACACGTCTTGCATGAAAAACACTCGAAAGATGCCAAAACATTGAGATGAAAGACAGCAAAAAGTGTTATTGAAAGTCATCATCTGCAAATATTCCTCATTGTGCAAGATATGCAGTAGGCTATGAAAGTTTTTGCGCGCATAAACTTTCCCCACACCGTTTAGCAATGAGCACATTACAAATAATAGTATAGCTGCGAATGTGTGAGTATTGCATCAAGGAAACGAGAGCGTTCAATTTTCACGTGAGAAGGCGTGACGGACGAGTCGACTAGAAAGGAAAATCGGCGAAGGAATTCCCATCGAAGGCGAGTTTATTGACGAGTATTAAGTGCTCTCTTGGTCACGACCGAGATATCTAGTTACCACAAGCTATTTCCTAACAAAAACAAAACTTCCATTAATATATTATTCCGCCAAAATGTGAGCAAAGAAAGAAAACTTCTTGAGAATAAGCTTGCTAAGATATTTCTTTGTGCGGGGAGAGATCTTGAACAGAAAGGTTATAAATCGGTATATAAGCTTCTTGATCGTCGATTGGTAAAGGAAAAAGCGAAAGGGGTAGCTGAATGAAAAACGCGGATAATTAAGCGAAAGAGATCGCTGCAGCGAGACAAGATGCGGTTAATAGCGCGCTTCCTTTCTGCAGGACACACCTAGATTCTTCATACTACGTCTCTGTACTCTGTGCCCAGACCATGCAATGTTATATATTCGAGGTAAAGTTTGCCTCTGTGCAATGTGTGCAATGTGCATCTTATCATCGACTTTATAAAAGTCACGGCTCCGGGACTGTGGATATTTGCTATCTTCAGGTTAAAACAGACGTTTCCGCTCTCTCTTTCCACCTTCTATTATTGAGTCATGGGAAAGCAGCTCATGCGGAGTCATAGACTTGTCGGCTTTCCTCTTTCAATCATCACAATACCTATTTTCGTTAAAAAAGTGACGTGATTTTTTTATGAAAATAGGTGATAAATAGGTGGCAATAAATTGAAACAAACTTAAACCAATCATTAATCTAAGATATTAGAAAAAGATGAATTGAAAGAATTTCACAGTGGTTTTAAAGAATGTCAAGGAATTTGAAAAAATTTCAAAATTCGAATGATTTCAAAAGAAAGAAATCAAAAAGATTGCAAAAATTGAAAGTATCAAATTAAAATAATTGCAGCTTTAAATGCTTTATTTTCCTTATTATTTTAATTATCTGAAACAGTTTTTTCAAACCGGAAATGACTCCGAATTATACTACATTTCCAAAATGTCAATAATATTTCATATGATTCAATTATGTATAATCAACTGAAAGTGATCCAAATTGCTAAAAAATCAAATCTGCTATCAACTTGAAAATCGAATTTCCTATTTCAGAGAAATAAATAAATGGTCGTTAGACATTGATTAATCACCTTCTAAAATATACCCGTCAAGTGTTCCTATAAATCAATTTTTTAGATCCTAATAAGAGAGGCTGTCCTCCATTATTTCTATCACACGAATGCCATTTTTTACGCAGTTTTTTCTCTGCTATTGGGGATTCGTGTGATGATGTTGGCGAAGGCGTTCTCGCGGGCGAATTCGTTGAGGAAGGAATCAGAACCGGAAGTCGGTCAACCTTTCAGCCTGGGAGAGCAAAAGGACGATCGAAACTTTATATAGTCGACCAAACACTCTTGGGAACCTACGCGACTCGGACACTTAGGTCAGAAAAAATAATGAAGGGGAAGAGATGTAATAAAAGATAAAAAGGGAGCTTACACAAAGGGCGCCGGATGATGCTGCGGTTCATTGCCGGTCGACAGACCGCGAACCCAAATTACCGATCTAATCGAGAAAGTGGGAAGAAATTCAGCCAATAACTTCCGGCGTTTTATGCACCTTCATCCTCATATGTCGACTACCATATTACCTCACAATCATTTTGTCAAATAAGCATCAGCATAAGAAAAATGTCCAATCTATTTTCTGCAGAGTAATCTTTGTCAAGCGTTCCTTTCCGGAAGCATCAACATTTTTAGTATTCTACACACACACACACACACAAGTAGCACAAAAGAACTACCGAAGAGATCATATTTTTGATAAAATTCCTCGGACTAATTCCAATTATCTTTCTCGTGAGTACAAGAAACCGAAGTTTGGTACGAGAAGTTTTCTGGTTGGCAGGCTCAATTATCGCTCAGTGGTAAAACCATTTAGACCGCAGGCGAATTAGAATTTGTGCAGCGCTTTGTAATGCCAGACGCGTAAACGAAGCGTACGATCGGCCGATCTTTTTCTAAATATAATCACCTCGTTTCCGGTTCAACTCGTGAGAGAAGATATGAAAGAAAAAAAAATCCAGGAGAGAAAGAAAGAGTGCATATATAGGTATATAATTCGCGTGTAGTTGTGACTCGTAAAAAGTGAGTAGGGTTCGCAAAAGAAAGATCAGATTTCAAACGTCGTTTACCGAAAAAATGAGAACGACTAAACATTGCCACAAGGATTGGTTTACGTATAAAGAACCTCAAGGTTAAAAATGTGTTCTCTTTCCCGAAATCTTTTGTTTCTTAAATTTTGAGACTGATAAATTAATAAAACAACTTTCCTGGAGTTATGCTTCCTGGAATCTGGAGTAATTGATGCAAGAATACGACGTTTTTTGGATGAAATTAATATTTTCCCACGGAAGTGTAATCGGCACGATCTATAAAAACCGTTTGAAAGGTGCACGGCATGCACCCTCAGGACATGTTCGACTGAGAATAAATCGTCCCATTCCCATTCGCTTTCCTTTCCTCATTAATGCCAAGCAAGTTGCAATTGCAATTACTTGCGATGTTACTAACGAGTCCTGCAATAAGTGCAATTTGATAAAATGTTTTAGCAGAATATCTTCGATAATATCTGCGGATTAGTGCATAACTTCGAGCCGGAGAATAAAGAACATATTTCCAAACCTGCTCCTGATTCCTGAACTCGTTGAAAAAAATATTGATGATTTAATAAGTTGCAGATAATTATTTATAATTGTGGAATATGCAATAAGAGTGAAATATAGGACTGCTAAAGCCAATCCATTTTTGTACAAGATTTAACATCTTAATATTTGTCACTTTAATATGGGGAGGGGCTCGTAGATGTCTAGGAGAATATTAATTTATTACAAGCACGCACCAAGCAGGTGGGACTTAAACAAGTTATGCCGTAAGCCTTTAAGCGGATGTTGCGAAGCAAATCGAGGTGGCAAATTTATCTGAAGCTCAACAAAGACTTCTTTAAGATTATTAGAATTTACTTTTGAGATATGTCTTTCAGCATGGGATGAAATGAAGGGATGAAATTACATATTAGAATGAGAGTTTCTTCGAACTTGCCAGACCCCAGACTCTTTTCGTAGAAACAATGTAAAAAAAGACACAATTATGCGTTAAGAATGACGAAATTTCCAATTTTTTTTCTATTTTAAAGTTACTTCCGCTGTTCTCTCGATGCCAGAGGCTCGTCAGACGGAAATAAAAATGTATCCCTTGCGAAAGTCGAAGACAGATAGCCGACATATATATATGGCTTCTATACTTAACCGGGTCAAAAGTGTTAGCTCGTCAAACTCGGATATTTTTGGGTTATCGCTTTTTTAAATTGGGAGCAGGGGAGATTAAGGGATTTGGAAGCATCACCGACTTAAAGATTTCTCAAGTGTCGGAGCTTTCAATCTGAAGGAAGTTTTTAATAGATGACAGCGGGTGGTGCATTGTTTTTAATAAAAAAAGCATGCAGCTGGATGAAGCCAAAAAAAGTGCAAAGGAAGGAAGCACGAAATGAGCGTAATGAGTTTGCAATAAGAGACTTTCTCAATCCGCATATGCTACAAATGACGCCCAAGGTGTCCAGCAAACAACGAACAGACTTTGTCGATTCTTCGAACATCTGTGAAAAATTTATATCCGAGAAACCTAAGTATAATTGCATTTTTTTCAGAGACAAATTAGCAGGACATGGAAAAGTAAAAAGAGACAAGAAGAAATATCATTCAATTCAAAAGTATTCGTCAACATTGTAGCCAAAGTATTTACGTTAGTCTTCTTGAAAGAAGGTATAAAATAAAACTGGAGCTGATAATGTTTAATTTAATTTTAACATTTCGCACGATAAGCAAGGTAATTTATGTTGACGTTGGAATTGGTAAGGAAGCTAATGTCAAATTTCCATTAGTCTTAATTTGTGTGGTGTGAATTAAGTAGGAAATATATCTGAAGATACCGTTTTATGAACTCTCGATAAGGATTATTCGCAATCACAAACCGCAAGGATGCATTAGCAGAGTCGCACATATGCGAACATTGTGTGAAAACTCAAGATACAACTGCGTACATCGTACAAAGTATGCTTGAAGTGGCTTCGCTTATACTCAGATCGGACAATAACCACAAATTGATGGCGGATCGCAGATTGCATTAGGGAGTGGCTGAGAAGGGATATTTGTAGGTTAAACTGGTTTGTAAATTCTTAGATGTCGGGCTCTCTTCTCATAGGAAAGGCAAAGAAAAGGGAACAAGACGACAGCTTTCAAAAGAAAATGTTAAAAACATTATTCAAGTATTATATTTGGCACAAAAGAATCTTATTCTTAAATCTCTGCATTATAATTCAAGTCTGGTTTGAACTTCGCAAACTTCATACGGTTAATCGAATTCGTCGGAAATGCAAATTGCATCGAAACTGCTGGATGCGCTTCGATGCTGGACATGGCGGATCGTCCAATTAACTTAGATGCCAATTTCAAAATGAAGAATCATAATCAGTTTTAATTTGAATAATGAGTTATAATCACCGAGCCGCCAAATGAATTCCCACAACGAATCTCTGAACTCAGTTTCCACATTCTTTAAAATAATTAAATATTAATTTCGTTGAATTAACTTGAATGATCAAAAAAAAATTCTTGTTACAGCTTTCTTTTAATTAGAAAAGATCTAGAGTTATTCAATATGTTCTCATGAAAAGTATTTTACGCCTAATGATGGTGTCATTATGGCATGCAAAGTTTTCTTCAGAGAACTATTATGTATTTTCGTAGTTCGTTCAATGAACCTTTTTTTATCAACTCCGACATCTTAACTTTCTGTTTCCATTCAAGACGGTTCTATGCAAATGGCCAAGGTTGCGGAACTGAGACGCACAGGAATAGAAACGGCAAACTGCATTTACGGCAGGGAGCACAAGCGCCATAATGAAGTTTGCGAAATTGACTTTAAACAATGGCTCACGCTCATTTTATGTTCCTCTCCCTCAAAACCTTCCTTCAGTGACGTAAACAGCGAGATATCAAAATTCGTCGTGGGAATGGAGATAAGTTTTTAATGAAAATGGAAAATATGACTTCTAGACGTTGGCGTATAATTATGACAATTCCAAAGTCGTATAGAAGATTTAATTCTCCTGAATCTAAGAATGAAGCTGATTGAAGTGAAGAAGCAGATGGAAACTGATGATAAAAGAATTCCTGAACATCGGAAAATGGAAAATTGGGAAGAATAAAAATTAGAACCTAAGATATGACATCTGTGGATGAATACTGAACGGAACTATATTTCAGTCATGGATCGAGGTTGCCAGGTCGTCACACTCGGTAGCAACGCAACAATGACCAGCGGAATGAGTGAAGCTAAGAAACGAATGAGCGACCGGAAGTTTGTTATAATCCGCGAATGCCCGCCTAGGTTTACGTCGCGGCTTCATAACTCCGAAGAGGAAGACGGCAAAGGCGGATGCGGAGGATGTGTTCTTGTTGAAATCGTTCCTGGAAAGCGTCATCAAGTCTCATTCCAATAAACTATCAATTTCTCCTTACTGCATCATAGAAATTACGCATTATGCATCATACTATGCATTCACTTAGATTGCATGAATAGTGGATAGAAAATGACTATGGTAGAGAGAAACATAGATTGATAGATTATTAAAATGCGTAAGAAATTCCTTCCAAGTTTTTAAATAAAGACTTTTCATCGCGCCGAACCAAACATCAATTTTCTATAATAAGAACAGTCACCGAAAATGGTTCTTTATCACTATAAAAGTCGAACGTCACTTTTGAATTATTCAAACATTCCCTGAGCATATAATAAGGCGACCACACAATGTTGTCTGAAGGACCCTTTGAAATATTATTCCTGGCGACAGTCGACAGGCGCTATAATCACGTGGGGGAGTCAGATCCATTATGTTGCCTCTCATCAGGACAGAATTTAGCTAGTGAGAAAGGAGCAAAAGGAAAATATTGTGCTGTAAGTTGTGACAGGCAAACATTATTTTTTAGTTCTCCTCCTTCATATTTACAACCCGAGGGAGCCAGAAGACTTGAAGAAATAAAATAGACAACAGGGGACTGAAATTGAACAAAGTTGAGGGTAGCAGATTCCAAGTTTGAAACTTTGAAGCCAAGAATTAACTGGGATCATAATATTTAATTTAGAAACCAACTTGCGTGCCTATAAAAGGCGGTAAATGTCGAAATGTCTGAGACAGGGTATAGAGGTCTGGATTTTAGAGGACCAGGTGCCAAACATCGCGTGCGCATAGTCTTTCTTCTCTCCTTGGAGACTGAAGGAATAAAAAGGAAATAAGGGTGAAGTGGGAGATTGGCGAGCGTGAAATAAAAAAGGATTTTGAATCGGAAGTAAGTAGTACGTTACTGCGACAGATGTTCGTCATCCTATTCATCCAAACTTTTGAATGGAGGTTGTTAATTTTCTGTTCGAAAATTGACTCACGAAACTAATACCAAATTATGAGTCTCGATCCACAGTAATATTTTATTTATTGTATTTCTATAACTTGTGATGATGGGACATGATTTGAAGGGACTATGCAGATGAGTGAAAGGCACTGCGGACATGCAAAATGCAAATCGGCACGAGCTGAGGTTTTATTCCTTTCATGGTTCATGATCCTTAATAATACTTAAGTACTCGCATACGGCAATTTGAGGAACAATTTGTCAACATCAGTCAAAATGTCTGCAAAATGTCTTGAAACAGTTTTGAGGAAAATTTATGCGAAGTCTGTCAGCGCGTGATCAGTCAAAATATTTTTGACTAGTGACTGAATCAGATAATGTATATGCGTGAGTAAGGTGACTCCATGGTGAAACCTTAATAATCACCCGAGACCCCCAACAAACCTAAACCGTGACCCGTAACCGGATAGATATTATTATAAGTGCTGGTCTGCCTAGGTTACGGATCGAAGGTCTTCCTCCCTGAACACTGATACGGTTGAGAAATTCGTACTGGGATCTGAGAAATCAATTTCACAGTAGCTCAAATCACAATTTTTCATAGAGTTTTGCAATCTTGAAAATTTCTCAACGGAAAATTAGCTGCAGATGTTGCAAAAGGTGCGTTAAACATGTTCTAAAGAAATAAAAGTGTTTTATGCCATTAAACATCACATTCACACACCATTCGCAACAGAATTGCAGAACCTTTTTCCGTAATTTGTGAACTGTGCTATTCGTATAAGATACTACCCTGAGTAATAAAAATAAATAAGCAAAGCGTTAATTTTTCTTAGTGACTAGCTGACCAGCTGATTACTGGCCTGTTTAAAGAAACTTCACAAATTACATTTCCTTCAGATCTTGACATGGGTTTCTGCAGCATATACAGCGAGTGTTCCATGCACTTTACAGCCTCGTAAAAATGTCTTTGCAGGTTGTAATGCGAGACTAGATAAATGCAAGTACATAGGTGCATGCACACACGGAAGTAGAGCGGTCAGTCGCTTCGTTTTTGAATGAGGATCTCTGGTGTAGATGCCTCGAGTGCGCGATGTGGAACAGGTAGCTACATCCCGTGTGTATACTCTATACACGAAGATAGTTCATAGTCCCCAGGAATGACTCATGCCTCCAAGACTCATATCTATATGTGCATATGCAACACGAATTGTGAGAGTCGAAGGAGGTATTCATTACATAAAGGCGGAGTCCTGAGAGAGTCAAATAAAAAAAATGACTAAACAAGAAATAGAAAAGGAAAAAGATGAAACCTGTAAAACTCGCATCGACGAGTGTTTTCACAGCTTGGAATTCTCCACAAACGCCTACGCTCTATTAACTTTATCATTCATTGATGACTCAATTCCTCTTAAATAAACTTAGGTGTTCAAACAATTAATTAGCATTATAATGAATTAACATTTATAAATATTTATGGATTCTCGAGCCGTTCATGAAATAAAAGAAATTCGTGGATGAGAATGAGAATGAGCTAGAAAATATAGAGATTTGAGAAGCGGTCAAAAATGAAGAAAAGAATCGCCCGTAATCAGCCTAACGACATAATTTACGTAAATGGAAGCTGTTTCCCGTTTAAGGAGCAGAAAATTTGAATTGCCTTAATCCGTTTATACCCTGAGGACGTGACTCGTTTAGCCACTGACGAGTCTTGTGCACTTGCTCATCAAGGGAGATCTGTATCGATCGCTCGAAGGGGTGCCAACCTAGGGGGAAGGTTAGTACCCCTATGGGAGCCAGGGAGGGCATTACAGCCCGATGCTTCATTCGGGGAACGAAAATGTTGCGGAGACTGCGAAAGCCCAGTTTAGGGGATGTCGATGCAAACCAGGCTTTAGGCCAAGATGAATGCGTCTACGGCTTCTACACCCTTCGGCCATTTGACGACTTCGAGCTTACTGCTTCCTGAATTATTCAATTCCATTTGTTGATTTTTCACCGAGATCTCTCGCCTCCAACACTGCCTTTAGCTCTAATCTCCATTCTAGTCATAAAACGCAATTATATTTATAGCCTCTCCCGTTCGGCTTTAGGCTCGTCACTCAATTTCTACTATTCTAAGAATAGTAACCAAGGCATAGAAGTCAAATAGACTCATATTCTATATTTACGAGACAGATAAAATATATGATAATATATATGAAATATATGGAAATATTAAAATTATATGGGCAAAAAGGTGGAAATTGTAGGAAACACTTGCAATGAAAAATTGAAAACCATGATTTTAAAGCTATCAAACAATTTAAGAGGTATTTTGAAAGGATTTACAAATATTTCACGGGGATTCAGAAGAGACTGAAATGGATTTCAGAGATGTTAATGGATTTCAAGCACAGAAGTAATTTTTTAAAGTTCGATCTTTGTTACCCTTTTTCAATTGTTTTCCAGAAACCGGAAAGAGAATGAATATAGTGGACGTGAGAAAAGTACTTTGCTGAAGTTGAATGTGGCTTCCAGTGCAAATTTCACGAAGCCCTTGAATTTCCTGTGAGGACACAAGAACTCACCACAGGAATTGATTGGGCAGGAACTCTGGCAGGAACTACTTGTATGGCAAACCACAGAAAAGTGAAAACACGAAATTTTTGGAAAAGGTAAACACTATATTGAAATATAAAAACCGGTCAAGTGTTAAAGTGTCACGTACTTTGGTGACATTGTTGCTTTCTGTTTTCTAGTCGTTGACATCAAGTCGAGTGTATCACGCGATGATATAATCGATAAATATTCTAATCTCCGCATGCGACACATGCCTCACGCTAACTAATTAATCTTATTCCCTAACCATGAGAAGTGAGTCATCTCTCAGGCACGAGATTCGAGATTAAATATCATGTCCTTCTGGAGATCCTTTCATATTTCATTTATCTAGGTTGAGCCACTCGGCCCCATGAAATCGACAGATTTCGTGCAAATATTGAACTAGGAAAAACAAGGTTCGTGTTTCAAAAATAATTCCTCATATCGAGGTAGAATACTGAAAATAAACGAAAAAAATTGAAACAACAGATAAGATACTTTTTGAAAAATTTGGCTAAAAGCGAAAAAAAAACTTTGATCTCCAATCCAAGTCAATAAGATTTAAATTGATGTCAAGATGAATTTGAGGAATTTCAAGCGATTTCAAAAGATTTCTTTTGCAATTAAAAATATTTTAAGATATCTTGAATGATTTTTAAAAATTTCAATAAAACTATTTTCAGCTTTAAAAGATTGACTTTCCTTATTATTTTAATTACCCCTAAAAGTTTTTTTTAACCCGGAAATGACCCAGCATTATCCATTAATTTCAAAATGAATAATTTCTCACATGATTCAACTTTATCAATTGAAAAAAATTTAAAAGGTGGTAAATTCCGAAAATAGGTGGACAAAGGTGATTAGATGACGACCTGTGATGACTGCTAAATTCTTTTTAATTAACTCTTATATATAGATGGATTATTTTGTTCTCTTCGAAAATAGTTTAGATTGAAGATTAGGAAAATTACTTTTTAATGGTATATGTTGCATCACTTCCACCCAAGAGAAAAAAAAACTATAGGCCTTATAAAATTGATCCTAATCACAAATGATTATAATTTTCTTCCGTGGGAAATGTTCTTGGCAAGTTCGTTCTAGTTTCAATATCAGTTATTTCCGTAGTTATACGCTCATGATAAATAATAGCAGATACGACGAGTTTGGGTAGCGAGAATAGTTGTAGTCGGTGGCACGTTAATTGGTCCGTGAATACGTGAGTGACGTGTCGGTAATTACCGGTATCGGGACAGACGTTGTGCCTCTCCATAAATCAATCCTCTCCCGATAAGTAATCGGTGTCAACGAGATTCCCGACGATCGGAAAACGATCAACGAGCAGAGCATTATGAAAACAGTGGAGGTGGAAACATAAATATATAAGGTAATAAAGAAGAAAATATGATTCATTTCCGGTAAAAGGAATCCTTGATCGTAATCCTTTGAACGGCAGCGGTTCCATTAATGGAGACACCATATTTAATCCGATCTTTGAAAGCTTTATTCCATCTGATTTAGATAATGGTCATCATATTGGCATTTCCTTCTCACTTCTCACATTTCCAACTAAGCCGGCATTTGAAATTTAGAATTGTATTATTTAGTGCTGGAGGGTGGCTAGAATAACTATGATCTTGTACTTTCGCGAGACAAGAGGGTATCGTGTGAGGGATCTTTCTTTAAGACTCTGCTCTTGAGTCTGAAGAATGTCTTCTGGGAGGTCTTTCTTTTCGAATCCACGAGGCACTCAATTAAATTGGGGTCGTAATGTAACCAGAGTGATAAACCCTTCGAAGTAATCCTTTACATCCAGGGTGGCCACAAGATTTCATTTTTTCATTTTCTTGACATTTAGAAAAGTATTAAAAATGCGAATAAGTTTTCAATAATGCTATGTATCGATATTCTTCAATCAAATCTATTAAAGAAGCTATAAAAGCTATAAATATATGTAATATGACAAAAATAACATATAGTTTGCATAAATGTTAAACTGACACAATTACTAATAAATAGTCATGAATGAATGAACGTATGGTACGTTATATTATTATTAATATATCAATTTCTATTTTCTTTAACAGCTATTCACATTTTCCTGAGATTTCCCTGACTTCCGTGACTTATCTAAGATGTAGTCATCCTGATATCCTGTTCATTACTTTACGGTTTATAAAAAAAAAAGGAAAAATCGTAAAGACTATGTAAAACTTGAGCTGTATCATAAAAATCATAGCACAGATAGAATCACAGGATTATAGTAATAAAACCTTTGATAATTCATGAGAAGGTAAGAAATTTACCTATAACAAAGTATCATTTTTGCACGGTCTATAATTACGAATATGAAGCCTAACTTATCATCTGGATTCGCGTACGCAGCGAGCCATAAATATTGCTCTCCAGAAATAATAGTTCCGCGTATGAGTCTTCCTTAGAAAATAACTGTTCTCTATTAAAGCTCTCTCGAAGACGCACAGATGCGCTTCCTTAGCATTTGTTCAGTTTACCTTGCTTGCCTTTGAAAGCCACTTGTTCAACGACTTTTGCATCGCTGGTATTCTTTTACCATTGTGTCGTCTAACACATTCTGAATCTAATCCAAGATATTTTATAACAGCTTCGACTGAGTATATCGTTTTGCATAGGTCGGAATTAGATTAAAGGTTTGTGCCCGCCGCATGCGTGGGTTGGAAAGAATTGATATGCTAATTTTCTTGGTGCACTGAAAAAAAAAGTTCATTAGATTTTACAGAAATAGTTCTAGACTAGAGGATACGGTGGGTAGTTTAATAAAAGTTAAAATCTTCTTGGTTTTAATGTATGTTGAACTATTCTACAAAGAACGTAGAACAGTTCTAGAAAATCTAAAGCTCCAGCTAATATGAAATCTATATCGAAGAAGTCTCGAAACTTTAGAGAACAGTTCTAGAAAACGAAAGCCGATTTTGCGCCGAAAAAAATTAAGGTTTTATATACTTATTATTATCCAATTATTTATTATCGCACAATTATTTATTATTACACACACAGTCACTACACTATTTATAAACGCACGCTATGAAAATTTTTATTCGCCACGGGGTTCGAACCCTAACACTTTCGCATCCCACTCCTAATTCCTAACGCACGCCTAAAGCATCGCAGCTAAACCTAAAATCAAATACAAAAACAAAATCTAAGATATAAGCGGGAGACGCGAAGAAAGTCGCTACCAGCGCACAGAACGAGTGCGCAACTCATTTTCTAGAACTCAGTTCTATAAACTCTCAATACCTCAAATATGATTTCTACGAAACTTTTCAACATTTTTTCATGAATTTTTCTATATATTTATTGAACTCTTTTAAATCGGACTCAATTTAAAGTTTACAGAACTTTTGTAGAGTTATTCCAGATTTGTTCTACATTAAATACTGAAAATTATACAAAATTTATCAAATTCGTTCAAGATTCGCTCTCATCCCCGACTATAGAAATAGTTCTGTAAAGTCTAATGAACTTTTTTTTTCAGTGTGTACCTACAATCCTCCTGCTGTGTTCCCGCCTATGATGGTTTAGGAGAACCTGTATTCGGCGTATTAAAATTCATTGTTTATCTTATTCGAATACCGTGAGAAAAAAATGAGACAAGAAAAAATATTTTTCAAGTATAACGTGAGCTGATTGTCACTCTGAAAATTTATACATACGTACATAGTACATACATATATATTTCAGTTTATGTGAGTTGCTGCAACCGGGTTTTCACGCTTTTCAGGTTCGATCAAAAGCAATTAAGTTCCCACAAGCCGCATTCCTCGGGAGTTTTAATTTCCAATCAGGTATTCCTGAAATGATTCTGCTGCTGCGAAAGAATGTAATCCCTAGGCAGAAGAGTGCTGTTTAAAATTTAAAACCTCGTACGAGCGAACCTGTGCTCCGATTTTAAACATTCGAAATGGTTCTTCGACCGTTCAAGTATGCCATGTCGCTCTGTAATCATGGTCGCAATAATTTTCATCCTTCACATGCCCAGGGCGAATGTTTCTGGTCCTGTAATTAAGCACACGCGATGGCGAAAGGAATCGCCTTCCTCGTTTTCGCGGCATGCGAGCCAATTTCGCACCAATGTAACACTACAGTCTGATGTAGGTATATACATGATGTACATAATATAAGCAAACGCTCAAGAATTTTTGAAAATTGTTTATGAACACTTTTCATATTTACACTCACTCGGAGCAAAGTGGTGCCAGGCATAAATATCTTAAGTAGCAGCAAAGCGGAATCTACGGCAGAGTAAACGCGGTCTATGAATAGAGTAAACCATCTCGTTCGCTTTTTTTGCTCAATTGGAAATCTCCAAGCGATGAAAGAAACGACGTGACTCAGACTAGGCGGCTTGCTGGTATGTGAGAAAAAGAGATGGTCGAGTTATTTAACCAAGGTGTTCCAGATCGCAAAAACCACCTTCAGTGTCTGCGGATGATTAGATGTTTCACGCAAAGTAAAGCGGAAAAAATTCGAAGGTTTGAATCTGAAGAAGGCTTTTGGGAATTAACTTCGTCAAATTTTTAACACTGATGAAATGATAAAAACACTCTATTGATAAAAACTGCTTTTATAAACTGCAAGTTTCGAAATGAGTATAATTTTAGGGATATAAAATGAGTCCAAAAAAAATTTCAAGAGATTTCATAAAATTCTAAAGACTTCCAGAGTTTTTAGATGATCTCAATAGATTTCAAAGGACTTCAAAAAATATCAGCTTCTTTAAATTTCGAGTTTATAGAAGCAGTTTCGATATAATCGCAACCTCTCTGATAGATTTCAAATATGGAAAGCCATATCAGAAGATTTGATGTTGCTGATTCAAGTTTAAGGACAAAGAATGAAAGTAATGATTCTATTATGTCCTGTGGCTAGGTTGGTTTCGGTCAAGTCTGTCATAATTTTCTCAAGACTTGGCTCTGGCAAAAAGTCAATTTGCGGACTGCAGGGAACGGTAGAAAAGAGTTGAAAGCGAAATGATTTCCTTTCATAATGGGGTTCTCCTCTGGTTGGCATCCGTCCTAATGGAGCCGCACATTTTGTTTTCGGACTTTGCTTTGCCAGGCGATGGCAATTCTTCCTCTGGATCTTCCTTTCTTTTGATCTCCGTGCGACTCTGAAGCGATGATGGATGGCGCTGTGTTTTCCACGGGTAGCCACATTCGTTTTGGTTCAACCGGTCCACTCCAGAGGCAGGAAGTTCTCCTGGATTCGAGTCTCGATCTTCTCGATACCATCTCCAGCAATCCCGGATGACTGTGATTAATGCCCCAAGGTGGACCACAGGGATGTGGATTCGAAATTGACATTTTCGTAATCACCACCTCCGAGAAGAAACCTGTCCCTTAAATTTAGTTCAAAGGTTTCCCTCTTCATCGTTATGATTATCATCCTGCTGGAAGGACCTTGTAATCATAAAGTAGACACAAAGTGTCCTCCCTCACAAAACCAACCTCTCAATTTTCTCTTCCTTTCTTCAGACTCACGAGGAATGATTACTTTTGTTTTTACGCAATCATTTTATTGCATTCTTGGAAATGATTTTCGGTATAAAAGGAACTCGTCCTAATGGTTTTCAGTTTCTGCCTCCTCATTACCTACCTCAAAATTCCGAGTCCTTTGGAGCGTGCCAGAGAAACAGGAGGTGGAAATTAGCACGCTTCCGGAATAATTTCTCTCGCTTCTGAAGCCTTCCGCCCCCGACACTCGATCTTTTAGGTCTTTAGGATCTACCTTCGCAGATAAAAGTCTACCTGTAGCTGCAAACTAGCAAGGGAAGGTCAATGGAAAGGCAGGTGTGCCACGAGCACGATTTTACAATCAAAGTATCACTCAAGCTTTGAGTAGCCCGAACGTGACCAAACAGCCCCTATGGCCTCTGAATTTTTCATTTTGCTGAAAAGAACTTCCGACTGGTAGCGGTTTTCGTGTTTGCCCGCGTTTTTAGGTCACAAGCTTTCAATTTGATTATTAATTCCCCGGCTGTGAGGATTATCCAAAAATATAACAAATGTCAGTTGTATTTTAGTTATCACAGTACCTATTGAAAAGGTGATTTCTTTTAATAGGTGAGAAATAAGTGAGAAAAGCTTTAGATTTTAGAATGAAGCGATTCTTCCTTTAGTGGCAATTTCCTATCGACTTAGAGGTCGAGTTAAAAGCAATCAAACTGATTTTCCAGAGCCAAAGTATCTCCTTCACTCGATGTACGTAGATATTAATAAATATATTTTTACTCAGAGTCTCTGAAGTAATTTTATGAAGCTCTGCCTCCACCTTTACAACCACTTACTAGTTCGAGTACCGTGATCTCATTCCAAATACTGTTCAACTTATTTATACACCAATCGATTCCTATCGACGAGTCAAGTACCGAATCCATCCACACTCAAGTCTCTTATATTTCGACCCTGAATTGACTTTCTTCCTCGTAAAGATTCTCTTATTGACTCTAAAATTTGATCGGCCTTCTTCTTCTCTTAATTAAGCCCTTTCGTATGTTGCTAATGTCCCTATCTAAAAACGGGAGAATAAGCAACTGATTTTCGAGAACGATAAGATTTAAAGGATTTAAAAGAACCTTGGAATAGTAGGGGAAAGACTGAAGCCTGATACCACTTGAAATTGGAAATTATTTTTCTTTTAAACCGATTGTTGAAGTAGAGGCTGGAGACTTGAAAGGGTCTGTTTATTCGCAAACAGGTTTACAAGAAGAGAGCTATTTATGAAAGAAGACCTCCGCAAAAGTTATTAGGTGTACGCGCGCACGCCTGCTGCTGCGTTTCAAGTTTCTTCGGCTTATTGTTGAAGCAGAATAATACTGTCACCTCGTTGACAGAGAATTTCCCAGACTAAAATGTAGAAAAGTTTTCGCCAGGGTTTTATGAGTTCTTTTATATTAATACTAAAACGAGAATTTGCCTTTAGAATTCGGAGTTCTGAGAAATCAGGAACATGCGACCTTCGACTCCAGGATTCCCTAAACTCAAAAGTCTAAAGCTCTAAAAGACCTACTATAAAGTCCCAAATCCCAAAGCCTAAATGGCCTAAACACCTAAATCGAAGTTTATTCTATAGAAGGTGTAAAAATCCACCTGAGGATTCATTCATGAGTGTCGAAAACTGGAAATGCCACATGAGAAAATATATTGTGGATTACAATAATTACAGATTATAATTTGACTTTAAATATTTATTTGTCAATATTTCTACCTGTTTGGAATTTTGAAACGATTAGAGGATCCAGTTTCCAGCTCCTCCTACACTAAAACCTGCAGGGGCACCTTTTCACACGAGTGAAGAGGGTTTGGCCTATCTTAATAAGGTGCGGACAATCTTGACAAATATTTGTCAGACATAAATTCCTGCTTCCCTGGATTAAATAATCATGACGATCAATCGTATCAGCGTTATCCTCGGCGCCTTAAAAAGACACCTTGTCGAAGGATACCTTCGTTTTGCCTGTTAAAAAAGAATTAATCGAATATTTTAAACCAGAACTCTAAACTCTAAACTATAAAATCTGAGATCTAGCCTCTGCCCTAATGGAATTTCTCTGTTCTCAAAAATAAATGGAATGGCAACCATCGGGAGATCCAGAACCCCTTTTCCAAAATTTGAACACACTTTTTTATTGCTGCTCAGAGATAAGAAGCTCATCAAGTCTATACATATATTATTGAATATGTAGACGGAAGGAATTTACCTAGGAAAAATTAAAGGATAATCAGCTATTTATACCGATTTCTTCAGCTAAGTTTTAGAAAAAATTATAGAAAAAGAACTGACTTTTTTCTGACTGCTAACTTGTTAACGACGGATTATATCGTTTTTTTAACCTCTTCTTTTCTTGAGTTGTAACACGTCGCATAAATTAATTTTTGTTTGTCGATGGGCAATGAATCTTGGCGATTCGATATTGAAACGGTGCGAAATTTCTGAGAAAAATTCGCAGCTCTGCCCACGATTCTTTGACCATTAGCATCGAGAAAGCGGGCGTTGGCGTAAAACGTCTTTTCGTTGCCAACCGAGATTTACGACTGGATCACTGCAGCGATAGTGAAAAAGCGAGTTTGCGATGACTCTTCATTACAGAACTGGGAATCTCCCAGCTGGAAGAAATTAACGCGATGACGATCAAATGCATTCCACTTACGTAATAAATCTTGTAAGCGTTTTGCACTTCATATTCTTAGGGATAACTATTTTTTGATAATAAATTACTTAAGTGAACTCTTGGAGTGATTTTCTATTCGCAAATCTATTTATCAAATAAAAACAAACTTCCCATGAATATTTCATCCGAGGGATTGATCACTCCTGAAATCTGGTGTACACTCGCTTATAAAATCTATTAAAATTCCAAAAATTCCAAGACAGCTTGAAATCTTTGAAATATGGAAATCTGATCTACACTTGAAATTCGCGTGATCCTCGATTTGATCCAAACCACTTTATTTTTGATAAATGAAAAATTGGTGAGCCCAGGAAACAAATTGATGCTCAACATTTTGATTCTCGACTTTAAATAAACAAATTACATTTTTGAATGAAAAAACTTGGCACAAGCGAGTGAGGCTTACATTTTTATGACAAATAGCACATTTTTCTGGTCTTGATTCGTTTGATTCATGAAACATATATTTTTGGCAGAGCACTGGGAAGTTTTAAATCCTTTCAGGAATACATTGATCAAACATTTTTTATTTATAGAATCGCGGCACGAGCTACCATTCTGCTCTGGGTACCATTTGCATAAATTTAATGTTGAAAGATTGAAATTCGGTTCGAAAAGTGAAGCATGTGAAGGTATCATCTCACTTTTAATGGAATTCCTTTTCACTTCTTAGTTATATTCTCACTAGAAGAAATCACCTAATAACTAGCTTGTCGGAATCGAAATTATCTTATCGAGCCCTACCTCCAGCCTATCCTTAAATGCATTACGCTCAATTCGTTTTCTAGTCTCTATTAATTTCTTTATAACTTAATTATTTTTCAACTTCGATCAAGTTATCATGTGTGTCTCTTTCGGCTAAAGAACTTAATATTTATCTAGATTCTAAAGTTCTAGACGATCGAAGAGATTGCAGGATTTACAATAAAAATAAGCAATTACTTTAAGTGAGCAGAAAAGGAAACTCTGGATTAAGTTTTCCTTTTACTCTCTCAGTACTATTTTCCCAAAGGAATAAATTTTCAAAACGAGATATGAGAATTCTTCGAAATCTAATTCCAGAATCGACGAAAAGAAACTACGAATTAAGTTTCCTTTTTTTGCTATCAGAGTATGTTTTTCCCACAGAAATATCTTTTCAAGATAAAAGAATTCTTCAGAAAAATTATTCTCCAAATAATTGAAATTGTTTGAACAAAAAGTAGTTAGACAAGTATTTGAACATTGAGAGTTGAAAAACAATAATGGTGGGTCACGAATTTACTGAAGATAAGGATTATATCTTTTCTCTGAAATCTAGACATTTGAAATTCATCGCAACTTCCGCTTTCCAATGAAGGAGAGACGAGGAAAGATTAAAAAAGTCCAAATAGTTCTGGACTTACTTCTGAATTCATATCGCGTGTTAGAATACGCGCATTCTGAGAAAAGACCCTTGAAGTCTGCTGTTTGTTTCTTATTTTAACTGGAAAGATATAATTTTTCAGCTCTCGTTGAATTTAATTTGGAAAGATCTATGGACAATCAGTTTCGTCGATCGCCTGCTTGAGGATTGCAAGTTACCAATGGATAATGGAATGCTGTGCCCACGTGCATTGCTCGATGCTATCTGACTTTACATTTTTTGTACCTCCTGCCTTTCAAGTTCCAGGGCAATGTACCAGAAGTTTTAAACGTTCAAATGAACGAAATATTTTTTTCCAATTCTATTTTATCCAGAAATATTGCTCCAGCTAAAAATAAAAATAAGCATTAGGAGTTTCTTTCATAGAGAATTATTTTCAATGAAAATAAATCAATATTAAAGACTATTTCCAGTTTAAAATGCAATCAATACAACAATTCGTTCATTTGAACGTTCAAAACTTCAACTACATGTGAATGCTTCCAAATGAAAATAATTAGACAACTTATTTACACTCCAAAAATCCTTTTTTATATCTGACTTATAATTCAAATACAAATTAGAAAACGAATAAAATTTGAATTTAAAAATCAGAAATAAGAATAGATTTTTACTAAAATAATATTCACGAGTTATGTCGATTTTCAAGAAGAAATACACATAAAGAGTTAAATTTATGTAGTTTCGTGTGAGGATGGAATTTAATATATATCAAAAACTTGATATTGAACTCATAAACTGTAGTTTCCACCTTCTTGTTTCAATATGAAATAAAAAAAGTTTAAAAATAAAATTCGATTGACTAGTAACTATCTCACGATATACTAAATAATTATCCTAATTACGGTAAGTACAATTCTTACATACGTCAGATTATTAAAGTTCATCATACCTAAAATTTGAAATTATTCTTATTCCTCCATTATAAACAAAATACCTTTCTCATCGTAAAACATTGATCAACAATGGAAACAAATACTCTTCATCTAAAAGTTTTTCTCGTCGAAAGTAAAAGAATTAATTGCGTAATTAAAAGAACACAATACATTTGAATACTAGAATAAATATATATAAAAACCAAGACTCACTTTGAGCAAATACTGCACTCGAGAGTAACACCAGGAGCAAAATCTGTATCCTCATCTTGAAGATTTTCAAATCCATAGCACCTGTTGTTTGTTGAAGTTATGAACCACCTCACTTCACTCCGAATCCCACAAATTGTTGCTTGATTGTTATTAAATTGACCTCTCAATAATCAAGACATTGAATTCCTATTCACGCCACTACATTAGACAGCGTCCGTTTATTGACACCACCACAAGAAACACGTACGAATCGACGTCGACGTCGATGACAATGATAACGACAAAGACAATCAACTCTCCGCTCCCGGCAAGAATGAAAGAATCAAGTGCCTCTTCTCCAAGAAGGCGTGACTCTTCTCGTGAAACAGAGCGTGTAACACTTTCCACGGATTTTACCGAGCGACTATTTCTACCATTTATAACTGCAGATTATAAACTTATAACTTATAACCTGGATTCATAACCTGTCAGTCCCGCCCAATTGTTTGTTTATCCCAGCTGACAGCACAGAAACGACAAAAACAATTCAAACACAATGAAAATACTAAAATAGTCATAAAATTGTTGATAAAATCCTTTTTAGGTTATAAAATGTGGAGCTAAAAAATCCAAAAAGGAACTGTGCACTTTGCAAAAGGACCGGCGTCTTTTAATTTTGTATCAGACGATTTGATTGGTCAATGTTCACGCGATTGACGCGCCGCGAAATTTGAATTTTATTCTATTGTCTTTTGCAGGTTAATGACATTGACGATTGCTGTGCAATTTAGATGTAATGCCATTGACTGGATTTTATTTAGAGTGACTCAAAGTGACTCTCGCGATAAGATTAAGTCGCGGTTTAGAACGCGACTCGCGCGGTGCAAGAGTTCGTAAGCAAATGCCAATTTGAAGAGCAAGCGAGGTTCTTCCGAGTTGGAGCCGGTAGGTGAGCTTCCCCCACTGTTTCTTTTGCCATGTGCGTGCCTCAATTCTCCCTCCACTATATTTTCCCCCTCTTCTGGATTGGCTAGCGCGTGTGCGGTCGACACGTTAATTATGTTCGAAAGATCGAAGCCCGGCGATGGGAGCAAAGCAGAATCTCTTTTGCCCAAAGTGGTTTATCGCACTTGGCTTGTTTTCATCTAAACTTCAGGTAATCTCATTTCCGCTCTTTTAAAAATATTTATGAGCTTTTTCCAATTACCAGCATTACACAGCTAAGGCACCTGTTACTTAAAAGTTACCTGTAACATAAAAGTTATGTTATTATTAGGTCACAGTAATGCACTTGCTATAGAACAGTTATGTAAATGTTGCGTAACCGTTATAAAACCTACCTTTAACAAGAAAATTCAAAGAATTTAGCTCTTTACTTTTTTAAAGGTGTTAGATTCAAGTTCTAACCTCAAAATTTGATTTCTTCATTTTATTCGGTAAATATTAAAATTAGATATTTTTTTGCTCAGTATAGCTATTCATTTTTTAAACAGAATTATGGGTACAGAGCGAAAAAATTTGTAATTTTAATACTTTTTGAGTAAAATAAGAAGATTGAATTTTTAGGTAAATATTGAATTCCTCGTTTTACGCAAAACATTTTAAACATAAACAGTTGTTTACTCTCCAGGCACATTTTTTACTTTTAAGCAGAAAATATCTACAATGCAAAAAAATATTTAATTCTAATAATTGTTGAGTAAAATGGGGAATTTACTTTTGAGTAACTTGTGAATCCATAGAAGAAAAGTAAAAGAAAAAATAAAATTGGTTTAGTATTTCTTTATCTGCCTATTTTACCTCACTCAAAGGCAATTTTCAATGCTACAATTGCTACGATAAATTTAGATAACTACTTATCTTAAAACTGACAAACTTAACATTTTCCTATATCGACTTTCTTACTTTTGAAAGTAAACCTTCGGAAAAATCTCTGTGATTCTTATCACAGGTGTTGTAAATTTTACACAGAAAATTTCCTGACTCTAAAAGATAAGATCCTTCAAAGATCAAGTCAAGTAAAAAATGTCAGGAACCCGAGCAGGAACCTTGTTTCCCCAAAGAAAAGACTCATTAGGATATTTAGAAACCTTTTCTCTTCTAATTTTCTTATCTATTTCTCCTTTAGGGGCGAATCATATACCACGTGGATAGTCTAGAGGGGGAGGGGTGTTCGTCAAAATTCCACTGCTGTCCACGGGGAGGAATAGGGGGGAGGGGTCAAAAAATGATGAAAAATTGTCCACGTGGTATATGGATGGTCCCCTATCTCATTTTTCTTATTTATTTATTCATTCATTCGAAAGAATAAATGAAATCTCTGTTTATGATCTATTTTATTTTCATTTTCACACAATACGATATCTTATATAAACGGTCAGTCGACAGTTTTGCTTGAACCCGTAAACAAATTAAATTATCAGCGTATCAGTTACAAATAGAAACTAACTTTACAAGTCAGAACTCATTATCTATAAAAGATAATGCAGCGTAACTGTATAATATAACTAACAAAAAATTCCACAAGTGCTGATTTCGCAGATTTTAATAATAGGGAAAGAGCTTTCTGACAAAATATTTTTTCTCTGGATGAAATATATCTGATGGAGAGGGGCTGCGATTCCTAATGTTCTCATATATTATTTTGGCAGCCTTCCAAGTTTCAAGTGCTTCTGGGGGAAAAGGAATTTTTCTCATTTCATGCTCGATCAATCTTAATTATCAAAACGCCTCCATTGAACTTAGTGACATTGTTGCTTATCTTATCATTCTTTCTTTCAATTCATAACAGTTCTAATTCAATTAAAAAACAAAATTGTGAAACATATTGATTTCAAAGTCAAAGAATAGCATTCTTCTAAGGAATTAAAAAAATTGCAAAAATTCGAAGAGTTAATTCTGAGAATTAGATAATTTGTATCGACTGAGATCCGCATTTCTTTGTCTCGCCGGATTTCAAAGTCTAGACTGGAAGAAAGTGACACTTTACGAAAAGCCAAAAGTATTCCAGAATTCTTCCGGAATTCGGGAAAAAATCTACCTGCCAAAAATCGTATAGGAGTTTAGAGTTTAGAGTAAAAGTGTAAAAGCTACCGACTCGAGACCAAGGCATGAATGGATTCTGAAGTATGAATGAATCTGGACGCATGCGTACTAGTTGGCACATTCCATTCCATTCTGAGTCCCTTTCTACTCCAGTGAAGGCACACAACCATAATATAGTAAAATCGTATAGGAACTTTAAAAAGTATCGTCCCTTCCGACTCATTGAAAACCTTTAAGGCCCTTTACCGCTTTCAGCGGTTTACAAACTTCAAAGGACCAAAGGTGAACTGTAGTCTCTAGTGGCCCAAAGTTTTCACCCAGAAGCTCACAATGGATTCGAATGTTTCTTTCAAATCGACACTAAGACGTCCCCGAAAATCCCGCAGTGTTAGTACACTTTTCAAGATCAGCTAAGCTCTTTAGCAAATCTTGGAAAAATCCGATTCTTCTTAAATCGACACATATGTCTTTTTCAGGACCTCCAGATACGTTCCACAATTTCTTTTATCAGATGACACAAGTGGCTTCATCAATTCTTCTGTAAACAGAAAAATAGGAAATTTCAGAGAATAATAAGAAATCGAGTTGTAAAATGAGTAAAATGAGGAAATCGAGTTTTTAGATTGGAACTTGGTTCCAACACCCTTAAAGTTGAGACTTTTGATCAAAAATATTGAAATTTTTTTTTCTTTTGAGAGCAAAGTACGAAGAAGAATCCGAGGAATTTATGAGTTTCATAAAGTAGCAGCTCGCAATATACTTAGAATTATTTATGGATCTAATAAGCGATGTGACTCATCAGAGAGAAGAAAGAACTGCTGAACTGCACGTGTTAGTCATGTAGAAAAAAAATGGAACAAGTCCTCGCCGAGACTATATTATATTCACGACAGGTTATAACTTGTCCAAGCTACAGCCGGAAATTCAGCGTAAAAACAGAATAGTTATACGCCCTTTGAAAATTGGCAGCTGACTCTAAAAGGGAGACGACAATCGACAATGGGCTCAAAATTGTACTCCGCGGCTCCCCTATTCAAAAATATTCTTCTTGTTTGACCAACACTATGGAGTATTGAAGGGAAAGTATCCCGGATGGAATTTATGAAATTTTCTGCCGTTTCGGTGGATCACAAAGAAACCTGATAAATAGGTTTTAAACTCGATTTAACAAATTGACCAATTTAGAATATTTAGAAATCATTTTTCAATTATCATTTTGGAATTTGAAAAGCGGAAAAATGTTTTAACCCTCTTCCTCAAAAGAAGCGGAAAAAACTTCGCAGATGAAAGAATTTATCCGAAGAAAAATGTTATCACTGATTATGGTTGGATTTCTATTTGCCTATAATTCATAGAATTTTAAGAGATTTACAAGAATTCAAGAAATTACTTGGAATCTTTTGAGTTCTTTGAAATACATATCTTGAGATGTGTTGAAATCTCTTGAAATTTTTAAAAATCTTTTTGAACTCACTTTATATCCCTAAAATGAAATTATTGAATATTAAGATATTTTAAAATAAAATTATGAAATTAAAAAATGGCTGGTACTTGAATTCGGCTACTTTTTCTGATAAAATTACATTATAAAATTACCCTGAAATTGCACCAGGCAGCTGGACTTTTGTCATACATATATAACCATAATTAGGGTTCAATGTGGCATCAGTAGAAGCAAAGAAAACGTCAAAAATGACATTTCGTGGCCAGTAGGCAAAAACACGAGACTAAGAGGTAAGTGTCGACTGATGCCTCAACTATTCTACCTGATGCACCTGCCACTTATTTCTCCCGTGCTTTTTTCCCTTCTTTTTTCTCTATTGTTGGTCGACTGCCGACCAGACAAGAAGACCCGCAAACGGTTTACGAAGATATCTTGAAAATGCAACAATCTCGAGATGTATACCACATGGAGCTAAAGCAAGAGCTAAAGTTTCTAAAACAACAATTTTATCCTGTCACAACAAACGCAAATATTATCCGAAACAACTATCGAGAGGATTTTATCGATCTTTCAAATTTTAAATATTAAACTTGATTAGGTTTTTTTTTCTGAGCGAGATAAATTAAAAATAAAGCAAAGAGAAAGTGGACTGGAACGTCGACTGGACCCTAGTTTTTCAAAGTGGGTTTGATTCCTGATTTCTAGGTGGGTCCATAGAAGCGAGTGGAAGCAAGCAGAAGCAAAATAAGCAGAAAATGTTGCCAGGTGGGAGCCGCAGGTCTGCATGCTAGCATTCTACTCCGCCCACATCCACTTTTAACGAATGGGGCCCCCGAGGTCTCAGTCTGGCACGCGCATAATTGGGTCCGAACTCGTTCAATCTGATTATTTCAATTCTGCGGACTTAATGAGCCCTAGAGGGCGCCAAAACAATTTAGATAAGCCAAGTATACGCAACACAGATGCTACTCGATTACGAGATGGGTCAAGGGCTCAACCTTTGGCAGATATGCGACCATGTCGGCAAAATGGCATAATTAGAGGCTCCTGTCAGCTCTTCTTCATTTCCTTCAACCAACCAGCTTTCAACGAAGAGAACGGGAATCCTATCCAAGTTCTATCCTCGACGTTCGATTTCTTCATTTTACTTCAAGTTTATAGAAACAATTTCTATATATAATCGTAACCACTCTTTCATGATAGGATTATACGCGAAGAGCGAAAAAATATCTAATTTTAATACTTTTCAATTAAAATGAAGAGTTCAAAGTTTAATATCTTACGAGTATTGAACTTGAATCCCAAACCCTTCATTCCTCCTGCAAAGACTCAATCCTGGTTTATTTGAATATATTTTTCTGGTTATAGAAAATTGATCTGAAAGGAATTGATATCTTTTGTTATTTTCTTGTTGGAAATCGGAATTGGTGGTCCGGAAAAATTGAGTGAACTCTTTTCAATATGAAATATGGTATTTTGTTGATGTAGCGATTCAGGAAGAGCTATTCAAGGATCATTCAATCTGGAAGGTATCAAGGGGATGCGATGTGCAGATGGGACTGACGCCCTCATCTTAAATGAACACCCTTATACCGTTTGAAATTGAAAGCCCATTGCGTGCCAAAGGAGAAGTTAACCCGATACTAGCAGCTCCTATATTTGAGCAATCAGTTTCATCTGCAATCCCGTTACCTTCCGCAGATGTGCACCGGTCCAGCTTCCTCTTGAAAATATTATTGTGTATGAAGATTCTTTATAAAGGTATCAAATTCCTTCTTTCATTCATGTCGATTTATATCAAATTCAAACCTAAAATCAAGAAATTCACGAATAAAAGATTTAATTGAAATTTAAAAAAAAAAATTCCAAAAATAACTTTTTTCCAATTATATTCAAACCTTGGAACGTAAATTAAAGTGTAAAGAGGGGATTCACGCCTCGTACAGGAACACTTGGCGAGAAATTCTGCGATGAGTCACGGAATTCGCAGGCGATGGGGACCTGGTCTTTCCTCTTTTTTTACATAATAGAATCGACCGAGACGGTGTTCCTGCTCGTAGAAATTTTTTTGGGGACAATATTACAAGTCACAACGGTTGGAGGAAGGCGACAGTCTCCGAGGCGAATTAATAATGATTCTGGCAATTGGAATAGCAGACAGAAGCTAATGTGTTGGGAACCGCATTTCGTGAATAATGGGACAATTTTTTCGGGAATTCGTACGCCCCCTTAGTAGATTTAACCTCTGCAAACGTGTCACATTTCGTTATTTTAGTTTGCGATTCTCATAGTAATTTATGGCAGAACAGCCTTTTCTTAGTTAGCTTTAATGAAGGAGACCTTCGTCGAGAAGAAACGATTACTTTTGCTGAAAAACTGGTCGTTTGTCATCAACTGATAAGCAAAACCATTGGAAAAGATAATTTATGACTTGAGTTGATCTTGGTGATAAAGAAGTAGTTGTAACTTTGTGAATTTATGAATGAAGTATGTAATGGAAGCAAAATTTTTAAGATACAATATTCAGTAAAAAATAAATTACTATACTATCCTCATAAGTTACTAAGTAATTAAAATAATTATAGACTTGCTTATGAAATTTCTGCAGGTTTGCAGGTTTTGTACTCAAGGCAGATGTCGAAGCAACATTTTTCCGAGGATGTGCAGTTGTCGTCATCGTGACAGCGAACTGGTGGATCAAACCACCAGTCGTGACTTCTCGGGCAAGCAGGTCTTACTTTTGGACACTTTTTTTTTGGTTCTTCCCAAGAGTGATCGTGATCATGTCCATATTCATGTCCATGTCCATTATGATGTATCATATTAGGCCAACCAAGTGCTAACCACAGGTGCGGAATCAAAATAGCCATAGATGATGTCCAGCCATCTTTCTTCTCGGGTTTCTCCTCTGGTTCATCACAACAGTAAAATTTCCAGTCCGAGATTTTGCACCAGTATTTACACGGACTAGCAATCCCTTCAGCAACCAGAGCAACGGTGTACAAGATGACGAGCAACTTTGACCTCATTCTGAAAAAATGTACAATTTTAAGACACTTGAATTGTCATAAAAACTTTTTTCTTTCTGAACAATTTTAAATTGGAACAAGTGAGAAGATAAAATTAAATTTGAATTAGTACAGTTCTTACCTGAAAGTTCGTTTCCAAACTGCTGATACCACTGACCATGTAGTTTCCTTTATATACTTTCTTCATTCTCTGAAGAAGTTAAATCAATCTGTGGAGACTGTCTGGAGTTGTAAATATATTTGTCACTCTATTTGTTTTCTGCCTCTTAACTCAGAATCGTTAATCTCTTCCAATTTTGTTTCTTGATTAGACTCTTGACTAGTTTGACCAAGAAGATGAAAATATAATGAGATTTTCTATTGTATTGACTTACAATAAATTACGTAGAATCAATTGAAGAAAAATTAAAACTCAGATTTCGAAAGTCATAACGAAATGTCTTTCCGAAACGAGCAACTGTAATTGGAAAATAAAAACTAGATCCTCTATTGTATAGATTTCATATACTTTTCAATAGAGCAAATTTTCTCTTCTCAAATAACTTTAGCTTTATAAATAAATAATTAAATGTGTTTTTTTTTTAGAAAAACTTCCAAAATTGAATTCCTTTTTTTAAGTTGACTTTCAAGAGATTGTTATTTTATATTTAAAAATAGATAATATCGGTATGTTATCATATGCTTTAAATGACATAAAAAAAAACACTTTTATCGACTCACAATAATGTTTTTATAAATATAAATTTGAAATTAAAACCTCAAATTCAAAAATAGAGATATTTTTTTAAAGAAAAGTATTTTCTAAAACATATGTAATATATATTTTTGTGGAAAATTGTATTCGTTTCCCTCCAGAAGGTAAAGAACTCGAAGGTATATCGTTTCTGGTTCAAGTACTCCGCTGAAGGTGGCCTCAGTTACTTCTTTATCGACTTGAATATTTTAAAAAGGTGTATTTTTGCTTTTTATATAATCGCAAAAACAATCGATTTATTGAGGATAAATTAATCCAACTTATTATTAATCCACTTTTCTATATTCTTGAATTTTAATTAGGCTTGAAAATTAAAAATATATTTTGAAAAAGAAAACAAATATCACAAGCTTTTCAGGTAAAGTGATTCCAATTAATAAACAAAGATGCCTTCTCTAATCGCTGATTGAATAATCACTATTCATAAACTATTATACTTAACTTTTCTCTAATAATCAGCCTGAAATAATAGCTACCATGAATTCTAACAGAGGCAGTTAAGGATCTTGTAGTGAAGTCTACGAAACCTTGGCTGATAGTCGACGTAAGGTTTTTTTAAACCGAAAGAATAAAAAAGAACTCTAATTTTACGAGTTTTCCAAGAGGAGCAAATTAAGATTTGCATAATGCCAATGCGCTTCTCGAATCTAAGTGTCGAGAAATGCAAATTTAGTCTCGTTCTTAAAATCTATACAGGTCGAGCCTTCAACCCCATCGAATTAGAAAATAGTGCTACCATCTTCTCAAGACTGCTTTAACTGAGATTTCAATTCCCTTTTTCAAATAACGTTTATAAAAACTGCTTTCACGTTTGATTAAACTTTTTAAATTCAAGCCTTTCAAATTAACAGGATGTCTATTCAAATCCTGAAAAAAAAATCCCTGGTAATTCCAGGTTTGTCAAGTTTTCCAGATGAGTAGACATCCTGATTAAAGAATTAAACATTCAAAATATATAATTTTTTTCGTTTCCAGAATGCTCAGAAGCTTTCAAATAACATTTAATCGCTTAAACGATAGTTAAATTATTCCCTTTTTCAAATAGCTTTCGTGTTCACATTTCAAGCTCTCCTTGTAACATTGTTCTCTTCCAAACTGCTCAGGCATTTAAAAATACCATTTCAAAGTAAAAATTGTTCTCCCTTTGCAATACACAATCCTTGATTAAAACTTCACCCCTTCCTGGAATAAACGAGTAAATGAATCATAACTGAAAATGAAAAATAGTTTTAATAGCAGAGTAGAGAGTCGTTCATTTTGTGCGGTTCTATCTCAATCCAGAAAATTTGCAAAATTTGTACCACTCGTTTATGACTCAGATGTTCTTGATTACATTAATATCATTGCAAATTGCTCTTCACCTGAGAATTTCCAAGTGGAGCACATTCGAGTGTAAATACTCAACCTAAAAGTTGTTAAGCTTATTATATAGCTTATATACCGAACTATATTTATAAATAAATTATTTCTATTAAATATTTTTCTATTTTTTCGGTTCGATTAGAAGGCTTGAAAAGAGTTACATTAGTCGCATAAAATTTTTTAAAGATATTGTAAAAAAGGCATCTTCAGACATTCAAACATTAGCAAATTAATTTCGGATTTAAAAATATTACAAGGGATTTAAATAGGACGTAAAAAATATCATTAATCCTAAAATTTATATTCGCTCGCAAATAATAAATTCTTCCTCTTTCTCCCTTAGTTCTGAATGAGACAAATTTTCTTAAGGGGAAATGCGTTTGTTTAGTAGAGCAATTAACGAGATAAAGAGCCTTGATGTGCTCTAGCATTAATTCCCACATCAGCTTGAATGATTACACCACAATGCAGTGCAAACGAGAAATAAGCTTTCGTACAAGTCAGTTTTCTGTTTACCTACTATAGTGTAAATTATAGAGCAACGATGCGATATGGTCGCAGTAAACAAAAGGGAAATGTGGAACTAATAAGCTTATCTCGAAAGTTTACGACTGCTGTTAATAATAGTTGCCAGATTAAACTGAAACTGCTGGTGCCACTGACCTGAACCCATGTTTCAATCCCTTCTCGCAAATTAAATCAAAATTGAAATTTTAATTAAATCGTCCACTGTAACGAGAAAGGTTGCTAATTTGAAGTCAGATATCTAAACAAAGCATAAAGCAAATATGTACAGATAATAAACACTATGTCTATTAAAACTATAACAATTCCCTCAGAACTTAAACAAATTTCTCATTACACAGAAGGAATTCAAGTAAAATCGATTCAAATGACTTGAATAAAAATTTCTAGTCGAGATTATTTAATGAAATCATTTAAAGCTTTCTTTTGCTCCTTTTTCTTCACTAAAAATTAAGCAAATTTCCTAGTTTATTTCCACACTTTCTCGGTTCAGCGGTCCTCCTGGTAACAAATTGTATATTACCAAAGGAATAATTTTCTCTCTTTGAAACACCAAATACTGTTCCGCTCAGAATACCAGAGGCAGAAAAATCATTCGCGGCCTTTCGTGTGTTTCGCGAGCGTTTGATGTGTGGTCAGCCTTTGGTCCGGGTTGAATTCCCGGCACGGATTCGAATCGCCAGGGTTTATTTTCTGCGTGAAATCACGAAAATCCCTGGAAAACTCGGTATGTCACGTGAGGCGGCAAATACAGCGCCTATTTCTCGGGCATCGGTTTCGTTTTCCACTTTAAGTTTCGTGCTCGACATATACGACTGCTGTATGGAATTCCAATGAGTCCTGTTGTCTCCCCTCCTTTTTATCCCCTTTCGATCCTCAAACACCCAACCAGATCGCGAACACGGTGGCTTCTCTGCTTGCAAACACGATATCGCAAGGGCAATAAATTCAAATTTTATTGAATTATACAATTCGCGGAGCGATCAAGTAAAGCACGCGCAAATGCATTTTACACCAGTTGGAATCTATTACTATAAAAAGCTTGAAACAAGTCTTGTTTCTTTGTGTGGAATAAAATGAAGTAACTGTATAAGAAAGCAATGAGACCTCACAATTTCTTTTGCTTAAAAAAAAAGTATGTCTACACAGTGAAAATGTATCTAATTATAATATTTCTGAAGTAAAATCAAGAGATAGAATTCTTTAGAATATTTAACTTATGTAAATTAATTTTTTATCAATTTTACTGAGTCCTTCCTTCTTAGATACTTTTATCTTTATCTTTTATATGCCAGACAGCACTTTATATACTTCCTCTCCATAAGTATGTCGGAGTTTCTCACCCTACAGACAAATGGCACGCTTTATCACTTTGACCCTTCAATCCCATCGTACTCACTACCTTTCCACTGAACTTCCTTCCATTTAGGTTTATGCTCACGGCTCGTCTATGTTATGTATCACCACTTTCAGTATTATACAAAAACGAAGCCTGTTTATCTTTAGCAAATTCGTGTTACTAACGTTTGCTAAATATAAGAAATATTAGTAAAAAAAAAAAAATTGTAATTACTACACACTAACTCTTAATGCACACAACTGTTTTTTACAAAACGCTTTTATTTTTACTATTCATAGGAATAGAAAAGTAAAAATCTTATCTAGGTCTACAATATCAAAAAACCTTATAGTGAATTTTTGCATATCCCCACAATAATAAAATTTTATGAACTCGAGTTTACTATATAGAATTATTGAATTATATAAAATTTAACTCAATATTTGATCAAACTTAATATGTATCTTATTATGTGCTAACAGTACTTTATCGTTAAATCCTTAACCAATATTTATCACATTTGAATTAATGATTTTATGAAGAATAGTGAACGAACATAATATTTTAACTTCTCAAGAAACAATCGTAAACTCAATAACAAGTGAAAAATTAAAATGTGTTGCTCGTTTATCACCAATTAGGGTGAGATGGCTTTCGCTATTCTTATAGCGCGCTCCTGAAATTAAGTACATACGGCATTGTAACTTATTTTTTAGATGATTTAAATAATTATAAGCAATATCAAAAATACTTACAGGTATTTGATGGGCGTTGACGATCTGATCATGGGCTCCATCCGTTTTCGGAGGCAATTCTGGTAAAAGCTTGTCCACTACTGTTAGATCCAGATCAGGATTTTTTGTAAGTAAATCTTTTTTCAACATTTTAGCGACTTCAATTACAGCTTCTGCTTCTTGGCGCTTGTCATCACTATATAAGGGGCACCTACAATTTTTGAATAATTAAATAAATGCACATTTTAGCTTTGCTTTTTAAGTTATAATGAATTTTGAAAATTAAAGTTTACTAACAAATCAAAACGTTCTCCTCCTTGCGCATTAAAATGTTTATAGTTATCAGGTGACACTGCTTTGTCACAAAGGTAGCACATTACTGCACCACAATTTGAACAAGTCATCCTATTACACCCTTCAAGTTTCACAAATTCCTTTCCACACTTATAGCATGTACGCACGAGGACATACGTCAATTTTTCCTCTACATATAATCGTACATTTTTTGCTTCAAAAACGTCAGAGCATTCATGTGGAAGGTGGTTAGCTTTCTTGCACCTTCTGAAATATAAATGAAATCTTAAGTAATTAATAACTCTTAATCGTAAATTAAATTTTTTTAAAATAAATAAGTTATTTTTACCCACCTGCATGATTGTTTCATGCAATCTTCGTGCATGCACATTAGTATTTTGTCCTCTTCATTTACCACAGACTTAAAGCCACAGAAAGGACAATTTTCTAAATTTCCAATATTGGCAGCTGCCAACTCTTCCTCTTGTTGATTTTTCATTAAGATTTTGTACATGTTTGGAGTCAAAATCTTTTTAAGAGTTTTTAAACCAAAAACAGAAATACAATTTTCGAAACATCGGATTGTGTATTTTCCTTCAGCTATTTTGCATTTTGTGCCAATGGAAATGCAATCGTTACAAAATATGTGACCATTGTCACAAGTGGAGCATTTTGATGCGATAAAATCATTAAAACACGATCCACATTGAAACATTTGATTAGTCTCCTGTAAAAGTATTTCAAATAACTAATATTAACAAACTGACTAAAAATATTTTACCAAAAATAAAATAAATTTCGGACGAGTTATATTCACTTCAAATTGAAAGTCTAAAGGAATTTTATGAGACTTACTTTTGATTTTTTCAAAGATTCTTCTTCTTCTTTTTGGATTTTTTCCAGATATTGTTCAATTTTTCGTCTATTGCAAATAAACGCAAATGCTGGCATATTTTTATCCAGATCCTTTAAATATTCATTCCTTATGATTCTTTTAATGCCACCTCTTTCTTCCAGTCTTTTTACAGTCAGGCTTGGATTATATATGGCATTTTTATACTCGCTCACGATCGTGTGGAGCTGTATATAAAAATAAGAAAAATTTTAATCTAATCTCAAATTCAAGTGTTTCATTTTACGCAAAAAGTTTTTAAATTAGATTTTTTTTCACTCTGTACACATAAATCTATTCAAAAAGTGATTACTTTAGAACAATCGTCGCAAGTGCTTACCTCTAGATTTTGGAACCAATTACATAAAAGACTTAAAACCGTCTTTTCTTCTGTGTAAGTTGTTTCTTCTCCTTCAAAATATTCAAACGGATTTGGGAATTCTTTCACAAATGACTCGACGTCGAATTCCGTAAAATATTTACGATATTTTTCTTCTCGTTTCTTCCTCACGACATACTCTTCCCTCGTAGGGTAACTTTTTTGGTTTAGATTTTCCTCTACGAATGTGTTAATCTTTTGCGGGTTATTACAGAATTTTTTCGCAAAATCCCTTATATAATCCGGATCGGCATCAGGAAAAATGCCAATCAATCTCTCAAATTGTGTTTCTGATGAAGAAGAAATTTGTTCCCAGTAAGTATGGGACCTCCCAATTGTATTGAGATCGATATGGTTGTCTCCGTCCAAAATTAGATGATCGACGAGATCAGTTATTAAATTATGCATTCCTGCATTGTCTCTAACCCCTGCCGGGGTATTAATTAAGATATCCAAGATATAACTTGGATCCGTGTTTGGAAAAATACTTCTAATTTTATAATAAACTTGCTTTTTTTCTATAGTCAGTTCATCTACATTCATTCCCGAACTTGCCATTTTTACACTTATTTTACACTTTTCTTCATATAATCAGTCACACACTAAATTTTTTACGTCTGTGACAAGACGAACACGAGTTAAAAGCAGAATTTTTTTAAAGACGCTCACCTTCAGTAATTAGACACAAATAACGTAGTCAAAACATAAGCACGTGTTGAATGAATGCCTGCCTCACTCAACGGGCTTAGCGGTAACGGACGCACGAGCTTCCCGAGCTTCCCCTTCCACGACACTCCATTGTTTACGTTCTGGGAAAGCGATGTAAAAAAGTAGAGTCGAATATCAATCAGAGATAACACAATGCCATAAAGGTGTAAATAAAAATGACTAATATAGGGATTAACTTGCTCAAATTAATATCGGAAAACGTCGAAATTGCGAATAAAAATGGCGGAATGGCAGAAAATGGCGTTATTAGCTTCACTTTCCTCTTCGTTTGTTATTCATATTCTAACAGTGTTCCCAGATCAGGGTCATTTTTCTCACTCGCTCTCAAGCAAGTGACGTCACATGGTATTAGAGTGAGTGAGAAAAATGACCCTGATCTGGCAACACTGTATTCTATAAGGGTTCGTGTTCGTGATTGGTCGGCATTTTCCGGAAGAGTGGAAAGAAACGAAGGATAAGTGCTGAACTCAAATCAGCAACTCATTTTTTCAAAAAATTCAAAAAACACTAGCGTAATAGGTGGACGAGTGCAAATCAATGGCCTCAACTCGAGCCCCGTACTCTACTACGCATGCGTCACACTCGATACCTGATTGGTTGCTATTTGCGCGCAATTTGAAATGCTAAAAAATATTATGCATTTCAAATTACGCGCGAATAGCAACCAATCAGATACCGAGTGCAACGCATGCGCAGTGGAGTACGGGGCTCCAGTTGGAGCCACTGGTGCAAATCTTAGTTTGAATTGCAATTCGGTAACAAACGGAACGGTTTTTCATTGTTGCTAATAAATTTGTTAATTTTGATAAATTGGGTTTTTCGGGTTCGTTAATCTGCTAATTAATATGCTGGAATGGATAAGTAATAAAGAGGGTTTGAGTAATTAAGTTAAATAATTTGCGTAAACGGTTGATACTATAGATAATGCGAAAAAATTGTTGAGTTAAATCAATTCTTGCGTGCTTTGTCGGTTTCATTAAATTTTCGTGCATTATTATTTGTTTTAAGTTAAGGTCGTGTAAATCAGATAAAAATAGTAAAGTGCGTTATTAATTTTTCGGCTTCGGTAAATAGTGCTGTTTATATAGTAGTGATTGTGATTGTTGTAAGTGTAAGTTTAATTCATCAGGAGGCAGGCTGGGATTATTGAGGTTAGGGTTTGTTTAAAAGTTTTTTTTGCATTTCCATTTTTTATGATACAAATCAATATTACATGTATAATTTCGCACCAATATTTCAATGTTCTTAGCCAAAAAGAGTTTTATTATATGATCAGCATTTTATTTTAGGATTTTTTTTTCAGGAATAGACGTTTTTCGATGTGAAAAATTGAATAGATTACCAAGTTATATATATTCTATTTTGTTCGCTTTTCATTGAAAATTCAGCTTTTCTAACTTGAAATTATTATCTTTTTAATAATTATAGCTTAAAAAGCCTCAAATTTCGAAGACTCAATCTATTAATTTCTGAATTTTTGTATATACATGAACGATTTGTCAATTTGGACTCTCACATGTAAACTTGTTGCTCAACGTTTATGTGTTTAAAATGAAAAGTGTCCAATTTGCTAAAATAGAACGAACGAATTTTATTTAAAAAGTTCTGAACAATTACTCTTAAAACTAGATTAAAAATAAATGCTTCATTGTTTCCGCTCTTTACCGAACTATGTATATCAATTTTGATATGACATACTCTTGAAACCAGATTAAAAATAAATTTCCAATTATTGTTTCCGCTTTTCATAGAATCATGTATACATACAATTTTGTTATGATATACTACTGAAACCAGATTAGAAATAAATTCTCCATTGTTTCAGCTCTTGTCATTGAATTATGTATATTAATTTTGATAGGACATTATTTCCAATTCTCTGTATTTCTTGTAATGAGATTACAATATATGTAGAATAGAAAAAGCACAGAACGCATTCAGAAATGATAATTGAAACATAAAGTTAATTATAAAATAAAAGAGTATAATGAAATTAAAATTACTTCACAAGATAAAAATGAGGACACTTTTTCTACAAAATTTCATTTGAAATTATGAAAAGTACAAACTAAACCCAAAAATGTGTGTAACGTAAATTATCATTAAAGTAACTGATATTTCTTAATCTAGGGTTTTATAAAAATTAGTTTCAAATTTGAATACTTTAGAACTTTTTCTGAAGTTATAAGAAATTTCGGAACCATTTCATGTAATTTGTAAACGGCCCTTTACGACATTCTTTATAATCTTATAACATTATTAACACGAACAATACATATATGAAAATCAAACACTGCAATAAATATAAGATCTTAAGGATTGATAAATTAAAGAAAAGTGAACTTACATTCCGAGATAATGAAACAATACTGAATCACGTTTAAATTGACATTAAGAGTTATTAAAAAGTATTGATTTTCGATACACTTCGGTATTGCGAATCATTCAATAAAGTCAATAGATACTTTTTTAGACAGATAAATTTTATGATGAGGGATGGAAGTTCACTGAAATGAAAAAGCGATAACCAATAAAGCGATAGGGAGAATAAAGCTAAAAACGGACATTTTTTGGTCGAGAAAAATGTGCGAGTGGAAATTAGTTTCAGATACGCACGTACAATAAAATTATTTTTTGGTTTTCTCAAAATCCACGGAAGTTTTTTGATATTGAATAATTTGCTTTCGTAAACTGAATCATAATCGCAGGAGATGATTTATAAGTTTGGAAGTGGATGAACTGCTTTCTGTGCATGAGTCTGAAATTTAGATTTAACAAATATTATTAAGATTATTATCATTATTTAGGTATGTTTAGTTGTTTTCCATAGCATTTGAAAATCAAGTTTCTAAAATCTGATATTTAAAAATGTTTTAAAGAATTCATGAAGATTAAATATTATGTTTACCGTAACAGCAGCATTTTCCAAATTATTTGGATAAAACCTTGAACCTCCTGGTATTTCTGGCAAAATAGAATCTACATTGATTTTTAGATTCGGGTCCATTTCTAGCAATTGGCTTTCCAATTTCTTGGCGACGTACACGACTCCTATAGCATCCGTTATGCTATTGGTTTGTGCTCTACAACTGAAAATACAGGAAAATGAAAATAATTTACTATTCTGAAACGTAAAGTAAATAGGAAAATGTTCCTTATAAATTTCTTGGAAAGTGTAAAACTTACTTTCCAGTGAGGTGAGCATGAGAAATTGATAACTGTCCACAAGAGTAACAGACGGTCGCTCCACAAGAACAAGTCACTACATTACATCCTCCATCTTTTACAATACCTTTCCCGCAATTTCCGCATTTTCTCACTAGTGCTGCTGTCATATGCTCTTCCAAAAACAAACGAGCTTTTTTACTTTTCTCGAGAATTTCACACTCTTTTGGCAAATGATTCGCCTTTCTGCATAATCTGTAAATAGGTTTTGTAATAATTATATACACATATATTTATTACATATTCTATGAAGCAAATTTCCATAAATTAGTTGCAAGAATACCTGCAGGATTCCTGTCCACAATCTGGATTCATGCAATTAAAAACTTTGTAATTCTCGGGTGGAATTGAAGCAAAATGACAGAATGGACAAAACACCACGCCTTCTATTTGCGCTGAAGTTACTTCTTTTTCTTGGATTTTCCCCAATAAAATTTTGAACGTCGCTGGTTTCAAGACTTTCTGTAGGGAAATAAGATTGAACTCACTGCTGCATTCTGCAAAGCAGGAGATTCGGATACGTCCATATGATAACTCCACTTCTGTTCCTCTTCTCATGCAATTATCGCAAAATACGTGTCCTTCCTGACAAGTTATTGTGTATTTTGAAAGAGCTGGTAATTCTTCATAGCAACATTCGCATTGCAAAAGCTCATTGCTATCCTGCAAGCAATTCAAAGATGGTTAAAATGTTTTACAATTTTTTACAATCTTAAATAAGTTACAATACCTTCATTTTCTGAATTAACTTTTGTTCATGTTCCCTTTTCTGCTCGATGACATTTTTGATACGTTGTTTATTCACAATAAAAGCGAATTCTTGCAGCACTTCTGTGTTGTCAGTTTTCACAGGCCTCTTCTTTCGCTTTTGTTTCATATCGAATTTCAATCCTTGCAAAGCTTCAAAAGCCAAAATCGGATTAAAAGAACATCTAGTATATTTTTCCGAAATTGTGGAGATCTGTAAATACAAAAATAATCATTTTAGTTTAAAATTTAAATTCTAATGCTCAATTGCTCATATATAAAAATTTACACTTATTCTGTCGAAGTGATTCTTCAACAATTCAAAAGTCACAATATTGTAAGTCCATTTTCTTTCAGGATTTTCATAAACTTTAAACGGATCTGGAACGCTTTTCAAGAATTCCTCCACGTCGAAAGAGTCCACATATTCTTTTTCTTCAATTCGTTTTTTATTTTTAACAGACACATAATTATCTTTAGTGGGATAATCTCGAGTTTCTAGCTTTTCCGCGACAAATTTTTCTAATTTGTGAGGCTCGTCATAATTTTGAGAAGCGATAGTTTTTAGGTAGAGCGGATTTGCGTCTGGTAAAACGGACGATAAGTATTGGATCAGGTCAACCGTGTTAGATTTTGACTCTGGTAGAGGTTTTTGAGGATTCTCCAAAAAAATTTCGAAGGGAATAAGCTGTTCCTCATCTTTTGAAATTTCATCTACAGCAGCTTGTAATATCTCTTCCTCCCCTCGTAAATTTTCGTCAGACAACTTACTAGTGTAGATCTTTTTCATAAATTCCGGATCTACTTCTGGAAAAATCGTGCTCAGTTTCAAGCACGCCTGACGCCAAGAATTATTTTTCATTTCATTGACGCTGAGGGAATTTGAAGGCAAATTTGACAAGCCATTGCTAGTCGATGGGAAAAGTTCTTCATTTGGAAGAAACAGAGTTTCACTACTTAAACCATTTTCCGATTCTTCACTGGAAAATCGATTCGGACTTTTGATGTCGGTCATTTTTATTCAGTGTTCGATGATAAATCTGCTTTCATTTATTGATTAGATCACTGTTGTGTCGTTTTTGACGATCTGGTCCTAAAAGAAAAATAGAGAATTAACTATTAATACACAACATTTTTTTAATATGACTTTAAAGCTTTTGTATCCAAATTATAATTTTAATATTCGATCTCTTCACTTTACTCAACAAATATTATAATTAAATATATTTTTACTCTGTAGACATAATGTTTTTCAAAGTAAAAGTGTGGCTATAGAGCGAGCAAGTATTTAATTTTAATACTTTTTGCATAAAACAGTCTTAAACTTCTAATTTTAGATGAACTTTTTAACATAAATATTTTTAATTATTTAAGCACTTATTCATTGAAATGTCACTAAAGTGTATATCGTTTTTCGATGTGTACAGAAGCTGAGACTGAGTTCAACTGAAGTAAAGAACATACTCGAGCGAGCAATAAAAACGTCCTTCCTACACAGATCAGATAAGAGTTCAGAAGGGAGTAGGAACTCAAAAGATTTATGTCCAAGTGAGTAAAAGCTTTTAAATATTAATTTATCTATTCATTATTTTTTAAAAAGTAAAGTGCATGAAAAACTCGAGTTTCGGAGTTAGGTCTTAAAAATTTCATAATCGGTAAATAGAAATGCTGATTTTCCTCTAATTTAACTATAATTATGACCAATCTGTGCCCTAAAAAACTTTAACTCGTAAATCGATTTCTTTTCAAAAATATGTATCGACAGTAGAATTCTAGAATTTTCGGTGGTTCCCCGAACTTCATGCTGTTCTTGTCTAGTGTCGAGCTTTTGGATAGAAGGTTAAGAATTCCTGTTACAATGATTCTTTAATTATTATTCTCTCGAAAATTTTGATATTATTCTATAAATTAAAATCTTTTAAAAACAGGTGATAGATACAAATATCAAATGCATATATATGTATAAAAATACTAAAATTGTCCTTACCACTCAACCTTGAATGATTTTAGATCAAAAATAAGCTTTTCTCAGGTTTCTTAATGCTTTTGAACTAGAAAAGTGTTGCCAGGAATCATGAAACTCACTTGAAATCTTAATTTCACACAAATATAACCAAATATAACAAATAAGCAACGAATAAGTGCGAATGAGTGCGAATCAAAATCTTTGTGCAAGTAAACAAAAAACAATCAAGGCGTCGTACCGGTCGTGGTCGTGATCACGTGATATAATACGCGATGCGCGCGATGCATAATTCTTTGTGAGAGAGGAGGAGAGTGATTAAGAGAGAGAGAGAGAGGAAAGAAAGTAAAAGTAAGAAGCGGAAATCTCATAATCGACATCTCGAATTTCGATTTAAATTGGCGGCGGTACAGTATATTTAATAACTAAATTACACACATATAATAAAGTACATTTTCTGTCTTTCTGTCTTTCCACTTTTCGTCCTATTTCAAAAACTGTTGGAAAATTTCTGTCAGAAAACCAGGAAGTTTAGTTTAAAAAATATCACACTCTAAAGAAATATTTTGATAACTTTTTTTATAGATTTTATAGATTAAATTTTTTTTATATGTTCTTGAGAAACATTTTAGAAACTAAAATTAGTTGTCGAATTTACCTTTTTGAAAAAAAAGAATAAAACTTAAATTCTGGATAATAAATACTTGTAATAAAAAATATTATTTTATAAAATAATATTTTGTATTACATACATAAAATTTTTGGATCGTAAGTTGAATTGTAAAAGCATTATGTGCTGTTTGAAACAGGGGAAATGGGATTATGGGTATGGAGCTGTAACTTTGGAATCGAGATATTTTATCGCATGTTTTATCAGAACATATAACTATTTTCTCAGGGAAAATATTTTTACGACTTTACAGTGAGCCATGGGGACATTTTATATGATAAAAATGACATATTTACATACGAAATGAATTATTGAAAATTTAAATGCCAATATACTTCATTTAGCGTTTTTATTATCGGTCAAAACAAGTTTCACAGATAAATTTCTCAACATCAATAGTGAAAAAGTAGAACATTACATATTCAGTAATTTAATTTACTTTTTATTCCACTTTTTTCAGTAAATGTTGTACATTATTGGTAATTAAGTTTGTTAAATTCATGTTGGATATTTTCTTTCATTTCTTCTTTTTACCTTTTTTACCTTTTTTACTTTTTCCACCAGTTTTAGTTTTGGAAACAATTGTAATAATTGGTGGAGGGGGTCCAGGATCTGGTAACGGTCTATAATTTCGAGGGGCCTTAAATTCTATTTCTAAACTGTGGTGAAATTCATCTGAGCGTTTTCGACATTTTTTTGATCTGAGAAGAAATAATTCCTCTTCCGGTTTCTTTTTGGGGGGCTTTTTGTTTGGTATGACATTCAACTTCGCACATTCTTCTCTGCACTTTCTGTCTAACAGAGAAATACAAATATCATTTTTTATTCTTTAAGGGTCTTGGATCCAAAAATGCTAATTTAAAAATTAAATCTCCCCATTTTACTCAAAAATTATTATAACTAAATATCTTTTCGTTCTATAGACGATATAGATATTTTTCCGGAATAGAAATGTGTCTATAAGAGTGAAAAAATGTATTTATGAAATGAATACCAAAATAAAAAAATATCAAAAGTTTTGGAATTTCAAACGAACGAAATATTTTTTTTCCAATTCTCTTTTATCCACAAACAACTTCTATTGTTTAAAATACAGTCAATACAAAAATTCGTTCATTTGAATGTTCAGAACTTAAACTATATATTTGGACTATAATCTATAAATATCTTGAACGCATTAAGACATAGAATAGTTAATTAGCAGTTAATGTTCAGCATGTGATTCTAGCTTAATATCTATAGCATTCATTTCTCAGATTACGATTACTGGAAACCCAGACTAGGTTATATACCGGAGTAATCTGCACAATTGACACGGATAGAATTGGAAGGCGCAGTGCCAAGTCTATTTCCATTTCCATGAACTGCCTGTATCTGTCCAATGTCCTTTGGTACTCTGATCGACAGAAAGTTGTTATCTATCTCGTGCGAAATCTCCTCGAAGGGTAGAACTGCTTCATTATGTTGGCCTTCCGCTTCCAGAGAGGCGCAATTTCTTGAATTTCGCGAGCCAGCCATTTATTTTAAATTAAAACGGAACTTGTCGAATCTTGAATAAATTAGTTTTTGTCATGACTTCTCGTTCTTGAAATCCATTCTCGTATGTTTTTCTCGTCAATTTTGAACTGTCGGTTAGACATGATGGATAGTTCTTGCTACTATCTGAATTTAGATACTGAAATTATTTTCTCGGTATGATTTTGTTTTTCTTCAATTTTTATAGCGTAAAAGTACGCTTCAAATAGAACACCTTCCTTTTCTTTGATAAAGAAGCAACCATTTCTGATAATGTCATAATCTAAGGCTCATTTAGGGCTCTCAAAATATTAAAGACCGGATATCGTTACATTTTTTTTAACGTATTTAGAGTCCAAAATGAGCCTTAAATTATGTGTGAAAAAATTAACCTCTTTTCTTACGGGAGTATTTCACGCTGTAAAGCCTGAAATTTTTCTTTATTTAGAAAACAATCCTGTAAAAATCAAGACTGCCTTTTTTTTGCCTTCACTTTGGTTGGGTTTGATTTCTCTGTCGAGTAATTTCACATTTAGAGTCTTGTCGTTCTTTCTCGAGCATTTACCGTCGTATATAGGAGTATGTGACCGTTGAACGATGCGGTTTCGTGATTATTTTTCCTCCCGAAAAAATGAAGATAGAAGACGAGGGTGGTAAAGAAAATAACGATGGCATGTGGCCCTAGAATGGTCTGGTCGAGAGGGCTGAAGAAGTTCTTGCAAGTACTCCATCATGGAGTGTTTTGCCAAGAACTGAGGGACTGAGAAATGAGGCCGTGCTGAGGTACTCTTGTTTTGTAATTTCTTCTGGACGATGGGCAGTCATTTTGAAAATGCTCTTCTGCCGTCAACTCTCTTTTTCCGATTCCAATCCATTTTCTCCATGGCAGAGAATATAAAAATAAAAGGGGGAAACTCGACTTTCTATTCCTACATAGAGCTGCATTCTGAGTACATTTGAAGACCCGCCTTTGTTGCTTTAGTATCAACACTTTTCTCTTGAATAGGTGCTTGATGAAAAGGTATGGATTGAAATTAATTACAATCATTTGGAAAGTGGACTAAAACGGCTTCAACTTTCGAGGGGCAAAAAAAAACGTCACTGAATTCAATAGGATTCAAATGTGATTCAAATGTTCCAGATTAAATAAATTGAAAAATAAACGGTCGAAAACAACATTGTTTTGTATTCAAATCGTTGTTAATTTGACCAAATTCTCAATTACAGGAACAAAAAAATTCTCTGAGAGGAATTTTATCACCGAAATTCCAGGCAATTTCCTTAATTTCTTTTTATCGAAAATCTTCCCTTTTTCCTGAAATCTTATCGTTTAGGGTGAAAAGTTTTTGTGAAGATAAAATGAAATCAAGCGGAGTGCATGCGCTTTTGATTTGATATCGAGAAATGTGACTGTCATAGAATATATCAGAAAGGTCCGTTGGAGTAAAGTCTGGGAATTCTAAGGCAGCTTCGGTCCAATATAACAGCTGTCCGATTTATTGGAAGTTTCTTCTTCTAACGATTTGTTTCAATCACCGTAGCTTACAGTCAGATAGGAAGTCACGATATTGGACTAGTCCGTATCCGGAAGCGTGAAATCTCGAAGACAAGAGACGGGTTCGAAAATTCCATCAATCTTCCTACCAACTGCTCTCAGCCCAAGCAGCATTCGACGTGCTCTATCATGCAGATATTCTTTGCAGCCTCGAAGGTATGCTAATATTATGCGCCGCTTTCATATAACGTCAAGGCGGCCGTGTTTTACTTTCATGAAGTTCTTCGTTCGTCCGCTTAATACTTTTGACAAAAGAAGCGAGAGCAATCACTTCTTGATGGTAGGGAAACTGCTTTTACAACATCTTGGAAAAATATTTGGCAAATTCTTGAGTTTTTCTTTAAACTGTGTTGATGGGGAAGTAAATTGAATGCTCTTTAAAACTCAATAAGGTTCAAAAGATTTCAAGAGATTTTCCCAGTATTTTTTGGGGGATTTTCAAGAATTTGTAGGTATTTAAAGAATTTAGGCAATTTTTGGAGAATTTCTCAGAGAAAATATCTAAATTATATCTTTCTCCCTTTTGAGAGGGAAAGAGGTGGCGTATAATTATTGGATGACCCTCTCCCACAAAGATTTTCTCTGGACTCGCGCCTGAATTGAATAAATTAATGGTCAGCGAAAAAGATGAGAACTTTTTTTCAAAATTTGTAGTTTTTTAAATTACTTTAGCAATATTAGCTCTCATTTAAATTCACGATTATTGATTCATATCTCTAGGGAAATTTAGCATGCGATATAGTTAAATTTTATGTAGAATTCCCATCGGAAATTGCGCAAAATACCTTTTGTCATTCTCTAGAAATTCTCTTAGAGTTCCTAGAGCAATTTCAGAAATTTGTTTACATAATTCGATGGAAATTCCATATAAAAATGTTAGTTAATGTTAGTTAAATGAAATGAAACTTAGTCTAGTTTTGAGCAGACATTGGATGTGTTCGCTAAATTAAATACACCGGAATATAGCAGGATTACAATTAAACGAATCGCGGGTTGGTTCATGTAATTCAGTAACAATCGAGCTCGAGTAAATTCTAAAAAAAGAGGAGAAACAGTGGGAAAATTACGTTTATTGATTTTGAGGTTTCCTCAGCGACCGGTCCAGTATCTATGTTAATGTAGATTCTAGTACGATTTCTCGTTTAATGCAATAAAAATATCGATTCGACTCCTGTAGCCGTTATGATTATGACCGCTCGATTACCTGAAGAACCATTTTCATCTGCCATTCCTACTCTTTCGTGCTCGTTCGCAAGGAACAAATTGAAATATTTCCCTCTTTTACTTTTTCTCGTTGACTTCACATATAATGAACGATATTTTTCAATATCGACGTTAATATCAATATCAATATCAATATAAATATTTCAATATTTCTAAAAACCTTGCTGCCAGTGCATCTTGAAATTTTTTACTCGATACTATGATACATATACAGAAAATGTTGGAATTGAACGGAACAATTTTCTGAATATTCACAGAATTTTCATAACATTGTCAAAAGCATCACTGTTTTTTTATTACTCTTTTGCGCGTAAATATTGCTTCAATAATAAGTTACAACCTTTTGACTCATATTTTGGAAAAATTGCATTTTTATTTCATTTCGAGTAGAAACAGAGAGAAGAGAGGTTACTTCTCGGAATGAAGTTTTCAAAATACCCGGAAAGCTATTACTATAAGACTGTATGAAATGGAAATGGAACATTAGAAATTAACTTTCCGTGCTTAACACATAAGTTATGAACATAAATTAATAAAAAATAGTAATATTTATTTTTGCCTATATTATACTTTTTAATACCACTAATTTCAATATTTAGAAACTATTTTGAGAAATTGGAGAACTCCAACAAGATTTCAAAAGATTTGAATGACTTTCATGAATTAGAAAAAATTTCAAGGGTCAAAAAGGGTCAAATGTCAAAATGATAACGATTTAGAGTTATTTAAAAAGATTTTGAGTTAATTTTCAGGGATAGCAAAAGGTATCGATTTCTTGAAATCTCCTGTATAGTCATTAAAAACCCTTTGCAATTCCAAAAAAATACCTAAAGTTTTTATTTACTACCTCGAAATCGTTAAATATTTCTTAGAATCCAATTAAAGAAAAGTCCCAATTGCCTTTTATCTTTCGAAACGTTCCATCACTTATTGCGTGTTAAATAATAAAATATGTTTTGCAAACAATGTTGTGAACAAATAGACTATAAAAGCTATCCAACCAATAGTATCAAGTGTTTGCACTGCTGTTGTGTATTTATGAACGCATAAACTAAGTTTGTGTTTGAAATTCCAGTTGGTTTATACAGGCTACACTTCATATGTGAACTTTTAGAAAATGCGCCCTTGTAGAAGCGAATATACATCCATTTTGAATATACATCCAGCTTGCGTTATTGTGGTTACTCGACAGTAGTTACAGACAAGTTTGGTCAGACCGTCGGTTTATATTAACGATATTGTAACATTTTGAATTTAATTGCACTAAAAATCTCTAGTAAATATGAAGCTTTATTTGAAATCCGATTTATATAAAATTCAATCCTTCTAAATTATTATTGATAATTTCATTTAAAGAACTCAATAAAAATCTACTGAAATATATTCCTTTAGAAAGAGTTTTATAATTTCGGTTTAGCGCTCGCGTTTATTTTGGACCATAGGTTAAATTTCGTAATAAACTTTTTTTTTGCACTTAGAGTATAAAAAAGAGGTAAATTCCCGGGAAAATTGCTTCGTTGTATATAGTGTTGCGCCTCTAGAGAGATGAAGCTATGGAAACTCTGCGCCACTGTTTAAATAATTGAAAATCACATTCCAGACGCTGTCAGTCGAATAAGCTTTAGCATCTACCGAATAATGCTTTTGCATTGTTTCATAAGATTCAGTATCATTTGAGAGTAAAAGAAAGTACACTTTAGTATAAAGAATTTAAAAAGAGAATTTTTAATTGAATAAGAGGCTATTCAGAGATAAAATAAGAGTATTTTTCATGTATGGAATTTCAGGGTGTGATTTCACTCTGGGAAATCCAGGAATTTATCAGAATTCGTGAAAATATCAGGGAAATGGTATTAAATTACTGTATGTAAATTTAAGGCTTTGAAATTAAACATTAAAATTTTTTCCACTTCAAATGTTTTCAATTGTACCGATCCTGATAAAAAAATTAATTGTGTAGAAAAGAACGTTGTTTCTTATTCGGGAAATCTGGGATTTTTAAAAGGAAAGTCTGCTGTACATCCTAGGTTTTTTATTGTAAAGACGTGATAGTATATTAATAATAATGAAGCTGTACATCTGACAACTAAGTCTCAAGGCATCAGATTTCAGTGGTGAAACTCTGGTTAAGGGATAGGAAGGGAGGGGATAATTAAGGTGAAGTAGAGTATAGCTGCAACGATGAAAAGCACTTTGATCACGTGGTCGCATTTCCACGAGAAGTCTAGGAGGCCCTTAATCGACTAACGAATTTTCTCATGAAAGCTTTCAAAGCTTTTTCGCGTAATAGTTTATTCTATAGAAAAAGGAGGAATGTAGTTCTTATTTCTGTTTTTTATATTTGCTCTTAATTTAGAATTAAGTTGGAAAAGAAGAAAATTCCGTTCCTACATCAAATTTTTAATTATTTTAACGAAGGTATAAAATGAAAGAAATATTAAGGAAGTTATAATTAAATCATTTTTGAATTAGTCATTCTGTCAGACCTTGTTAGTAGTTATTGCTGAAATTAGTCAGACGACGCGTTGAAATATTAAATTTTACTTTCTGCAAATCATTTACGTGACCTATGCAGGACTTTAAAAATATCTGTTCTACAAAATTTATAACATTATCATGGTTCACCATAAAACTGGATTCTCATCTTGTTCGGAAACAACTTAACAACTTTAAAGGCTATTTTATAGGTGAATCTCCAGGCTTGAAACTAGATTAGAAGTATAGTACACTTTCATCGTATATTGCATATACTGCTTTCGCGCATGATAAATCTTATGTTCCAGAAAATTGTTGCATTTTTAAAATGCCTTGCATGAAGAGGAAATATTTCCCGCATTTCTTTAGAATTTATCCGTAATTTATTAAAAAAATATTGGTAATATTGAGAAATGATGTTTATGACGATTTAACATGAATAACAAAGCCTTGATTAATTTTGTTTTCATATATATGTGTAAATAATGCTGAGGGTATCGTTTGCCTTTCTGTGCTAACAAGGTTCATTACAGGTAGCAAAGTAAGTGCAGAAATGTCAACATGAATCACCGATAATTACAATCTCAATTAAATGTAATGACATACTTGAAAATTAGAGACTGTCAAGAGTATTTAAAGTATGCAATTTTCTCAGCCGGAGGTAGCAACACAAGTGCGTTGGAGACCTGAGGTAGCTCGTTATCTCGTGATAGGAGGCTCAGACAAACAGCCTCATTTGTCACGTGCTGACCTCCTACCGACCCCTTTTCATCCCTGTCCGTACTGTCAACCAACCACCCTGTCCTCAGGTGCTCGCTCTTGAAACTCGGTGAAACGAACAACCACACGCAAAAAAAAATGTCTACAAGAAATTACATTACTCGCAATTCTAACCGTCAGACTTTGCTAAAGAAAAGAAGTAAAAAGCTGCAATTTATTCTCGCTGATTAATCCTTTCATACCGAAATACTTCAGTTCTTCTTCGCGGTAGAGAAAATTCCTATAGAGGAAAATATTATACTTTTCATATCATTATTTTACTTTTCATACTCTTATTTTGCTTTAGATAATTTTGTTTAAAAAGTTATAAATAAGTTTTTATAATTATCTATTCTATTAATTTGAATCAGTTATTATTAGCTACTTGAATTAGTGAAAACTTTGAAAAACTAAATTTACTCTTATGGTAATTATCACATGCCCTTAAATATCTCCTAAAAACGTTTATATTTTGTTTAACAAAATTCAACATTTTTTGCAAATCTTTTTTGTTATCGAAAACCTCTTGTATTTTCCAATATCAGTGAATAATTAGCACTGACCCGTATGGTGGTTTGTGTAATGATACAATTATGAGACCACTCTGACATGCAACACAGTCGCGGTGTGAAATTTTACTGGCCATTCGTATTACTTGCGGATGAACGAGTAATAATTAACAATTCGCAATTACGAAAGGACTGTTTCAATCGATACATATATATCCATTGTACAATGCCCCTTGCGCATCGTTGAATCGAATATCGATACTACGAAGCAATATAAAAAAAAACAGGCTTAAAGAAAATAATGAATATGTATTTCATCTCGTGATGTGTTAGATCGCTTTTCAAATCGACAAGTGAAAATTGACTCCTCTATCCAGAGCAAAAGCCCCGTGACATTCTGATACGAAAAATTGACAGAATTGGTTAATACATTTTCTTTTGTCGAACGTAATTGAGCTTTCTAAATACCAACGATTTCTGTTTCTAACTCCAGGAAAATTTAACAAAAATGTAAACCAGTTTTTTTTTGTCAAGTGCGTCAAACAATACATCTATGGAAATGATTGGTTTCCTCTAATCTTTGTTAAATTGAATTCATTTCAAACTATGCAAACCCCTTGAAACTTTCGAATTTTTTTATTGCTCCCTCGCGGATTTTAATATACGTCGCTTGCAAGGGTCGGATGCTGTAGTAGAGTAGCTAGTGGAAGGGGTTGTGAGCTGCAGGCAGCGTGACTGGAACCTCGCGATAATCCACGAATAAATTCAGCTGCTGTGCGATCTTTCTGACAGGTACATAATTTATAGTCGAGCCATCCCTACTCCCTACAAAGACTTTTCCAAGCTCTGAGTTTGACACCTCACGTCACTCTAAGGTCTAGAAAATTTCTTCCTATGCATACATTGAAAAGTTATACTTGCATAAACTTCAAAGTGTTATAATACGTGCCGAATATTCTATAAACGCCCCGAATATTTGTTCATGCTTCGTCTCTTGCTTGTGGAATACACATTAGTTCTGGTTGAAATTGTATTGATTAAACTTTAATGAGACCGGGTTAAATCCTAGATTCCTGTTATTAATTTTTACCGATAAGCGGACAGTATTTATATATATATTTATATTTTCACACAGTATTTCAGTAAGAGGATTCTAGATTATTTATTGTTTAAAGGGTTCTTTTGATAACTTTTTCAAGAAGGTGAATGTATAGTTTTCCTTCTCTAAAAAATGCATGATTCAGAAAACTTGCAATTTCAATGTGAAATATTTCAAAATTTTTTTGAAATCCTTTTAAAATCCTGAAAATATAATGTAATCATTTAAAATCTTTTAAAAATCACTTAACGTTATTAGAAATTCTATTAAACTTCTTCAAATCGTTGTAAATCTCATAAATGTCTTAAAAATCGTGAAAATCTTATATAATTTTTTTAAAATGTTACAAATACCTTAAAATCTCACATATAAAAAGTTATTGATTTAAGTATTTATTTTCTATTTCGGAGGTAGTTTAAGTCGTTGAGATACTTTTTGTCGTTTGGCAATAAAAGACAGAGGGTAGGTAATGTAGTGGAGATGTTGGTATATATGGATGGTAGTAACCTTTCTGCCAGTTCGTTTGAGATAGCACCCTGTATATCTCGAAAAGCGAAAAATCCAGAGAAACCGTAGTCGATTGCTTTCCTTTTTACCCCGAGATCATTCGAGTCTGAAACAGATAAGAAGATGGATCCGATAAAAGGTCCATGATCTATACGGTTCCAAGCCTATCTTCGATCCCACCGTGTCCCTTTTCCCCACTAAAAGTTTCCTTACCATTTCTCTTTAACGGGCCGTGCACTTCAAACCGCTGTAACTCTTTCTTCACCAAACTCTGAAACGATCTCGTTTTATAGTTTCTTTTCTTCCTGTGTAGCGATATCTTCGTTTTATTCTTCGACAGCAATTTCGCAATTGTCGATAATACTTTATTATACTCTAAAACGTTTAACTACCTCTTATCTTTCCTTGTCAATCAATTTGACTCAAGCAACAATGTTAAATTTCCTTTTTATTTCGACTCAACCTTTGAGTGAATCAAAGACTAATAAAAAGGATTGATTGCGATTAAAGAATTGTGAGCTTACATAAAATTCAAATATAAAATGTTTTTTAAACCGTATTTCTAGAAGTTTTTTATTTTGCGCTATTTCAAATTTAAATCTTACGGATCTTCATTCTTTATTGAATTTCATTCGTACTGTAATTAACACGTTGGATCAATCCAACACGCTTTAGGAAAAGCGAACTATGTGTATATACAGAGCAGCGCAGACAGAAAATTGAGTTAGATTAAAACGAATCGTTGATAACAGTCTGTCTTTTTTGCTCTACGAATTACACATGTTTGATGTAATCAAATACGTGATATCGACCAACTTCGATTTCCCACTTGATCTTTTTTACTCATGCCAATCAATCCTCCTCTCTTTTTATTCAATTATCTCATATACCATCTGAAAAGAAAAATTCATACACCGGAAATATTTCATCTATCCAAAGCGGAAAATATTTAAAGAGCTTCTGCTCAAAAGTCTTAAATGAAAATAGTTGTTTAAAGTTATGCAAATGTTTGCTTCTCCGATTAACCAAGCGTTATTTGCTCGTCCGCACGGTTCTCTCTTTCTAATGGATGAAACATGAAATATGCCTGGTGTTTTCCTAAATAAACGGATTAATGGATTGCGTTTCAGATTAATTATACTGCATGTATAAATCATTAAACTATTCCAGAGAGATAATTTATTTCTATATTTTCGAATAGTAATTGTAGCTAGTTCTGCTCATAGAGAACTTTAATTATTTTTCACAGTGTCGGTCTTGCTGCAAAGGCCACACCTTCATTAAAACAGCGCATTAACCAAATTGCAAGCATTTCCCTGGCCGCGGGTTTTGCTTGTGTCATGCGCTCGTTTGTTAAGCGGAAAAGCCCTTTCGCCACAGAGGAAAATTTATGGCATTCTTGCATGAGATCACTTGCAAACATAATCCTCTGTCGGCCAAGACGGATGCTTTTCTCTTCGAGCGACTCTCCAAGTCACGTATGTTTTATTCCAGCTTTTGGTTGGTCAATGCCGCTCGAACTTTCTGTGTAACACATGTCTACCTACATATATGTAATGCATTCGGTGCTTAAACTTAAACTTAACGGAGCGTGAATCCGCCAAAGAGAAGTTCAGCACTTGTAAAAACTACGGTAAATTTTACATCTTATCCCAATTTTAAATACTTGACTTTATTATTCTCTTAAGGACATGCTCTGCGCTTGGTTGTGAAAAAATTTTTTTGGCGTTCGCCGTGTCCAAACGGAATGATATATCGCTCTCAAACTTTGGAATATAGGAAATGAGACATTAAATTACGTTTGTAATTACGATCTTGAAACATTTAAAATTAAACTTGTTTGCGAAATGTAAAAATATCGTTGTTTTTTAATATATTTTGTCGGCAATAGGTAATACTGACAAAAAAATCATGAGCTTTTGTTTTCAGTTGATTAAAACTTCAACTGTAAAACAATTTTACTGAATCCCCTTCTGGAAGCGACGTATTATACAAACGATAATTCAATTATATGTCCATCAGTCTGGCAACTGAAAAACATATAATAAATAAAACTTTCAGTGAAAAAAAAAAATTCCTTCGGTTTTTAGCTCGTTTATTGAAATGCGAATCCGAATCTGCATTGTTTGAAAGCTCAGTTCGCTCATTGAATTCCTTGAATAGAAGAGCCATTATAAATTAAAGAGATAGATATAATATAGAATTGTAGAAGCAAAGGAATGTTTCACAATTGATATATGGGAGAAATTCCATTATATCATTTTTCATTTTATTACATTTTACCTTGCTATCATTGGGATACACTTACACAGCCGCAATTTTCCTCCATTGATGATACTTTGATCTGTCTATTTACTTATTTTGGAAACTAAGTTTGTCCTTATTGATGTTTAGATAACGAATATTTGTATAGCAAATATATATATATAACTAACCATATAAGTAAAACATGATGTGTGTGATTGAGCCTTAGAAATAGCATCCGACTCTGCACCCTCTTAAGCCGTCCACACAGTCCGCAGTCCAAGATAAATCCTTGGACGTGATGTTCATACTAACTAAAGGGATTGTACGAATATATACTACACACTTACTCACAGTGATTCCTCTGGCAAAATGTTCATGCTTTTAAGAATTTTGCTTTTCCACGTAAGGATAATTAGTTATTTTTATGAAAAAAATGAATAAGGATACTATTCTATTCTATTAATTACTCGTATATTATTCTAGAGGGTGATAACAATTGCTATCTTACCTATCTTATTCTATTAATTTCAATCCTATTCTATTTTACACTTATCTAGTTCCACACATATTTTTTCCTATTCCTCTTTTCGATCGATATCACTTTCTATCCTAAGCTGCCTTAACTTATTATAATTTATTCATTCTTATCCAAGGGATTGACCACTCGATTTGGAGTGTATATTAGGTGGAATTTGAAAAAGGTGGAATGTGAAATAGGATGAAAAGGATAAAACTCTATAGAATTTTGGGAAAGAGGGGAGAGCTTCAAATTTAAATAATTTTCTGTACATTTAATTTAAAAGCAATTAATACTACAATAGGATATGCTCCTTGAAGCACTTCCTCCAAATTCAAAGCTCTCAATATGAAGAGAGAAAGATTTTGGCATTCAGCTCGTTTCCCATCGACTTTAGATTTTCCAATCCCTTTGGCACTGAATTCAAGAATTCTATCGCAGCCACAGAGACACGAACGTTAAATTAGAGAACACTCTAAATGCTTGGAAATCCCTCCAACAGAAAAGAGAGCTTTTGTTGGAGGGGAAGTTTATTTTTCTTCAGTACTACCTACCTTCCACTAATTGAAGACCAAATGTAAACATCAGTCTGAATCGACGTTGAATCACGTCAAATAAAGAAGAAAATCTAGCTCATTAAATTATTCGCTTTTCTAAATTAATATCATATGTCAACATATATCTCTCTCAATATTCGGAAAATTAGGAAATTCAGTCCCTGTTTATTAGAGCTTAATTGCATTATTTTTACCCGCGTTTAATTCTCTAACAAGAGCTGTCGCACGTGTTATTCACATGTTTTTTTATAGCTCGACATATATTTTGCACAGTTGCGTCTGTTACAAAGTAGGTACATGTACAGTATACAATATACATGCATTGCAATGCATCAAACAACACTTTCATTTAGAATGAAACGCAACGTACAGTTTTTCCTCTCGAAAATTTCACAGTTTTGTGAGTAAAGTAACGAAATAAACGTCTACTCAGACGATTTTTTTTTTTTCTTTAAAGATTCTCATTAAAGAAAATTGTTTTAGTTACAATAATTTGTTTATTACAACAGAAAGCGTGGGAAATGTTTTTACAAACAATATTTTTGATTGATGATGAGAAATCTTTGATGAAAAGAAATGTGGCAAGACAAAACGACAGAATTGATACATTATTGTTATTAATTTGAAGCAATGATGTAAGGTAATCAACATTTCAACACTTTCGACTATATGCAATAAAAAATTTCTGAGAAAACTCGCTCTTGTCAAAGTAACGTTTTTTAGGGAATAATCCATATGCATAAATGTGTTCTTGTGACAAACTCGATTGCAGAAACGGCAATTCACTGATTGCTCATGCAAGTGTGACCACAGAGTTTTGTTGGCAAAAAATAGTGGGTGTTTTTGAGCACGCTTCAATTAAAGTAACGACGCAGGTCGTAATGTGTAGACACAACTTGTTTTATATAGTTTTCTTTAAATAAACGACGAATAATATATGTTGCGAGGAAAATATGTAATAGTCGAAGAATGAACGAAATTGAGTGGAAGTGTAGAATCTGCAGGTGTGTCTGTATTCGATTTATTGTCCCTGTCAGGGGAATGAAAATTTATCTTTCGTTGAAAGCAGAACGCATTCATCGTTCTAAATATGAAAGAAATATGTGCTTCTTCCACTGAGTAGGAGAAAGTGTCTAAAGCGGTTCACCTTTCATATTTCAGGTGTTATGAATTTCTATTTTGTCTTCTCTGGGGTGTACATTGTTTACATATAAAAATTATAATTAAATTTCAAACTACTGCACGCGCTAATCCAAGGTCTTAAAGTGTTTTAGTATTCTTTATGAAATTTCTCGTGCTTTCTTAAATGCATTCACAAAAGATATCCTTCTTTTCCTTTTTTTCTTTATCGTCTACTTCTTTTACGAGCTCACCTATTTTTTTATTTCTTCACGTTATTAATGTCCAGTGCTTCGACTGCTTCACAAAAAATGAGGCAATTTTTAATAATGAGTGTCTTCGTTTGCACAATATGCACATTTAATAACGGACTTTTACGAGTTTTGAATATTACGAGGTGGCGAGAAGAGGCGAACGCAGCTGGTCGCTTTTAATTTCAGTTAGCGTGTCTCTTGGTGTCTCTCTTTTTCCTCTTATTTCCGTTATTTTCCAGGCTGTATTTCACCATCGTCTAGAGGAGAATAATTTTTTGTCTTTTTTTATGTTTTTTCTCGTCTTACCTTTATCTGCTACTTTCCACGCTTTCACACTAAAAAAAAAGTTTTGAATCAAGCCCGAAAGGTCTAGTTTGTGTTACATTTTAAGCCAGTTTTTAGGCTTAAATTTAGTTTTAAGCCCAAAAATTGGCTTAAATTGTAACACAAATTAGACCTTTCGAGCTTGATTCAAAACTTTTTTTTTTTCTGTTTTTCGCGCACAAATTTTGCATAAACACTTTATTATAATCTTCTAACAATATGTATAAAATAATAAAAAAACCATACATCTCGGTAGGAAAGGAACTCTTAGTTTTCAGAGAAAGAAAGTAAGGAAGCTTTTAGTTTCTGATGAATTCAGGTGTGAAAAAGTCATCAAATTCACTGCTGCATTTGAAGGAATTGCGAATTTTATCGAAGGATTTATTATAGCTTAAGGGGAGAAAATGGAACGAATTTAGAAGTGACGTCAGTGATAAAATCAATAGATATATTAAATTTGTAATTTTATTCAACAAGGTAAAAAATGCTTTTAGCCGAGAGATACTCCCTTCGTTATGGTGACCTTAAATTTTTATGGGAAACAAACTTTGAATAAAAAATACTTCTCATAACTTCGCCCTTTTTCTCACGAGCTATGAAAATACTTTCTGTATTTTACGCTCAGAGTACTCGTATATCGATTGTGGACACATCGATGCGGAAGAAAACTATAACTAAAAAAGAATGCAAAAGAAAAGTGCGCTTGAAAATAAGCCCTCGAACGTAAACATGCTCTCTATTCTTTCTCTTTATGGATCTCGCCGAAGCAAGAGCAGCAGAAAACCCAGTAACTGTTTACGCTTCTTAGATTATTTTCAAGTAAATTCTTCTCAAGAATTTTAAGAGATTTTTTTTTGATATTTCATAGATTTCCTGGAATTATAAAATATTTTTAAGAATTTTAAGGGTCAAGTGTTTATCAAATTTTAAAAGATTTCAAGGAAAATAATTTTCAGTAAATTGTTGTACAATTACGAAATGTTTCACGTGATGTTTCACGTTACATTAATAAATCAAGCGACAATTACGGACGTATTATAAAGAAAAAGTTTAAATACATATGACATAAATCTTGCGAACATATCAGGTTGTGTTAATAAAGCACCGCAAATGGAACTATACATTATCAATGAGTCCCTGTGGTATTTACGCGTGGGTAAACTTTGCATCGATTGTTCACATGCATGTAGATTTTATCATTGGTGGACGTAGACCGTATATGTGTGACCTTTCATTAGTGGAAATTTCATGTTGATATGTTCGTTTATGAGTGCATGTTACGTGTTTGAACTCACGTGGAGACACCACGTGCAAAATGCTACAATTGATTTTGACTCTCCAAAATTGCCTGGTTGAAGTCAATAGCAATCGAATCAACAAAGCGATAGAGAGAGATTAAACTTCCTACATATTTAAACTCTAAAAGTCATCAATAATTGTATCTATAATCTTCTATCAATTTTCATTTTAAATAAAAGTAAGAAATATAAAAGCGAAAAACAATCGGTAACAGGAACTTGTAATAATATAAACAAAAGCTTCTGTTACTGACGAGCGAGTTATTAATTTACTAATAATAGAGTAAGTTCCTAGAATTCTCTATAATCAAAACATAAGAAAGAGAATGTGTATTGACTTTTCGGAATTGTGACCTTCGGAGGTTTGAAAAAGCGGGAGAAAATTGGATCGAGCAGACGTGTTTTGAACCAAGGTTTATTGTTATTATATTCGAGTCTTGGCGAGTTCGAGAACTTATTATATTGATCTAGCGGCGACCTAGAAAGAATGAGAGTGTGAGTAATCTAATTGCTTTATAATGAAATTCGTATTTGATCTCTATATATTCCAATTGGACATAAAATTTCCATTCTTATTCAAAGCTAACGAAATGTCAGCTCATATTTTCTTGGATGAATGTCAGGAAAAAAGAGTAAACAACAAGAGAAATAATATCGATTGTTTTTTTTTTCAGGGCTTTTTTCCCGTCCAGCCAGATAGAAAGAATCGACGTTGCAAGGCAGAGTTTATGCGATGGATGCTGTCTGAATTTATAAGGTATATGCGAAATCTTGTCTTATTTCTAAAGAAAAGCTTTCTCGTCAAGAAAACTCCGACCACAATGCAGTTTTGAGATACGTTAAAAAGTGAGTGCAAGGAAAGGTGAGAGATCCGTGCCTTTATTATCTCTAGGAAGTCAGGTGGAAATAATTCTTTTAGTCCTTTCACGAAAGAAACCTCACTCGCCTTTTGTTCAAAATCTAATAAGCTTAGAGTCTGTTTTTCATACGCTGTGACAGGATACTATCATACAAGTCTTGGTTTTTCTAATGGATTCTATTTTTCTCCACGTATAATTAGATGTACCAATTACATTAACGTAATTATCCGATTTTAGAGAATACCTAAAGTTTCATGTAAATGTAGACTAAATCTTTCTCTGAAAACGTGGTATTCGCAAAGTAAGCAAGTGCAAAGTATGATCTAATTTGCAATAATTTTCTTACTAAATTGTACAAATAGTTTGCATTTTCGCATATATTTTCTACTTATCCTCATAAAGTAGGTGTGTATGGAGTACATATTTCCTCCTTAATGGTTCCGTTTAAGAGAGTTTCTGTGCCCAAACATTTCCACATTTTCGTTGGTAGTGTCGCTAGGAAAAAAAGATAATTGTATTTTATGAATTCAAGATAAGCCGAAAAACGCGCGAATCGCGTGAGGAGTGAGCTTGGGCACCGCATAACATCAACATAATTTTCAAGAGCCACGAGGTCACATTACCATAATGGGATGCATCGAAAGCTGGGTTGGGTCGAGATACTTCTCCATCCTTCCCTTCTCTCATTTTTTCCACCCCGTATCTTGTCCTTTCTTTTTCCAACCCCCTCATCCCTTGCTTTTCTCACTCCCACAACTCGCCTCTGGAACAAAATGCCAAAAAGAAATTGCTCGGTGATGCCATCATGAGCACAGGGATGATTGCGCGATTCCTTTTTTTGAACTTGATGAATGAACCCCTTCCTGCGAATGAAGCATTCATTAAACGCTGCTGTACTTTAGCTCTTAAATACAGTTACAATGAGTTAGTTATATAGATAAGTAAATACTGAACGCGAAACACTTTACTAAATTAAAGGGAATTTCGCACTTTGCACTTTTTTCCACTTCTATATCCCATTTGCCTGTGGAATTACGATAGAACTCATGAATTCTTATTTATTTATGTGTGAAACGTAGCTAGTGCTCTAAATGAAACAACCACACTTTTCTCATCCCCTTTCGAATCCCTTTTTCTAAACCTTTTTCAAACCTCTTTTTCAACAATCTTCCCATAATAGAAAAAAAAGAATCGTGTTATTAAAATTGAATAAGCATACGGAGTGTTAGAAAAATATGAGTGATGAATCTGATATTTAAAGTATGAAATAACTTTTGAACTTTCTAAGTAGCCATAAAGAGAATTAAGCGACTTTGCTTTGAATTGTATCGCTGTTTCAGTTCTTTGAAGAACGTCAAACTTGTAAACGTAAGAATTTGTAGCGCACTCAAGATTCCATACCAGAATTCCGTGCACGTAAATCTTGGCAAATCTTGAAGGACCGCCTTTTGCCGCCTGTTTCTTCTTTTCTGTCTGCCTTTGATTCCTATTTCCTTCGGACTTTTTGTTGTTCTTTATGTTAGTAGAGAAGTAAACGAGCTCAACCTGGCTCGTTAACAACCGCTGCTTTGTCTCGTTTCATTGCAGCTTATGTACAAAATTTAGACTTGTTCTTAAACTTATTATTTCTAGGAAGAGTTTCGAAAAAAATGTGAGATTCTAAAGTTTAGATTTGGTCCAGTTCGATAAGTCAGATGCTTCCTTTGTGTACAAATACGTCTTTTTAGAGGTTTGGCGAGAGAATCGAAGATTAAACCAGAACCAAAGGTAATTACTCTAGTTCCCTTTCATCTTCGCTCTATCTGTCGCCTTCAGCAAACTCAGTGAAACTGTCTAGGGTCAACTTGCCCTTTGTAAAAGTCCTCAAAGCGGCGGTTTATTTGCTCAAGAAAATGGCACGACTTCTATGTCTACGTCAACGACAAGGGAGGATTCTAAGGAGGTGATTCAAGGCTCCCCGTTCGAGTCCTGGAAGTCGAATGAATACCCTTCATCCTCTCCACACCTTCCTTACATTAGACTAGAAAGACGCTTCCGTCTCTCGCTTTTTTATCGCTCGCTTCCTGCCATCCTTTTACCTGCTTGAGCAACTTTAGCGATGGCACCCTACTCGCAAGTGTCGACGCTAAAACTTGAAAAGGAAATAATTTTACGAATTTGCATTTTTCTTCAATTTTGTCATACACCTCCTAACTTTCTGTTGTGAGCACTTCTTCCAAGCAGGGCATATCCGGAATGGGACGTCTTATCAAAAGAAGTTTTAAGATGAAAGTATAATATAGGAGTTTTCTTAAAACCATTCGGGAAATAAGGTCCAGACTAGCTTGAATGAAACTCGAATGAAACTGGAAAGAATTCTACAATTTTTAACAAAAGCTATTGTATGTCAAATGACCCGAGAATTAATATATGTAACTTTAAAAAGTCTTTATTTATTAAATAAATATTCAGGACTAAATTGAAGTACTCTTTTAGCAATTTATTAATACTTTTTAATTTTTCAGACTTGATGCAATCTGATGACAGGAGGATCCGAAGAAAAAGTGGCCCCTGCAATGTCCTTGGTCTTCGGAGAAGTCTATAGAAGAGGAGGGATCTCTAGGGACTGGCCTGAAGACATCATGCTGCCATCGTTCCGACGTGGGACGGTTAAAAAGGTAAGTAAATTTTTGAATTCCTCCTGTTTCCAAACATGTCAGGGATGAATGGTCCGAACTGACACGGAAACAGGTTGTATTTATATATAAAAATCGCACAGTGACAGCTAATTGAACTTTATTGTTTAATTAGAAAGTGGATATTCACCATTTTTGTATTATTAATAGCTCAGGAATCTTCCTTTCTTGGTTCGCGAGAAAATAACTCCTTTTATAATTTCAAATAATCTGATTTGTGGATTAATCAAATTTAATGTCACCACACAGTCTGTTTAATTTGTTTTTAAATCCAGGAAAGGAACGGAAAAACTGTGTGTCAAAGATGGCCGAGCATGTTCTTTTGGTAATTTAAATTAATTTCTTCTTCTACGCACAGAAAATCCGACGATTCACTTTAGTATTTCATACCTTTATCAATTTTATTTTGCATATTTTATTAGTATTTTTTTGAACTTTTGTTTTATTTGAAATATTCTAATTTTTTCTACTTTTTGATCAATTTTGAAGTTAAGTTTTCTGTTCTCAAATCATCAGAATAGTTTCACATTGAAATTAACTTATAATTTGAAATGAAGAGAAAAATATTATAAAATCAACATTTTATTTAAAAATCATATTAATTTAGATTAGGATATATGTATATGTAATTATTAATCTATCTATTTTTTGCGTACACCGTTTTATTTTAATCATATTAGTCGCAAAATCTAAAATGTGTGTTTTTGTAGATTTTGCCCAAAATGAGCAACTTTTTATAGAAGAAATATAATTTTACAATATTTTATATTGGTACTGGATCCATAAATCACTTATTTGTATCATTAAAATTTAACAATTTTCAGGGTATCTAACGACTTTTAAAGTCTGGAAAATTTCATTTAATTTTTAACGAGAACATTAAAAATAGAACTGATCAATTTGATTTAATGTGAATGGTTTCAAATTTTTAAGCTGATAATTTTCACTGATAAATTTTTAAACTTTGAAGGTTGAAATGTTACAATTCCAATTTAAAAATTAGAGAGATGAAAAAAAGTTATTTTTAATTTCTTCTATATTATCAATACTTCATATTTTACATAAGAAAATTAAATTAATTTCAATTACTCGCTGTCAGATAAATGCATTGCAATTAAACAGTCAGTATGCCTCCACAATTTGTGGTTCTGAATTCAGTTATTAATTAATATTTAGAATTTAAATTTTAACTCACAGACTGTTCATCCTTATTCCTCGAATTATTAGTAAAATAAAAGGGGAATGGAGTATTTCCAGTTCATTTGAAGAATGAAATGGGAATTTATAGATTTGAATAGTTGTAACTGAAAATAGATAACTGAAAATGAAAGTCAAATTGGAACTACTTTTTGTTTGGTAAACTGATGCAGCAATACTATAATTAATTATTAGCATTATTTACATTTAAAATACTAAGAAAAAGTTACTATTTATAATTGTATATTAACAAAGTTTAGTTAAAATATTGCAAATAAAAAATTGTTAAGCTTTGAAAGCTTCAAGCTTTTAGTCCTGAAAATCCAAGAAATGAATACATATTTTGTTATAGAGAATCGCTAGGTACCCTGAAAAACTAAAATTGACTTAGGATTTAAAAATTTTCTAAAACGGTGTACGATTTCAGGTTTTTTTTTATTTTATTTGTCTGTACGTATGTGAAAAGTGCCCTAACGTGGTTTCTAAGCTCAGGTGCAGGATACGTCCCGGGTCGTATCCCTAGGATAGGTTTTTTCGCACCGGGGCGGTGTGAATGAGACCCGTGGAGTGAGTGTGTTGGTGTGAATCTTTTTTGCATTTTTAAATATAGCTAGGTATAGGTAGGTAATTTATTCTGGTGTGAATGTATAGTTTCAGGTAGGTAGCATTGGGATTTAATATCTTTGAATTTACATGAAGATATTTTTTCCTATGATTTTTGGTATTATCGTTTTACCAATTCTCCTTGTTAACATCGCGGAATGTGCTCGAGTTGAAAGTCTGAGGAATATTTCATATGGGGGATTGATAGAACTCGAGCGCAAATCGAATTTGTAGGTGGCAATTGCCAGAAGAAAGAAGAGGCTATATGCCGAAGAGCCCCAAACATGAAGAGGGGAACTTCTATTAAGAGCCATTTATTTTAGAATGAATGGTTTTTGATAGCTTTTATCCACGTCACTGTGCTGATTTTTCTTCATTATATTTTTATATTTTTATGCAATATACATAATTGAATGTGGATTAAATTTGTTTAAATGAACATCTACAAAATGCGTGATATTTTATTAGCTATTTTAGCACCCCCTTAATATTTAGAAGTAATATTGAAAATTTTCATTTGCTTTATAATTACAGCCATTATTTATTTAAAATAATACAAAGATTCAGTATTTCGTTTCTTCTTCTATAAAAAATTAGTGCATTTTATAAATTAAGTAATATATGTAACAATAAAAGTAATAGTAAGTATAAAGTAGTAATAATTTAAAGAAATAAGACATTTTATTAAAGATGTTCTATTACACTTTATTTTAATCATTATCAATATCACGTGATAAACTACTTTCAATCCCCCCCATGAGTATCACGTATTTTGTGGATGAGCCCTCATTGAATTCACTGAATTTATAAAAATGTTAAACTGTTTCAGAATCTTCTGAGGAGGATTTCCTTTAACGCGTTTAGAAAAGTCCAGCAGGGCCAAAAGGTGTGTTAAATATGAATTATTTATTGCAGTGCCAAAGAAAGTGTCATATACTAATTGGTTAGAAATTTTAATATATAATATATAATATATTATATATAAATACATATACATATAAAGTTGGGAAGATAACAACTTATAATAAATTGAAATTTATTCACGTTAAATTATTGGTGTAATGGCTCTCACTTGTTTCCATTTCGTTTCGTTTACAATCACTCTGGGAGTTGCAGTTTCAAAATTGCACGTGCTTCACGTGCATTCTGTGCTCGTGAATATTTTAATACTTATCAGGAGCGAGCGCGTTCTTTTCCTCTGACAAGATTTATTCGGTTAGTCGGGAAATTTTGTTCTCTGCTTCGAAGGGAAAGAAATTATGTTATGTTCTTTTTTTTCGCGCTCTCTTTAGTGATTCCCATAACTCTCGTAAATTCTTAGAAACATTTCTAGAAAGTCTTCTCACTCTGGGGTTTCCCGTGATGAACATCCAGTCACTACCAAAGCATCGTTTTTCTCATCTGGCCAGAATAGACTGCAATTTCTTGTCCGCCTTAAGACTAGATGCAAAAAAGCTCTCAAGCTGAATTGCGACTTTGAGAGTTGTGAAAAGAATATGGAATATTTCCATTTATTTAACTTGGAAGTTTATATTTATGAGATGAATTCTATTTATTTATTTATTGTGAAATAGTTAGTTTCGCTCCGGTTTGATTTCCAGATTTGGAGCTAATGTTTTTATATCGTTTGTGGGCATTTGATTAATAATTAATCCAACCTTTCAACTTGAGCAGAATCCTATAGTCGTTTAGACTTATCCTAGTGAAAATGTATGTCTCGCAGACAGTCAAACTTTCGAATTAATTGAATTAACTAAACCCAACTCGCTTGAGGACGTTAGCCAGAACAAGCACGTCGCACATACAAGTGTATGCTATGCATATTGTAATGTACTCGAATATATCTGTGGAATAGTCTGTGAGTGCTTTGAGCTAGCCAAACAGTAGCGATACGTGAATTATCATTAGTCGCACGTCTGCAGTTCAGACTTGTGGAAGTTTCTGGGGTTGTCTTTGCCACATTGCTGACCTGAAAATGTCAGACAAGAATGGACCGTTATAAATTAGACTTATCCCCGAATCTCGTGCAATGTTTATTCGTTAGGAATTTGTCCTGTACAATTATTTACAATACTAGGAATATTATACACGCACTTTTTTTAAGGCAAACATATTTGATTACATCAAATTTTGTAAAATTTTAAGAGTTTTAACGAGATTTTACGGAATTTATTTAGATTTTAGAGAATATTAAGGGATTTGACAAGATTTCATGGGATTTTAATGATTAAAATAAAGCATTTGATGTTTTAATGAATTATAAATGACACAGATAAATGGGTCGCTGATGTATCGAGGGAATATGGTATGATTTGTGGTCAGAGATTGAAGGGCTGGGAGTACCTGGAGAGAAGTTGACACTATCGATCTTTTGACATGTACCTTGGGGACAAAATGTTAATTCATGGCAGGTATAACAAGTTATTATTTGATAATCCCGTGCCTGTTAATGAACCAGGCAAAGTGTTTGTGTGCATTAGGTCCCCTGATTTGGATATATGCCATCAGCAATCTCAGCTTTGTGTATTCACACAAGCAAAGCAACTCACACGAACTTCAGTATAACTTCCACTCTTGGGCCAGAAATTCGCCGACAGGCTTCGTCTAATTTTCACGCTGCACTTGTATAACACACCAAATCCTTGTAATACCTGTGTGTGTGTAGGAAATTATGTCTCAATCTCGGTTCGACGTTCAGTTCCCAAGACGCTTAATATATATAACGCCTGTAATTAAACACCTATTTGTGCCAATATAATCTTCGAAAATAATGTTACATTAATATCAAGTTTTACATTCTTAGAGATGTGAGTCGTTAATAGAGAAATTCGAAAATTTTTAATTCCTTCAAATCCTTTTTTGCTTGGTATAAAAAGTTGGTATAAAAATAATCCTAAGTTTCTTTTTACTTGTGATCATAATTTTTGTATGCAGGGAAATAATAGAATTCAACTAAGCGAAGAGGCATTTACTTTTTTAGATCTTCAAACTCCAAGACCATTAACGTCACTTAGCTCGCGCTTTTTTTATCATTCCCTCAGAAAATATAGTTAGATTAATACATAAAATGAAGTTTATCCTACAGAGAAAGCAACTCCATTATTCTTCGTTGCAAGTGGAGCTTTTTATAATTTAAAGTGTAATTAGTAATAGTCTTGATGATTTATGGAAAATTTTAACTAATCATGTTTCAGTTAAGTACAATTTTTAGCATTCACGCTCTAAAATTAATAGCTGATTCATCTTATCCTGAGAGTAGTTAGCTATTACCAAAAAGCATGCAATTAAATACTTTTTTGCATGTACAATGTTAGATATCATTCAGTTTAATAATTTTGTTTTCTCTTGCTGAATTCAGGACCATCTCGCATTGCATTAGCTTTATAAAACTAGATAATTTCTCATTTTAAGCAGAATACTGCCACCAGAATTAATAAGAGAGAGAAGTTATTATGCACCGGTATAATTAAATTATTATAGAATACCGACTCTTGTGTTTGGGACATAAAGTGACATAATTGATAATTGAGGTTTGGAGTGTGTGGTGAAAACCTCCCTGCAGAGTATTCAACCCTCTACTTAGTCATGCCCTGCTCCTCCTGCCATTATCACCTATTCCCCTGCATAACTGGCACAATTATTGTGGCTCTACTTCGTCGTCGTGAATCACAACATCTGTTCATTATAAACAGCTTATAACGTAAGATGTTCCTATCTTCCATGTAATTTAACTTTCTCTGTCGTAAGTTTCCCTTACGAACTAATTTCATTAAATCCTGTTTGTAAACACTTCCTAATAGCATAAAGTTTACAGGAAAATCTACAGTATTCTATCCTATTAATAAAGTTTCCCAAAAAAGTTTCTATTTGGCGGAAACAAACGGCTGTGAATTTTTTTCAAATTTTTTGAACAACGAGTTTTATAATCCCACGGCAGTTAATAAACTAAAGTTGAAAAACCTCCCCTTGAAATTAGAAAAAAACGCTCCTTTTTAACAAAAAATGAAATTTCGAACTTCCTACAAATATTGTTCGAATAATGTTGGTGATTATTTTGTGGATTTTTTTTTTAATGATCCCCTATAAGAGATCATAAAAGATGGTTGTCGAACGCATCGATCTGCTAACAAGGATCCAGGACGCGTGAACTGCAAATTGTGGTAGTCCTGGCTCTACCGGGTGGCATTCCGCTTGAGTCCGTAATGCAAACGTAATCTAAGGTCAGCTTGCTGCTTTGTAGGCAGTCGGTGGGTTGGAATTAATGCCAACCACAATCCGTTGGCACTCGACTCTTGCTAGCTATACAGAGTTACCTCTCTTTCTGTCTCTCTCTTATTCAGCCTCTCTCAGTTCAGATATCCCACCCCCACAATCCTCGTCTCGCTTGCTTATTAAACCTTGTTTCACGTATCTACATATCTACAAAGCGTGTTTCTTCAAAACTCAAAGGATCTTTGCTCCCTGTGACGACAGATTGTCTGAAAGTTCACAATCATGTCATTCTGATTTTCGCCTTGTGTCAAAGACACAGGTTCTTTCCCTGAAGGTCTTTTCCCTCGTCCATTCTACATATTATCCTTCCTCTATTTGACATATTTCACTCATATCATCCACATTCTAAAGAAAAGATATAAAGATCGCAGATATTTATTTGATGTGATTTATTTTGAAATCTTGAAACAGTCCACCATCAAATGTGATTTATGGGGTCACCTGTTTTTCTCAATTGAAGGGATACGGCAAGGCTGGATGACTTTGAGATTTAATATATTGTGAAATCGATTTGATTGCCTTTCGGTTTATTCTACTGTTTTATTCCATTTCTGTTTGCAATTTCATGCATGAATTCTAAAATACTTGACGTCGAGAGATTAACCGCAATAAGCTCTAAAGCCTCAAAGCGTTTAAAATTTCACAAAGTGTTTTGTTGACCTGATCAGTCAGTCAGTAAAGAGAAATTAAACAAATCATAGAGAGTATTTTCAGTCGTCACACACAGCTCACTCCACTTCGTGCAACATTTTGAAATCCGAGCACAAAAGGGCTCTTCCATACAAATATACATATATATTCATACACACACGTATCATATATTTGAATACCTGTTACGTATGCCAGAAGTTGAAGAATGCATCTCGAGCTTTAAATTATTTCAAATAATGTTTCGTATTTCAAATTTTGTATATTTAACTAGAAATGTAACTTAAGATATTCGAATATTCGGAACTAGACCGGAAAAATACGCAGCTGCGAATTGTTATGAAAATTGAAATATCAATCTGCAATTGGCTATTTTGAAATTGTTAAAATTTCATCCAATATTCCACTTAAATCTCGGATTTGTATATCATGCATTTGAAATGAAAGAGCAAAATGTGCTTTATCATATGATGAAAACCTAATGGAAAAAACAGAGGATATTCGACATGGTATAGGTTTGTTTCAACAGGTTGGAAACATTGTACCCGAAAGAAATTCTTCCTCGGTGTAATCCAGCACGTAAATGTTTTTGTACGTTGAAACGTAAATCTTGAAAATCAGGGACTGGTTGTAGGAGAATGTCGGGGGATGAGTACAAACCTTGTGGGATTTTAGGAAAGAAGCTTATCGTTCCATTGCGATAAGAAAACATTTTTCCGCCCCACCGCACACAAAGGGCCTAAAAGCACCTTGCTTGAAAAGCGCGCCACTCTCCTCGTATTTTATTCCATAAAATTTAACTGGAGGTGAAGATCTGATCACGGTTTTCCGATAAGAGAACTTCTGAAAGTTAAAATACTTTGATCCCGACAGAGAAAGTTTCACGCCTCCTTTTTATATTTCCGTATACTACTTAATATTTAGCACAACAGAAGTCGTCCAGAATTTTTTAAGCTAAATCGTTTCTATTAGACTCTAATCTTTGTTCTGCATCATATTTTGAATTTCAATTTCGGTTAAATTGCACTCGAGTGATTTTTAGCTCGCTTTTAGCACACCCACTATTCCTTCTCTTCCAGCAATGCCTGTTGAGGAGACTCTCCGGCGCCCCTTTGTAATCGCATATACATACTGTTCGTCGATACAAATTCTTTAGTATCGATTACACGTCACCTCTCTGAAAGTAGCATCGATTGGTGGACATGCAGAAATTCTATGTCCAGGGTGGCTCAGGTGGTCTTCAAAGAGGCATTTAATTAGAACTATATAGTGGCACCAATAATTTCCCCTGAAGCTTACCTGGAAATACAATCGGCTAATGGAAGAATGGAAATTGAAATAGGAGAGGAAACCCAGCCCATCTTAGCACATCTTTCGGGTTGATTCCAGCACTGTGCACTGCACCAATCCACGGGAACTAGACGAATAGACGGATTTCAACAGAATTCTCACTTTAAATTGCCACGGGCAAAGCTTACCTTTCGAATTAAACTGAAAGAGACTCTCTCTAATAGGAGTACTTTAACTAGTATAGACCACGAAAGTGAGAATCTCAAGGGAATTAATCAAAATGTTACCAGTTCTGGTCCTTAAGTAAGCGATCATCCATTGCCATAACCATAAACTATGCCACCCCTCATCCCCCCAATTGTTACGTAACTTTCATTAATCTACTAAGAAAAATAACTCCCTGTAATTTATGGCTAATATAACGCAGAAGATTTCAAGGAATTTGTTTATAAAAGCTTTAAAAAATATATGAATGACCCCTGTTAATGGATAGAAACTACTTAGGGAATTCTGAAAATTAGGTTGCGCGAATCCATGTCGTATGCATTTCCACATTTGTCTTGTATTATTGATATCTCTGGCACTGTGATGGAAATTGATTGGCTTATTAGTGAAGATTGCCTCGAAATCGTGTAATTTCGAGGCATCAATATAAGCTCTGACTTCTGATTGATATCGACTGCTTCGAATTCTATTCAACTACAATTATCTTTGACAATGTACCTGTTAATGTAAGCTGATGTGATTCCATAGCAAGCCATTCATATTGTTTACTTCTCTCCCACTCTAATAACTAGCTATATCTCGATTTGAAGCAAGGATTAATTTTATATAGAAAGAGATTTTTGCTTAATAAACTTCAGTATAATTAATTAATTGTAACTCGAGGTCCTTTTTTCGTATTGAAAGAATCATTAAATTTTTTAATTTTCGGTATAGTTATCTAGAAATATTGGACAATATTTTCTGTTTTGAGAAAGTTTTCTGGCTTTAATTCTGAAGGATTGTACTATACTGGAAAATCGAGTAAAAGATTTAATAGAAGTTTGAAGTATATAGCAGACTTTGAAAGATTTCTAAAAAGCATATGCGCGTGGGCATATTCTCGCAGAATGTTTTCTGACTGAACTATTTCTGAGAAGAAAGAATTCTCGTAGTTGCGCCTTCAAAAAGCGCCTTCGAAAAGCTCATCCCGTCTACTTTCATGAATACTTTGTATTTAATACTTTGAATTCTTTTCACTTCTTTCCTGAAACTTTTTAACCAAATCTCATGAATTATAAATTGTAAATATTGCATTTCTAGTTGCTTTGAAAAAATCAGTCCAATTGGAGAATTTCGTGCCAAATCCGGAAATAGAGAATGTTTTAGACAGAATACAAGTCAGAAACCCAGCCAGAAGTTTTCCAATTTTACGATTTGAAAATGGAAGCTGAAATAATATCTTTTACCTTCCAGGTTCGGAAAAATGGTCTAAAATTCGCCTCAATATCATATTTATTTAGAGATGAAACCTGAATATTAATTCGCTTGTTAGTTTATTCGTGATTACTGTTTTTTATGGAGCTTTTTTATACCGAGGTTACAAAAATCTTGCAAGCGTGGTTAGTGAAGTGGAAAGTTACGGTACGTGGATGCTAATGTAATATGTCGGGTTCATGCCTGCCGAGTCGTTAGCTCGAAAAATGTTACTCAGGATGAAGAGGTGGTGGGCTGGGCCAGGCCGGGATGCGAACACCATATTCTCGAATATTAGCATTCTCTGGAGTTTACACACCTATACCTTGTTGAATGGTATTAATCCGAAAGTAGCTTTATGTATTGTTTGCATGCAATATTTAGCACAACTTTTTTAATTTAGCTCATCCGGAAGATGTGTTATATTCAGAGTAACAGAGCACCAAAGGGAAACACGTAAAGGCGCTTTTTCTTCACGCAGGAATTTTGTTATTAAATGAACTTTTTGTGAAAAATGTTTGAAAAATGTATGAAAAATGAATCTAGATTTTTCGAAATGAATGCGGTTACAATATTTCAAGTTTCATTATGCCAGCATTTCTATATTTACAAAGAGCACTCGCTTCTTCTAATTACACTTTTTTCCCCAGCAATTAATTGTCGAGCTTAAAGTGCACGCTCAGCCTTTTCTCCATTTTTTGGCTAATTTCTACGACCCTGTTGAGTAGAAATGAAATTTGCGCACGGCTGCGGAACGTCCGGGCGCGGAAACGTGCGCAAACGAGGTAGGAAGCTTTTATCTCTTTCATGTCCCTTTTTATGCTTTTATCGTGCTTGCATTTTTTAAGCATTGTTCTCCTCTTGGTGCTCATGTGGTTACCAATCATGTGCAGCCTCAGAAACCAGAGAAAAGTGAATACCTCGAGTAGTACAGACCGTATACGGATATCCTTGTTTCATTGCACGTTGTCGCCGACTGTTTCCTTCGTTTCCTCCTAGAAATAGTTGCTTTCACGGATAAACACTGGAAGTTAGTACAAGAGAACACAGTGGTACACCCCTCCCTTGTTCAAACTCCAATTCCCTCAGAAATACATCTTGTGACCATAAAAACAAGATTAACTTCCAAACTGGATCTTTTATGCTCTCTTCATTTCGCTTCACTTTCAATTTATAAAGCATCACTCTTTCCCAATTCGTATTTTCCCACCAATTCTTCTGAAGCCCTTTTTACCTCTTCTTCCAAACACCTTTTCGAGGGTATCTACTAACATCCTACAAAAATATCGGATTGAAAAGTATTTTGTCACAAAGCAAACATAACATCACCTCGTAAAATTTTCGAGAAGCTTTGAACGTTCAAATGAACGAAACCTTTTTTTCCAATTCTATTTTATCCAGAAATACTGTCCTAACTAAAAATAACAATAGACATTACAAGTTTCTTTTATACAGAATTAGTTTCAATGCAACTGATAATGAATCAATATTTTATAAAACTCTTTCGAACTATCGCATTAAAAAGTAATGGCTTCCATCCCGATGCAGTCCCAATGTGATGTTGTGGAAAAGCAGAGTTCCAGACATCTCGTGAATGCAAAGCAATGCTTTTCAATTTGACGTTTTTTCCAGAGTGGGGAAATCGGAAAAATCGAGAAAAAAACCGGGAATTTAAAAAAACGTGGACTAGAAAGTTTAAACAGGAATCATATTTAAAAATTTTTTAAAAATGATATTGTCGTTTAAAGTTTGCAACAAATTGTAAAATTTTAACCCTTTATAATGGCAAAAATTAGTACTCACCGTGTTTTCCCACCCCTCTTTCTGTAACCTTCTTTTATAGTCCTATTTCCACCAAGCTAAAGTAAAAGTTTCCCTTTTATGAGTTATATAAGAGTCGTCATTAAGTTTCTTTTGAAGAAGACAAGATCGTAAAATAAAATAAAGAAATTGTCTTATTCGTAAAAGGGATCTTTTCATTTCGTCTACCGTGAAGAAAGGCAATTGAGTATCAAATTTACTAAGAAAATGATGCATGTCGTGTAAAACGCAGCGACGTTAAGCTCAGGAAGGAACTTTCATTCTGTTACATCCGGAGCCCGGACAAACGGCCTCGTTTATCACTCGTTGACCTTTCGCTGGTATTGCGAGGAGCGTGTAAGTAAGCCGAGGGATACACAATGCCGAGTGTCTACAGAACAACCCAAGTTTTTGTGAATCGTCCCCGTCGGCTTTCCGCAGCGGGTGCGAAAAACCTGCAAGATACGAACCGCGTCATAAGCATTTTCTGCACGAATCGTTCCATTTTAAGAACAATGAACTATGTCTAGATATTAAAAAAAATCTCGAACATCCCCTGACTAATGACTCCTGTAACCGATATGAGGCTTTTTCTCAAAATAGCGATCTTTTTCGAAGTTTCTCTACAAATTACAGCGAATAGAGGTCGTCCATTAAATTTCAAGGAATTTTAATCAATTTTTGTGGGAATTCAAGCGATTTATAGGAATTTCAAGACATTTCAAGGATTTTAATGGATTTAACAAATTTCCAGGGATTTCAAAAGTTTTAAAGACTTTAAAGAGAAATATTTTAAGAAATTAAAAGAATTTCAATGGATTTTAAGTATTTTAAGGGATTTTAAAGGATTTTAAAAAATGAAGGACATTCTAAAAGATTTTGCTGTTTTGAAAATTTTTCTTATACAAAATATTTTTTATGTTCTAGGATTCTTCAACCTTTGAGTATGTCTCAGTTCTTCATCGACTTAGTCTCAGGTTAGTTAAGATTTAATTTATCATAATATGATAGGTAGATATATTTTAAAATATATATCTGTATCTTAATTTGATTTACTGATACGGGATTTTTCTAATCATCTAACAAAGAATAGTAATTTCCAAACATTTCAGTGATTTATTTTTGTTATATTAATTAATGAATGCGAATAGTTTATTTACGAGAATTTTTCATTTTCATCATATATGTCTCAAGTACGTAATTCAAATGTCTATCACAGCGTAAAATTGAATCCATGGTTTTATATGAACCCCAGCTTTTCTGATGCATGTACGTATGCTTTCATACTTTAAAGGGACGTTTTTTTAAAGAGTTAACTTGAGAGTATTTCAGATTCACTCGAACTGATTGATATAAAAATAATTATAGGTATGCAGACCAGTCGTGTTAAGAAAATATCGATACTGGATCAAAGTAAAAACGTTTTAATAGCGCAAAACTTATCGTATCATTTCGTTCAATGATTGCTTGAACTTTTCTCTCATCATTTTATAGGAAATTAATTTACTTTATTCATTAAATAGTTTCTGCATCGACATATTTATATTTTAATTAAATAATAAAAAAGTAAATTATGTTTCATCAACTTTTCATTATTCAAGTTTTAGAGAGTCGTGATATGAATACTTAGAGTTTCATATTTCAAAAATTGTTGAACTTTGAAGAAAAAGGGAAGTAAAACTTAGTTTGCAGAGGAAGTTCACTTTACCTTTTTCGGTATTGTGTAACTTGAATCGCAAAAAAGGGGTTAAAAATGTATCTTCTCTCATTCTTCGTTTCCCATCGCCTGCCGAGCTTTTCTGGGTCTTCTTTCGCTCTTGAGGATGGTTTGGCATTGGTTGCCGCGAGCTTTTGTGTCGACTTCCGCAGCAAGACGGAAGGAGACGTTTCGCTCGGGTAAGGAAACTATGAAAATGGTGACCTCACGCTCCTAGATATACTGAATTTCTCCAGTACATACATGTTTCCATTCACAGTTTATGTCTATCCTCTTTATTTCGGTTAGTTTTCTTCTTAATGTAGTTTAAGGTCCCATAAAGCTGATGTTTCTGCAGTTTTCCAAATTTTTATCCTCATTTTCATTCAAATGTATAATCAATTCATGACATTTCTCATTAAGAGAAGTCTTTCTGTAGCTTTATACTCTAAAATGACTAACTCGAAACACAAATTTGACCGCGTATGAGAACATAGATTAGGAAGTAATATTGGAACTTGTGGACAGGTAATACATGTCAAGTTAGTGCACAGCAATGTAGGTAGGAGAGAAGCTATCACTGACAGCTGTAAGGTACAAGGGAAGCCACTCCGTTCTACTGCGGTTGACAGATTTCTCTACAGCACTTCCGTTATTGCTATAGGAATGATTCTTCTTCGAAAAACGATTTGAAATGTCGTGACTAAACTCTTCTCGAGAACTTTAAATTCGAAACTTGCCTCTCAACTTGCAAGTCGTATTTTAAAATTTTCAGTTAAAAATGATAAAAATTCGAATAACATGAGATTTAAATATGTATAATTTCATATTTTACATTTGAATTTAATAATTTTAATGCTGATTTTTAATTACATAATATACACCTCTTTTGTTAGTTCGTAACATGAAGTGAGTTTGCTGGGATGCGTACGCATATAAAATTATATAATCATAATTTTACTCCGTTCGTAATATTTTATGGCCATCATAATTTAAATTTAAATTTAATTAACAAAGTATACTGTAATTTTATAAATAGGTTATTAATTAGAATTGAAATTGTCAAATAATAATTATGCAAATGTATTGGATCATTGTGAAAGTTAGAAATCCCCAAAAATTCCTTAAAATGTCGTGAAACCTCTAAAATCTTAATAAATTACGTAAAATCCCTTTAAATTCTTTAGCATTACTTAAAGTTTCATGAAATCTCCTTAAAACCTTTAAAATGAAAAAAAAATTTATTTGAAGGGCCTAAAATTGTTGAATTTCAAATGTTAAACGTGAAGTGTAAAACTTTAAATAATCGACTTCTTGAATCCCTTTAAAAATCTGTGAACAAATTGAGCGGTAGAAGGCATTAATTTCGGGGGAATTGGTTCCAAATTGCAGAAGGATCTTGCAAGGAACTGATAATTTATTATTAGAGTAATTTCAGTAAGCAACAGGTTTTCCAATGTTTGTTCGAGTAAATGCGTTACGTGCTCGGCCCGATTGAAAAAAGCAAAGCATAAAAGGGTATTCTACTCAGAGGTTCTATTGGAAACATTTCTATTCCAAGTGTTTCGCGGAATTCGAAGATACACCGTGTGTATCCGTACGAAAGATCAAGACAAATGCGCTTTCAGTTCATTAAAGAACGCTTACTTTGCCCGACTTCGTGTGGAAGTTGTTCGCTTGTCTCGTTCCTTTGGTAGATGAAAAAAAAAAATAGAATTGATCGAGAAAAAGTAACCGACTAACGAGTTCTCGTCGACTGAAATGCAATACGGATCTTAAGGTTCACGACGTTCGATCAGACTTTATTATACAACTTTCCGACCGCCCTCCTTAACAGATGAAAAGAAGGAAAAGTTTGTTATGAAGAACTTGTAATCATTGAAAGTATATAAAAATAATATGTGAAAGAGCGCGAAAACGGAAAAAGTATGAAAAAAATCTTTCTAGCGAAGCGAAAATGCAATTTGTGGCAGGAAATTCTTAAAAACTTTCAACTACTTCAAGAATTTAACGCATACTTTTCTCTATGCTTGCGAGAAAATAGTTTTATCTTATAAAGCTCGGAATATGCTTTTTCAATCGTAATTTACAGTTCACGTTTTAAAACATGGTAAAAAAATGTCCCAGAATTTATATTTTTTTTCCGGATTGAAAATAAAAAGGGTTAGAAATTTTATTTTGAGAATGGTAGAAATCGGAAGCTTTAATAATGATTTATATCAGTTTCTACGCAACGAGAAGTTACAACGTCAAATGCAAAACTAAAATCTTTCGATAAAGCAAGAGGTTTTCCTGGAAGTTCTATTGCTATACATTTATTTCGTAAGACGGGAAAAGTTTCTCTGAGACAATAACGAGATATCATCTCTAGCTGTAGAGAAACTTAGAAGTGCGATTCCGATGCTCAACACGGACACAAGTTCATGGAAATAAATAAATCTATGCGTTCAGATAAATCGGGAAATAGCTTCTACCATTTCTCTTAAACTATTGAAATAAACAATACGATCCGATTGAGAAAACTCAGCCTTTCCATCAATACTTTTAAACTTAAGAACTTTGTTATTAAATCAATTCAATCCCTCGCTTCGGAAAAATATAGCGTATAAAATTACGTGTTATGTATTTTGAATAGTAATAACACAATAATGAGAATGAGACTGAGTATATTTGCATTTCGCAATGCTTGAGTAAGAAATTATAATATTACAGAATGCCTAATATTATAATGCATATATAAAGTTGAATACGGATTTTAAGGGAGCTTTAAATATTTCAAGAGATTTCATAGAATTTTTAAGGACTTAGAGGAATTTCAAAGATTTTGAACGAGATATCTCAATTATTTCAAGGGATTTGAATATATTTCTGGGGATTCTAAAGAGGCCATTTTTTCTGAACAATATCACATGGAATTTCCCATTTATAAAATATTTACTGAATTAACAAAAAAAAAAAGATTGATTAAACAAATAATGGTTTTCGATTTTACGCGAGATTGAACTCTGTCAATTGAACTTTCCGCTTCCTACTATTAGGCAAGCGAATTTAACCGCAGGCAACGAATCATTGGAAAACAATTCATTAAAGACGTCCAATATAAAACATCCGGTGCTGCGGCAACGCGGGAGCTTGGTCTGGTACCGGATGTGGCTTATATGAGCGCGAAACGAAAGCCAACAAACTGAAAACCTCCCCTTTTCACCTACTCGTGAAATCTTGGGGGTAAAACTTAAGCTAAAGATTATATCTCCCTCAAATTGCCTCGGAAACTTTCAAATCTGCTTTCTTCAATTGGCAGTCATTTATCTTAACAGTTGAAAATTTTTATTTGTATTTTAAATTAGGAAGATTAGCTTTAAATTAAATTTAAAATTTAAATTGTAAATTTTCAATTAATTCTCGTGAAAGATTTCCATAAATTATTTAAGCTTACTCTTAAATACTCGAAATTTGGCATATTTACTGACTAAATATACTGTTATATAGACTTATTTAAGTTCCGGGTGTGCCAAGATGCATGAGCTTTATAGTTGTAACCCAAGTGTACGCCAGCGCGTTGGGAAATTAGCTCCACTTCCACGATAAATTGGAGTTTCTGATTTTCGTTTTGCGGTCGTCAACGTCACGTCCCTAGTGGGCATCGTACATGCTTGCCAACCTCTGAACTATTTACCAATTTCTGATAAATTGAGTTTCGTAGGTATTACACATTCCAGCCTCACTCTGCGCCTCTATCTGGTAATTGAAGAGGAAATCCTTACTGCACATATTATACTAAAACTAACATCAGACTGCTTATATTTAAATACTTATAATAATATTAATAATAATAATAATTACCTATTATTATTATTCATTAATAATTATAAAATGCGATGGTTTGTTTGTTCATATTGCGAGGGGTTTATTAAGATAAATTTAGGGTACTTTGTTTACAAGGGTTTTAATACGGAATTTGATTTAATTTAATTTAATCTCGTTTTAACTTAATTTCATGCCACGAAAAGGAGATGATTTATAAAATCTTAGCAACCTTTCGTTGTTTTTCTTCGTGGATAAAAGTTTTTGGATTAAACGAGAATGAAGAACGATCTTGGAGAAAATCGAATTTTTCTTTCTTGTGTGTGAGGTGAGAGAGACTCGTGTGAACTTTGTTCTTCGTTCTATCTAGCACGCAAAGTGCAAGCGAGATAACGGAATTCAATCGAATTCATATAACGGAGTCAATTTCGCCGGAGAGACGAATCGAATCACAACTCCCAAGAATCAATCAATATTCAAACTCGATAAAACGTTGAGCCGAGGAAGAACGACAAGCGACAGTCAGTATGTACTATATTTTCGTAAAAAGTGTACCTGCATGCTTCCATATATACTCGGAATTGATAGACATTTATCACTTTTATATTTTACATACTTTCACAACACATGTATATAAAGTTGGATGGTTTTCACATGGGAAGATTTTATCAGTTGCGGCATATACAGTTTTGCAAGATGGAAATTGATATAAAATATTCATTTTAGATGGCAGCATCAATCAATAACAATGTTTACATAAAACGTTGTTACATATTTTATTTAAATTGTTAAAAAATATGGTTTCGTGATCGTTTAAATAAAATAATTAAACTTTTTAGCTTTAACTCAGAAAAGTAAAAGAAAGGGAATATAAAATGATCTTAGATGCTACGAAAGTCACCTTAGAATAATCTATCTCTGGTTATCTCAGGTCCTATAATCTCGGAATATCTTTCAAATAGGATGCCGAAAGGATAACCATAAAATATCCATTGAATGTTCTTTAGTGCAGAAAAAGGCCATATCGACTGGAACAGTTTTTGCTTAAGTAGATTTTCTATTTTATCAAGGTTAAAAGCTCTTAAATGAAGCAGAGCGGTTACCCTGGCTTGATATAGTATATGTGACTATCAAAGGTAGTTTTTACAGCGTTAAAAAACTCTTATTCTTTAAATTGTTATCTTAACTTTTTTATGGAACATTTAAAGCTGACCATTGAAATTCAAAGGCGAAGAGAAGAATCTATAGATTAATTTAAAAAGTATTCAGAAAAAGTAGTTCAGTATGATGGCATTTACATAATAGCTGAGTCCACTAGTTATTTTAAATTCCGTTAAGCCACAATAAAGGCAAATTGCAACCTCTCTACATTCTTCAGTAATCTGGAACGATCTTTTTATTCAAAATTTGATTTTCCTATTCTAAATTACTTCTCAGACTAGTTGAAATCTGTTCGTGATTATATATATCACTATTTGATTGTCTTTGGATGCCGAAACGGTTTGATTCAGCGGATGAACCACCTTTATTGATTTACTCGCCGACCAATGTCGACGCTATTAATTGATTGAACAAGTGGACCGGACAGGATGGCGGCGAGATTGTCGTTAGTGTCTTGAAGGATCAGAGGCACTGACCCCCTGGCGTCTTGTAACTTCCAGAGAAATTGATGTCGTTATCTGCTGGAACTAATTGCAAAATGTTTCGAACAGTCCGAATAGGATCTGTCTATTTCCCGAGATGACACTAACAAGCTGATGCGGTACTTCCCCACAAATAGTGCACATAACATCAAATCCTACCGCTCAATTCTTAAATCCTTCAAAATTAGTTCCGAGCTTTCGTCCTCTCCGTATTATAGATTTACTGATATCATTCAATATAAATATTAAATAATTTTAAATTTAGAGAAAAATTAATATAAACCTATTCAACAAGCTTTCGATTGTTTATTCAAAAAGCAATACGAGATAAGATCATTTTTAAAGTGGACTCAAGTTAGGGAAGTTTTACGAATTCAATTCGAGGGATTTAAAGAAACTTGTGAATGCTTCACTTGTAAATTTGTTTTCTAATTAATTATCTGTATTCAAAGCGTAAATCCTTTTCCCTCCATTCTTTAATATTACTTAAGCTTGAAAGCTCCTTTATTCAATTTAATTTTACTTATAAGATCGAGAGGGCAAACTTGAAGAAAAGGGGAGAGAAGTATATTGGCTTTGGGGTTAAAGTTCAACAAAAGTCTTTTATTTTTAGTAAAATTTAAATTCCACGTAACAAAGGAGGGTGTTGTCTTGATCTAAGAAACTTGAGATGAAGCACAATTTTCCTGGCAACGTCTGCGTTGGTTCTTATTCGGCTGTAAATAGTCGTAAGTGGGTAGCATGTGTTCCTCATCGCAGAGAGAACAATAGGAGGCGAATCCTTGTCGTACTTGTACAGTGGGATATACCTAGCATTAAATGCACCGCGTTTCCCTTGGCGACGATTCCCCTGCAATCGATATTCGTTCAAACGATGAATTGCTGATAATTATGAAATCAACAATGCCAATTAAAACGATCTCGTATAGTCCAAAGTCACACATGCGTTTCATCAAATATTCCGAGTGCGTCTTTTTATCCTTTTCTGTTTTTTCTTCACCAATTTTTCACTCGCATCTAATACTTTATATATAATAACTACACTCTAATTCCACTCATTCGTTCGTTCGCAGTTTGGTGTTATATTGACGTTTCAAAAATAATTAAAAATCGACGCACCTGCTTATTTATAACTATGCAAATATAAATAGTATAATAATTATTAATTTTTATTGTAAATTAACATGTTCTGACTCAAAACTAATTTCTACTTATTATTATTATTATATATTATATTATATTATTATATTATATTATATTATATTACATTATATTATGTAGTATTACTGCTTAATTTAATTTTTCCTAATAATGCGAGCGTTATAAAGTTTTCGGTATCAAAGAAGATCTGAATTCATGCGGCGAAGCGTAACAACTAAAAATTTGTTGGGAAAGTTTTATTTTGCGTTTTGGTTGTTCGCGCGATATTGTAGTTCCACGCGGGGCAAGGCAAAATATAAGGAACAATGGGTGCTGCAAAGTTTATGAGTTTATGAGAGCATCCGCGAAGCGAGAGAAAATAAGAGGGGTTGCCTCCTCTAACTATCCAACTCGTATCTTTTTCATTTACGCTGCTGTTTACAACTCGCAGTGTTAGGTACTTTCCTTGTTCGTGACTCCTCTGCAAATTGCCAGAACAGGTCACATTTGCAGCTCATATCCGTGAAATTGTTTTCGACTGTGCTAGAGATTTATATCATGCTTCCGCTTATCTTTTGATAAAAGAATCTTATGGTGTTTTCGTCTATAGCAATAAAAGTCTTCCAACAAGAAAACAAACAATTTTGAGGCTTCGAATATTACAATAATTATTTTTCAAGAAACCATCTTAAATAACAAGATTACAGTTTTTTTTCTTTTTTTTTTTTTTTTTTTTTTGAGGTCGTGAGGATTTGTTCGTATTTGTCATATACTGAATGCAAAGAGCCAACAGTGCTTTCAGAAAGTATATCTGGTCTTTGGCGTTGGTTCCGCATTCGAATGAAAGTAAAGGCGAAGTATCGCGTGTTTTCAAATGGTCAAAGGAAGACTATGGTGAAACGTAAAAGGAAGAGCTTTCATGCTTGTTCGACGGCTCTGAGCGAAGTTTTCTACTCTTGTATTCTCTCACTTTTCGACCTCTTTTCCTATTTTGCTTTTGCAGTACTTTGTATATCAGCGACTGATTAAAGTATATAAGTATATACATGTACACCACTAAGCTTGTTTTTTCTTTCTAAACAGAATATAAATTAAGACGTGATGTAATTTGAAAGAATAGTCTAGCAGAGTTGGTATAACCATAGAATTATTGGAGTAATTAAAGTTCTTTTCTTCTCGTTGATTTGATGTTTGTTGCACTTTGCTATCACGTAGAAGATACCCAAGAGAAAATCAACCAATCGGAAGGTCTGTGTTGAATAATGACTACCATTGCTTTTCTGCTTCTGCAATTTACGTTTAACTGCGACCCTACAGGAAACGAAATGAGCCTCGAAATTTGTCCGTTTCAAATTCCTTTAGAAGAGCTTAATTACTTTAGAAAAAAAAATCGCTCCCACAAATTATCGTATTATTAATTAGAGATCCACTCTCGAGGGGAATAATCTTTAAATAATTGTGGACGCGAATATTTAGATATTAATTAAAATGCTGTAGGTGTTTTAATTAAGACTTTGTTTCTATTGGATGAACTGTGTTAAGAAGAGAACAATATTCAGTTTAATTTCATGCTTTTGCACATGGAGTCTAGAAGTAGATTTTGAGAGAGAAATCTTGAGTTTCTTGTCGCAGTGTGGAAGTTTTAGGGATGCTGTTTGAAATCGCATTAGTGCATTTACTTCATTTATGGAACACCCTGGGAATTCAGGCAATGTTTCTACACCCTGGGGCATCGTTCTTTCGTACGAACGCCATACCTACCCCCACGAGATATATCCTCTGTATCAGCCAACGTTACTGCCATTCTGTCCTGTAATTTAAGCAGACTATTTCCTTCTGAAACATTCTTTATTTGAATCAGTAATTTATGATCTAATTTAGATTAGGTTTGGGGAAACCGAGAAATGATAAAAATAGAACTAGCATCCCATAAAAGCTTTTGAAATATGTTGAAATACTTTTTAATTCCTTCGAATTCCTTGAAATATTTTTAAAATCTTTAAAATTCGAAAAAAAAACATATTTCTTTATGGTCCCTTACAATTGTTAAAAATATTTTGAGATCTTTAGGAACATAAAGAAATGTATATTAAAAGCAATCTACATGAATTACAATTGTCTTAAATGCAAATGTCCAGTAAAAGAAAGAGACCTTTCAAGAACGAAGAAAGTTAAAATGTCTTAACTCTTTGCAAACTTATCAACCAATTAGATTGGCACCTGCACTCAATTAAAGTATTCTTTCTGCCTAAGTAAAGTCTGAATTCGTGATCGATCCCTTAAGTGCCTCATTGATTCAGTCGAACGACTGGAATTTACGAGTAAACTCACTTCCATTCAGTTAGTGGGGAAACTCCTAGGTTTAAAAAATCCCTCGGTTTTCAGCCAACGTAAACAGGATTGCAAAGGTGAAAATCCATTACGGCCATTCACTTTGCTATGCTTTTATCGAACCACTCTCTGATTCTCTCCCCTAGGACGATATCGATATTCCGGCTATCGAAGAAAAAATAATATTTCAACTTGTAATTTCCTCCACCGCAATTCCATTGAAATTTAAAATCCTGTATAACATTGAGATCGAGTGTGGTTCAAAATATCGATGGGATTGATATTACCGAGGGTTGTCGGAAAATGAGAATTTCATCAAGAAATCAAGTGGTACTTTCTCGAACAAAACGAGCTCGCAGAATCCAATACGAAGAGTTGGAAATATTTTGCCCCATAAAAAGAGATAAAATGCAGGCATTGCGGAACTCTTATAACTGAACTAAATTCAGCTTCAATACCACTCACAAAATTTTATTTTGATGTGTCATCGAGTGAAAAATATGTCATAAATTTTCAAATCCAAAAGAATTATTTTTTAATTATGACAAATGAAAATTATCTATTCTTGAAACAATATTCTTATCCGTGCCTCACAAAATGCAAAATAAAATTACGACTCGACTGGAGAAATGAGGGGTCGTATAAAACCAAATTTTTTTGCTTTACTGAAATAATTAAATTTTAGTAGTGCGCATACTTGTACATAATTATGAAATGCTAGTGAGTGGCGAGACATCATATTAATTAAAACCTTTGTCTTTTGTTGAATATAATTAAAATATTTTTTCTTTTTTATATAATTAATTTAAAAGTGACATTAAATTATTACATAAATATTTAATTGTATTTACAATCATAAAAATATTACAACCCTTGAAATTAAATACGTCCAAATTTTTTTTAGTCCAGCAGCGTGGACGGAAATCGATTCATGGAATTCGAATACTAGCTGAGCCACAATAAACCTTCAAACAAAAGGTTAATTAGTAATTAGTTGCCAGTAGGGAATACATTATCAAGTAACATGACGAAAATCATTAGTAATGAAATATACCCATACATCAATTTAATTACCGAAAGTATCAATGAACGTTTGGAGACTAGTTTGAATTTGGAATAGCATCTATAAATCTAATTCGAATATATCATTAACAGTTAATTGGTAGTTTGATTCAAAATGCGTACTGAAATCTAACATAAACTATGTGCTTTGTAGCTTCTCTAATCCCATCTGCAGAGTGTCACTGGTTCTTGTTAAATACTCCACCGAGCTACCATCTAAATCCGGCTTTATGCAGAGATGCATAACCACATTTAGTACAAACAATCTGATTCCTCAATTTCCATAGCTTTTGATCAAAGGGAACACAACATTTATGGATATAATATAATATTTATGGACATTACAGTGAACAAATTCGTTGTTAAAGAATTTTCGCTCCCGACTGGTGGAAAAAGTTTCTCGTGAAATCATCCTTACGAAGAAGCGTACTAACCAGATGTTGACATTAGAAATTTATACCGGGAAATCAATCGAGTTGTGAGTTTTCTAATAAATCGACTTTAATAAATCAAAAATACTTTCACGACTTTCTTTCAATCTAAAACTCCGAACACGTACTCAGTATAAATTTGCCGAAGAAGCTAGCTTGCCTTGACAAATATTACCCATTCTTTCTGGCGCACGAATTGCCCTAGTTGGTAATATTGTATTTAATAAAACCTCGCTTGCATAAACCATTCATATAAATCTTGAATAAATTCAGGAAAACTCGGAAATTTAATTTTAATCTTAGTTTTCATCCGCAGAATTCGTTAGACATCTCTTATTGGATACCTTGAAACTTTTGAAAATCCCCTAAAATATTTTATCAGATACTTGATCATCTAGTTTAAATTGAGTTTGGAAAGATATCCGACAGAGAGATGCTAAAATAATCCTCGACGATGATATTACTATGGATTATTGGTGTTACTTAATGACCCTGGTGTTAGACACGGGGTTCGAATTATCTTCTAGACCGCAAGACTGACTTTAGTTGTACACTGAGCCCATATAATTAGGCAATTAATAATTGGGCTTAACCGGCACTACCAATTAAGGTTAGTTTAGCCAGTGTTACCTCCGAGAAGCCACTACCCTATTTTATCAACCCACCACTTTCTACCCAATTCTCCTCTACTTATCCGCATAATGCCTTGTGGTTCAGTTAATCAACTATTTTGACCAAAGATGCAAGAGTAGAATCCCATTTGGATAACAGTTTCCGCCTAAATGTAAAAGCTTGTCAATCAAACATCTAATTCAACATACAATTTGCAAGTAGCTAATTCGCTAAATTGATTTCTATATATTTACTTCTCAACTGATATTTCTCTTTAAATATCTTTAAGGGATAGAACAAGAAGACTAATAATACATATTCATGCGTGATTGGATTCAGTATTAATCCTAGAGTGGTCATACAATCTCGCACGCATGCATGTATGTGAAGACAACACAGAACGTAATCCGCGGCGGATTTATTTTACAACGTACATCATGGAAGCGTACCATTGGGATTTGGAAACTACCGCAGAATCCATCCATCAATTTATATAATCCGATTATCCATATCTTGCATTCGTCATCGATTGTGTTTCAGCATCATATAGCAGAAGCCGTGTCGATCCTGAGCAAGATCAATTCATCTCGTTGACTTTATTGGAAGCGTCATGCACGCGTTGACAGCGACCGTAACGTACATGTTTCACGATTCCTCGCAAATATGTAAGATCATAATAAAAAACACCTGTAACGATAGTAAAATTGCTTAATTACTATCGAATATATAAACCATAGATGTAAGATAAAGAAAAGTTTTTATGAAACAACACTCGTACTGAAAAGTTACACTCGTCAAAAACCCCTCTTCTCCCCCTTAGTGCATACAATAAAATTATTTACATATGTCATCACTTTTCAGTCTCTAATAGAGTCCTTAATACACTATTTTATTGATCAATTTTCTTATAATAAATCTTTTTTCTGTTCTAGAATTGTCCATCATCCTGCGGATGCTCTGATGTCGTTTTGAGGATTCTTCAGGTTTCAAGGTACATATGTTGAATTCTTTTACTAGACCAATTTACAAGATAAATGGTCGATTTTCATGCAATAATTGAATGCCAGAAGTCGTTCATTGTTTCTGACTGCTATTGTTACAAGTTTGAAAACTTAATCTACTTTTAAAAAGTAAACGAAAAGAGGAAGAAGAGGGACTTTTTCTACTAGTGCTAAAAGTATACACAAGTCGAAATAGTTCCTTTTCCTCATGGTGCAAAAGTTCTACTGTTTACTCTCAAGGGACTCAAAAATAGAACTTTAGAAGTATCATATCAATCCTAGCGATCAATAAACATAAAATTACAAGATCTTTAAATTTATCAAAAGTTACTTTTCCATATATCTAGTTCTGGTTATTTTATCGATTTTCAAAAGTTGTTATTTCCAACCCAAGCTAGTACATATCACCTCAAGAGCATAATTCACTGATGAAAAGTGTTTTTCCGAGTATAATTAACGTGAGACTGGCAAGAATAAATGGTTGGGAATGATTTTCAAAGTGATTTATATATAAAGTGACTTTTAGCTTTAGTCGGATTGAAGTTGAGAGGGAAATTCTTTCGTTTATATGCATGTCATCGAGGGATCCATTAAATGGATGTTAACATGGCTGTATTGGCAGCTCTGGGGTGAAGTAGTGTAGGATTTAGAGGTAGGAGGACAGTACAGTGGTCTGGAGGGTAGCTTCATCGATCTCGTTAAAGCTGCCGCTTCCTTTACTTTGGACGTTTCCTTCGTCGCTTTTTCCAGATCGGGACGAAGGCACTCACCTCTACCCCACAAGACGAGCCTTGGCTAGTACTGCCAACCTTCTGATTCCCCAAACCACCGACTTCACAGCCAGATTACACCCGCGGGGAAGATTCCAGCTCATGTCTCTCTTTTCCTCCCTTTCTACTTATATATCCCTTTCTCACTTTCGCCTAACTCCGTCTTTCTTGATCTTCATCCCTTTTTCTCTTTTCTCTTCTCTTACTCTATCTATTCTCTTCCCTTTCTGTCAACTCTTTTAAACAAATACACCCATACCTCTCCAATTTATCGGACTCACAGCTTTCTCTACTCTTAGCTTGTACTGTTTTAAAGTTAAATACTTTTTATGATCCACTTGAAATGAATAAATAGTTGAATTTCATAGTTTAAACGTGAACTGTTCATTAGCAAATCTTTAAAAGAAGTTTCGGGAATTGACACTTTAGAAGCAAGCCGGTTCAAAAACGCTGACGAGAATGCCGATAAATAAGTCGATAATTCGCGATGCTGAAGTTAATTAAATCTCCATGTCCAGAGAGTTGACAAAAGCAACTTCGAATTTAAAAAAAAAAATGAAAAGTACGCTGAATTGTCCGAGATATGTGCAATTTGTGCATTCTTGTTATTCTTGGATTCGAATCAATCCAATCTTAAGTCAAAACAAAAATTCGTTGGATTACACTTGGGTTCATTCAGATTGATACGGTTTATTAAACATTTTTCGGATTACCTTCGGATTCTTTTGGATTGATTTGAATTTAAAAGTTTGTTCGGATTAGCTCGGATTTATTTGGGTTCGCTTGGATAGGTATAGATTTCGGAATGGCTCGGAATGATTCGGTTAAAATTTCTATTCGAAGATTTCCTCGGGGTTAATATGCATAATCTTGTTCTGTATGAATTGCGAAATTCAAACCATTCCAACTTCACAATTTCAAATTTTGGTTTACGGTACAAAATTTATTTTAAAGAAAGTGATGAGGACAACACCAAAAAATGTTTTTTTTTTAGGTTCCAATTTTAATATTTTCTGAAAAAAATATTTTGTGGCACAATAGAGCACAACTCTAACACAAATCAGCACAATTAAAATTCTTTTTTTAAATTTAAAATTCACGTTGTCAACTCCCTGGACATTAAATACCCGGACTTTTTTTTGTCGAGATAAAATCGAGTTAGGGAATAGAACAATTAAGTTTCAGTAATTTTAATTATTTCAAGCTTTTTATACTAGCTGGCACAAATTCATGAATATTTATAAGAGCTTTGTTATTTGGAAATGAAAATTTCATGTACAATATTGCATAATAAAGGAATATGATGTTAAATTGTAATAACATTAGAGAAGAGGATCCACCAGTTCAGTAAATTAACTTTAACCAGCTTTGTTCGATTAGCATCAAACGTTTTTCAGTAGTCCTAGTCAATGTTTAATCAGCCTTTACTTCTCATCTCATTTTTCCATAAAAAATCAGGATGGAGTACAATTTCCACTCATGTTAGAGAGAAAATATATTACGGGAAAACAGAAAATTAATCATACTCCACAAATATTTATTCCTTGAATTTTACGGGATTAATTTTAGCATTTCGCAATTATAATGCTTTTAAGAAAGAAGAAGAGGAGCTGTTATGGCCCTATTACTTTATGGTGGGGGAGGGGGAGATTTCGTGAAATTTTATGAAAGGTTCAGGGTAATTAATAATAAGATTGATTTATTATTATTAATTATTAGGTATGTATTATTAATTACTAAAATTTCAGCTTAAATCCTTTGAAAGTTTAATCTTTTGAAAGCCTTGAATTTCCCTCCTTTCAAAGTACACTATAGCCTTTAAAATTCTTTGAAATTCTTCGACATTTTTTAAACCCATTAAAATCGTTGCAATTATTGGAGATCCAGTAAAATCGTGCAAAATCCCTTGAAATTTAGTATACACACAAAAGTCAAATGGTAAACCCCTCGGAAATAAATGAGTTTAAAGGGAGGTTTCAAAAATCGTCAAAAAAGGTGTAGTAAATGTGTAATTAATAAATGGATGACTCCTTACGGAAATTATAAAACTCTAGGAAAGAAAGGTAAAATTTAAGAAGTGATGCGTCCTCTTTAAGTCATATCGTTGCCGCCGGTTTTGGTGCAAACATATAACTCAGAGTGCGATATCTTGGACCGGTTATCATTTTTACAAGCACCATTTCTCGCGTTCTCGTTCTTAACCGCTGTTAGAAGAGAATACTCGACGGACAGGGTGTCCCGTAAAGTCTTTGAGTAATGGTCGTAGAAACGGCCAAGTAACGATCCGTCGAATGTACGCCATTGATGTTACTTGCCATTAGTTTATGGCCAGATCGAGCTTTAGCTTCCTCTTACTGAGGACATCGATAGTCGCCCACCTCCCTTCTACATGCCCCTAAGATCAACGTCACTGTTCCACCAAACGTCAGCTCGAGCGAATCCTGATTCTCCCCCATACATATATATCAGTCCTTTCCACTCAGGTTTCGTGCTTGCAAGTAGATCTCCAAAAAAGAACAACAGTTTTGTCGATTCGACGCTTTTCCTACATTTATTTTTCTAACAAATGAATCAGCAAATTTACTCTCTAAATTTGAATCAGTTATTTACTAATTAATCACTATTTTTAATAATTTCGGTTAGTGACTCAATAATTCTAGCTATGAAAGGAGCACACAGTATTTAGAGAGCACATATTTCGTACAAATAATACATAATAATTAATTAATTAACTTGAATTGAATGATGTGATTAATATTTAACACGAATTACTGATCGAGCGAAAGCATGTAAAATTTATTGCCGTTAATTATCAGCTACGAAATAGGAAATATTTAAAGTTTTTCATGTAACATTTAATATTTATCGAGTAATAACGACATAATTAAGTGAATATGTATGCATATAAACTCCATATTTTGTACATTAACCAAATGAATACGTGATGGTTGTAAATGAAATAAAATACATTACTTTGAAATCGTAGTCGTGTGGTGTGCACATACGAGAAACATATTATGAATCCTCTTTTACCGTGCTTACACCGGAGGGCCATATAAATACGCTCTCTTTAGTCCGAAATTGGCCTGCATGAATATGGAAGGGTTGAAAATGAAGGGTAAAGTGGAGAGGGACTGCACCAAAGTAGATTTCTCATTTTAAACTCTATACTACAATAGTTATTAAAATAGTGCTTTTCAGTTGAGAAGTTGTGCTTAATAAAGATAAGTTTCTAATTATCTTGAAACATCCCTCAACTTCCAAATTGTCACATCTCTCGTATTGACTTTAAATAAGTTATTTTCCAAATAACAATTTCTGAAGATCAGATTTATAGATTTTTTCCTCCGACGAATGACTTTTCTCCATCTGAAGAAAAATATTCGTATTTAGAAGGTGAAAATAAATGGTTAATCGAAAAATGGATGAATTTAGAGGAGTTCTCAAGTTTATAAGAATCATAAAACTCTCAGCGAGTTTCCCCAAGGACACTATGTGGGACAGGCTCATCGATGATGGAGGCAAATAGTTCGAAAAAGTTTGATTTGCTCGTTATCTACCTTCTCCTGAGTATAACCAGCATGATTCTCGCTCGATCAGTTTCTATCCATTTCTATTCGTTCTAACCAGTTTGCAGAACTCGACGGCACGAGCAGCTTATTTATAGGCGCCGAGCGCCACGAACTTTGGAAACGATGCTTTCTTGCATCAAATTCCCGTCCTCCCTCAGTCCCGCACTTTGGCCACCAAAAACTTTTGTTTGCCGAAGAAGCATCGGCCAAACGTTCCAGAAATTAACTTATACCTAAAGTTCCTCCTACTCGCTACTTGCGATGTAACTACGACTCTTTTGCACTGAAATGGATTGTTTCTCGTAAACGTTGAATTTTCTCTCTCTCTCTCTCCGTTTCTGATTCTTTGGCACTCATGTTGCTTTCACTATTTATCATTGTTTTCTTTGATCGCAGACTTTAATATGAAATCGATAACGCTCTGAACCTAGCTAAGAGCGAAGATCCCTCTTTACTCTTTATTTTCTCAACAACGAATGAGAAGTGCTTTCACCTGCAAAAGTATTGCGAGAATGGCAAAATCTTTTCTATGCCTAGGAACGATTTCCTTCAACTCAAATAAAAGACATTGAGAGAAAACTGATCGCAGAATTCTTTTCAGATCGAGTTTCTGCTTTCTTGTTTGAGACTGTATGTCATCTCTATGATACGAGTTCCATGCAGTTACGCGGTTGTCGATTTAAGTTTGGCATCTACTCTAACTAGTTTATTTTTGCTGTATTCTATAGCTTTTGATTTCTCAGGATTTCGAAGGACTATTAATTGACTAATTTGGTTAGTATAGATTATAAAACGCTATAGCATTTTATTATTTTTATTATCTAATTTTCCCTTGGGTACTGGGAGATTAATTAAATTGGATTTTAAAATACATTGATCGCTTTCGATTGGTCAGTGCAAGTTTCCTAAAGAGGATTCAGACAGGCACATATATGTACATATATGTAGAGACAGGTGCTATTGGGACGTATTTGGTAATCAAGTTTCTTTGGAAAGGTTGCCGGTACCGACTCGGAATGCGAGGAACATTTCCCTAGAGGCTGGATTCAATTTTGTCGTCTGTGACGATTCGCAGAATTTCCAGTTGGCATAAGACCCTCTCTGAAAACTCCAAGGAAACTCGACCAATAAGCCGCCCTTTGACTATTTCAATCGAAATCAAGAGACTGCATCGTTCATCTAAAAGCCTTTAAATTGGCATATGAACAGTAGCAATAGGGAATGAAAGAAGATCTTGAAAGTTTAAACAGGACGGTCGAAAAAATGAGTTCAAGACAAATGTTAGGAAAAATATGAAATTCTACCTATAGAGATTACAAAAAATTCAGCTCCATATTTTATACATTATAAAATGCTTGAAGAAACTTGGTTGTATAAACTTTTCTCTGTGACCTGTTTTTCTGTGCCTCCGAAGAATAATTAGCATTCTTAGGGGGGTAGATTTGGGCAATAATTTTACTGCCTGGCAAACGAAAAGACGAGGTAAAAACTCATTGGAGTTTAACCAGATCGAATTACCTCCACTTGCCTTAAATTGAAACAAATCTATGGCTTCGACGATGCGGAAAAAGAAAGTTATAGTCTAAGTGCGTTGGAGTGTAAGCGAAGAGAGGATAGATGTTCTGTCCGAACTAAGATCGGCTGAGGGTGCGAAGGGGTGAAAATGACAAATAGACACATTAGTTGCGTAAAATTCTTACTCGACTCGAATAGATCCTACCACTTCTTTTTATGCATGATGTATAGATCATTCACACTTTCCTGAACTGAATTCTAAAGCAACAATGGAAATTAGATTTTTAAAATTCTTATCGGTTAGCTATTCCCAAGCGTATTTATTTCATGAATAAGACAAGCATTATTAGCATTGTATATCCTCTGAAATTTACTTGTAATACCTTAAAATTTTCAGAAATCTTTTAAAATCTTTAGAAAGCCTCTAAATAACTAAAATTTCTTTTTATTCCTTCTAAATCGTCATAAATCTCTTGAAATTACTTGAAATCGCTCGAAATGCCTTATAAAATCGATTTTATTCAAATAAGAATTATTCTGAAAGGATACGACTTTTCTCTTAATTGTGGTTGTGGTTTAACAGAAATTTCCTCTCAACAGGAAATATTTTTAGCACTCAATATCATAGTTCACCATGTTCACTAGTCAAGCGATTATCCTCCACTACAGATTCTTGTTGACAGTTATACGGTAATTTTACTGTCGTCGAGGTAACGGTTTATCGCTGTTCCTGAGGGAAATGGCAATAATTTTCGTCTTCTCGATGTGTACTCACCACCGCGTCATCCTGAGTGCGATTCTCGTAAAATTGTCGATATTCCTTCCTCGCAGCCACTGCAGATGCAATAAAGTAGAGAATGGTATTACAAGAAAGAATAGTACATTCCCAGTATGTATTTACAGTAGCAGTGGTCCAGTGGGAACCGAGAAAATACTAGACTCGGGGCAGAATCCATTTGTCGAAACACGTTTCCAATCGGCGTTAACAAATTACTGTGTACACTATTTTCGTGTAGGTGGACGTCCCGTGAGAAGGGGAGAGGCATCACGATATACAAGTTTCACTCTTTTTAAATTTACGACTTGTTAAGAGCTGCAGCCACAAATTAAAATGGAGCTTGTGTCTCTAAATCTTCGCTCTTCATTATATGCTCTTTTAGCTTTTTTATTGGAAATAATTAAATCTCTCACTGCACATACTTTGATTTTGGATTGCACACTTTGAAATCAGGACTACATAAAAATGACAAAATTATAGGCCCTGCTGAGTTAGTAAATCAAGTAATTATTAATAGCAAAGTAGCAGGAGCTATTTCCTAATTTTTTATATAACTTATAAAATTTTCTCGAATCAAGGGGATTTGGCCTCAACGCGAAAGTGGGATGTGTAATCTTGGTTTTTCCTGGGTGCAGAAGAGTTACGGATATTAGCTCGCATACCAAGAAGATGTACGATAATCGTGGAACCTAGAGTGATGCCACTGCGCGTTTCATTCTCGGATAATACGCCATTGTGCCTGAGGCATGAATTGGGAGCAAGGATTGTTCCCTTATATAAATAAATAAGTAAAGTTTATGTATTTCTTCCATCATGATAGGATTTTACTCAAATATTTCCTTCTTTTTATTTTTGGTCCTTTTCCTCTTTTATTTTTCGTTTCCTTCTTTTCTTCTTTCCTGATTTATTTTTTTTTATTCTTTTTCGTTTCTTTCTTTCTGTTCGAGTACGCTGATCACGAATCGTCTTTATGTCGTGTACGGTTTCAGTTCTGATATTGGTGATATTTGTCAAGTGGGCAAACCAAGTCAAAGAAGTGATCTATATATATTTGCTTGTATTTATACATATGACAAAGAGATGTACGTGACACCAATACCTGGAGTGATACTCATACCTTATAGCGAGGTTGACACGAGGCTTTCAGAAAGTTATATGTTTCGATTCGGAACTTGATATTCAAATAATAGGGATGTTCAGTGAAGCTCGATCAAATGTTATGAGCATATTTCCACCAATAGTCTCATGAATTTAAATAATCTCGCTCGAAGCTGGTAATTTGTATATATTTTTGACATCCAATTTTTGCCATTCTTGTCCCATCATTAATATTTTGCTTCTTCATTCGCTCGTAGGAAAACGTTTATGAGACAGGATATTCCTCCCTTAGTAAGAATATTCATTTGAGCTCCTCATAAATATATATTTACGAAATGAACCCTGTATTTATTAGACTAATATTTGGAATTGTTCCGTTTTGTTTTTTTTTTTTTGCGGAAATACGTAAAAATTCAGCGTTATTTAACCTCTTTCGAAAAAGCAATAAAAACGCTCGATAAAAATTCATGAACGATTCTGGTTTACAATCCCCACATATAAATAAAATTTCTTCTCGTAACGCTAGCTGGAAAAGTGGCAATGAAACGAGATTGTTGCCAGTTACAGTGGACGAGAATGAGAATGCGATTCTCTGCTGGAGGTTGTTAACGAAATGATAGAAGCTTGTGATATGCTGAAACTCACTTGCAGCCAAGAAAATTCACAGAGTCAATAAAAATGTTATGATTTATCATTTTTCGCTGATGATAGGGATAGGGGAATTAAAAACAATGGGTTTGGTGTTAAAATAGTCGGCAAAGTTCTCTGAAATAATTTTTTATAATTTTATTGCCTACAAAATTAAAATGTCTACATTCATCAATTTTGTTTCAAATTCGATGATATTAAATATTACAAGTAGAAGAATTAATTAAAATTAATTTTTCTTAAGTCTAAATTTTACGTCTGGAAACTGACATCTGGCAACAGCTTCTTTTAAAAATCCATTTAAAATATCTTGCCATTGAGAACACAAATCTTCTAATACACCCTTGCCAGGTTTTTGTTCTCGAATTTGCTCAAAAAACAGTTTTTTTACTCTACTGGTCAATGAATTATCGGGATTAAACTCGATATAAGGATTTATATTTTTTATAAATGTTAGGTAGGATTTTATTTCCATATTTTGAAAGTTTTGTTCAATCTGAAAGAGTTGAAAGTTATTTTTTAAAGATAAAAAATATAATATGAAAATATTAAGTAATACTATTTTTCATACCGAAAATTCGAAGTTGAACTTATTTGACTCAAGTAAAATCGATCCATTCGCCTTATCTTGATAATTTGACTGCTTCTCAAAGTCAATTTTAAAGTCTTGGAATAATAGTATATTCTTCATATCGATTTTTCCCTTGAAAATAACAGTGTCCAATTTGATTATCAGTACACTTTTTTTTTCATCTAGTTCAAAATTTGAAGCATCGAGTACAAATCCATCCTTAAGGTAGAGAGTGCCCAACATTGTGTATCCATAGTAATTCGTTTTACTATTTAAAACAAGATTTTTGATGAAAATGATAAAATGCGCGATTATTTTATATTCATTAATCAATTATTATCAATTAAGAGAATTTAAATAGGTAGAGAGCTATGTGATATTTGCTGTATGTTATTTATGGATTACTCGAAATGATAAATCCATAAGTGAAATATTAATTGCGACGTACTCGATAACAAATTAAATAATTGGCAATATTTGAGATAAATATATATTGCTAGTTTAGTTTGATATGAAACTATATTGATAATGTGTTTATAAAATAAATATTAATAAAGTAAATATGCTTACTTTCAGTAAAGTGTAAACAATTAATTTTGAAATAATAATACTTACTTGTAGTTAACTTGAAAGTCCGGTACTGGTAAATTTGAGAGTCCATAGTCTTTAAAAATATTCCACATCTCATTTTTAATCTCTTCTAAGTATCTATCTCTCACATCAACAGAAATCTCTTGTGCATAGTTGCATTGCAGAATAAAAAAAGTCAATAAAAGTAATATGTTTTGATACATCGAGGGATTGAAAATACGTGCCAACATTCTCGACGATGTATTAATGACTGCGATAACTTATCGATCGTTGGGACAGAAATTCAATTATTATCGGTGATCAGAGATCTTCTCTCGATAAATTTTGAAATATTGCTAACTATATCTTTCGAAAGAAAACACAGTTCTTGTAAACAGATATGAATATTTTTTTGTCCATTTTGTTTACTAGAGTAAAATTCCAGACGTTACGATAAAATAAATAATTAAAGTGGTATCTTGAAATTGAACTTACATGTATGTCATTATAAATGATTGATTTTAAATTATAGGAAAAAACAGCATCAAACTGAACAAACTTTATCAATTAAGTTGTTGCCAATATACTGCGTTTTTAATTAAACACACCTGAACATGAAAGCCAATAACTTATGTTCATTAATTCAGATTATCAAAATTACGATTAATTTTACGTTTATTAGCCATCAATTCAAAAAAAGAAACTCAAACATTTATAAATTAAACTGAAAATTATAATACAAAGAATAATTTTAGAGTGAAAATTTAAATTCCTTGACTTCTCTTTTCTTCTCTTGATGTGGGGATTGATACAAAAAGTGTACAGTCAGAAATTTAAAAAATTTAAAGCCCTGTTGATCGGAATTACTTGAAATAAAATTGGGAAAGTGGTTTTTCGTTAGAAAATTTACTAATACATCTTACTGTAACTTTATTTTCGAAACTTGTCTCCTGGTGATTGGTACGCTTGGCAAAATAGTCTGCTGACGACGTTCTAACGCTAGAGCAACGCTGAGTCGAATAAAAAGCAAGAGATAAAAAACATAAAAAAAGTAGGTGTGCTCCGTTATGCAAAAGTGAGAAATTATGCAAAGTATGCTAAAGGTTTGACGTGACGAGGGTATCTGGCTGTCTGTTGAAAGTAAGGACAGGAAGCAGGGACCTGAAGTTTTGAGCAAGGAAGGGAATGAATGTGATGTCACCATGGTTGAGGGGGGTTGTAACGTGCCGACAGTATGGCTCAAGAAAGCTCGAGGATCAGATCCACGATGTTTTTGCGCCTTTAGCTCTAACCTTTAAGCCACCGAGCGACCTCGCGAACTTTCACTTGGGATTCGATTTGAATTCTGAACCTAATTTCTCATCGGATTTCAGCTCGAATTTTAAGCGGAATCCGAGTCACGATTCTCATGAATGGAGAATTAAGTTTCAGGAAAGCACGGGAAAGTAAAGAGAACCCTGCTTGTTTACAAAAGAAGGCGGAAAAAGTCGTTAATGGATTGTGAGGGTTAAATTATAATACAATATAATTGAAGCTTCAAATCTGTTGTGTAAAGTATCTTGGCTTTATAATGTAGTTTTTAAAATTTAACAATATTGATGTATTCTTAAATCAGCCAACATTGGAATTTCTGAAGAACATTAGGGGTGAAGTAGTAAAAGCAGTTTATGGTCAGACTCGAAGATCATAAACTATTTTGAGTAGATGTTTATATCAGTTTCTCAGTGATTGTATTATTGAATTTTCCAACTAGGATATCCAAAATTAGAATTGTTTAAAAAGCATTGGATTGCATTTGTTTCTTCCTATATCAGTAAAGAATTATTTTCTCATGAAGTGTAACTCATTATTTTCTTTGAAATGGTACGAATAAATTATTTTAATTTTCACAAAAAAGTAAAACAGATAACGTTCTTTTTTTGCTACTCTCTAGTGTTTATACGAGAGACGTGATACTTTCGCGTTTAGATTACGTTCTCTTTATTGCTAGTAAAACTAGTAGCACTGTACATGCATTTGCAGCTTATTCGTGAAGTAAATCAAGCGTTAACCGTTTCGTATCAAAATTCGTATAAAAGGATCTTATTTCAAACCACTAAAAGTATATTTCAAAATATTTTTTTATAAATAAAGACCAAGAATCCCATCAAAGATATCAACGATTTTAATGCCAATATTGATTTCTGCCCAGATAGACAAACACAGCACGAATGACCTGCAAACATGAACTTCTGAACCTGAAATGAGATATTGATTCTCTTCTATCTTACTCTTTCTCATTCTGATTAAAACCAGAAACTCTATAATTGTATAACTTCATATTTGACCGTGATATAATCAGTTTAATAAAGAAATTTGGTTATTACTAAATCTTAAGCGAAAACCTGCAAGTGTGAAAATTTCGTAACTTTTAGTGGCACCCAAACAGGGGAAAGTTTCCAAACTTCGATCGAGTTTCTCGAGCGTCGTAAATATTCGCCTTATCCTCTTATGTCGCCTAGCCATGAAACTTTAAAGCAGACAATTTTCCAATTTTTACAACAATCACCGATAACTTTGCAACTTTTCTTGTCCCCTTCATTAAGGAGCGATTGAAAAAGTGCTAGTCAATAAATCTTGCGTGAAAAACTCGTAATAAGTTGAGGCTATATTGGAACTATGGAGATGTAAATAGATTATGAGAAGCGGGGGATTATCTTTTTGCTTTTCTCACCTCTTCGCAGGCGCTGTCATTAAACGGATGTAATAATGTTGTGTTAACCACCCACCGCATCTTCCGACTAGTCAGGCAATTTAAAAAGAAAATAATAGCAACGTCAGAGAAATTTATGTCGCAATATAGTTCTATTATATTAGCCATTTATGGTAAAATAAGATCGACGGTATTAATTTTCTAGAGGAACAGCTTCCATAAAGATGCTCGTATAATTCCAATTAAAAAATCATCTTTATTTTACACCCTCGTTATTTCATCATTTAAGTAGCTTTCAAAACTTTACAACCCATTTTTTAAAGTTCCTGTGAACGTAAAGACACAGTTTATTTTTCCCTTTTTCATATATTTTGAAATTATTATGGAGTATTTATAAAAATATAAGGGATAATAAAAGTACCCTATGTACTCAATTTTTTCCCTAAGGAGTATAAAACCTGTATATAGTACAATTGTTCATTAAAAGTTAAAATTGAACAAGAATTAACCCGAGAGTAATAGTCCTTGTTGTATTATTGACTTCCTATTATACGCTAAAGTTATCATGAATGTGTTTAATTATATGTTATGCGAAACATTGTCGCGTTCCAATTACCAGGGTCTAACTTAGCTTAACTCGGGTAGCATAGTTGTTTGACAAGCTTCCATTCAGGTGCGTTACTGCATGGATTGTGGTATGTGTCAGGCATGCGAGGATATAGTTTGTTCTAAACCAAGTGAAACGATATGTACCACTGCTCTTGACTTTATGATGAATTATCTACCCGGACATTCACACAACAGTCTAAATTTACAATCTGAAGAACAAAGAAATAATGTATGAAAATTTATTCATAGAGTTTGAGAAATGCTCGAGACTTTAAGAAAGACATTTTTTTGACATGTTTTCAATATTTTGTGGATTATGTCAAGGAGAAAACAATTCCACGTTTCAGTGTCGTTTACAAATGGTTTTGTTGGACGAGATGGAAGAACATGGGGAAGAAAAAAAGCATTATCTGCTCGCGACTCGTTTGTAAAATTCGTTATCTCGCAGGTCCGTGTGACACTTGCTTCATATTTATGAGAAGAGTTTTAGCATATTCAAAATATAAATTACTTTCAGCAGGCTAAGTCAACTAGCCAATAAAATACTACCTAGAGTTTATCTCTCACCCTTTACTCCCAATTCTATACTGTGAGCATCTGAATTATGCACGATTCGGAACCCGGTGTTTCCGCCAGTATTGCCGTATGGGACGTTTTCATGCAAAACTGCCAAACTGCTACTTCCTTTTACAATGCAAATTTATCAATAAACAGTCATCGATCGATAATGGACGAGACTACTGCATTCGCCCGCACAGAGATCCGATTTCCGCCCGGAAACGATGCAATATTCAACGGGTTTAGAATAAACGACTGAGCAAATTCTCATGACATTTAAGACTTTCCATTCCCGTAAGTCAAATGACGCTGTGAATAATCCTTTGCTTACGCGGAAGAAACGCTATTATATAATTGTCGCTTTTAATCATATTTAGCAGTAAAAAAATTAGTAGGTACTTTGGAATCTTTTGAAAAAAAGCATGTTTTAATTTTCGCTTTAACAGAAAGCCATTTTTTCAATCAAACGTGTTTTCATTCATTGGCTTGAAACTGGGTACACATGAAGTATCGTTCAAATTGACAAAACATAATATTTGAATAGTTCGATATAGAGAACGTAATGAAATACAATTTGGCCAAGTTCGACAAGCAGCGAAAAGTATCCTGAATTCTGAATCATGCCCGAAAGCTTCTGCTACATCGAGCGGAAAATTACAAACGGCCGCTGCTGCAACTGGCAACGCCTTCGGTCCTCTTGTGACCAAACTCTGGAAGAAACTGCCCAAACTAATATCCCTGCTTTGTGCATTAGTAGTAGAAACCGAAATATATAAATCAGCAGTTTGCTTGAAATTTTACCGATGCATGCTCGATAAGCTTAGTCAATTGATTGAAGAAAATAAAACTTTAAATTACTTTAGAAAATACTAGTAGGTATTATTAAAAGCGCGCTGCAGCGGGCAAGAAGTATTTTATTGCCAATAAAAAATATTTTTAAATTTTGTAAACAACTTCAATATGAAATGTTTTAACATCGCGATATAAACCCTTAAAATTCAACAACAACCTTCAATATCCATTTAAATTGCTATATGAAGTCTCTTAATATTTTTTTTAAAGGCCTGAAAATCTCGGAAATCTTTTAAAATTTATTAAAATCTCTTAATATTCTCTTTAAATGATTAAAACCTGAAGTATATCTCCTGAAAATCATAAATTACAAATTTATGTCAACATAACTAAAAACATAGCTTCCTGAACAATGTAGGACAATTATCTCATAAATTTCCTTTTATGTACCATTATTTTCTCCTTAAATTGTGTAGACTTTGGAAGCTGAGGTAGATAGCTACATAATAAAAGTACCTCGAGTCGATAATCCGAGCACTCACCATTTACTACTCTTTCCACAACTATAAACTTAATTTGTTCTTATAGTTAAACATTCTTTCGCAATTTTTTATTACGGATAAAAATCGATAATGTATTTAGTATTTATGCATAGAGACTTTAATTATAGATATATTTTGATATAGAAAATCAGGAATGAGAAACGAGATATAGAAAGTATAGAAAAAAATTTAAACTTGAGTTATAATTTCCAAATGTATATGCACAGAGAAAAAAATTGTCACCTCCGATAGTGTCCAAACAAATGAGGAATTATATTCATACTACATTTGCGCCGTAGTATTCGTTTTTCTTCCACTGCTGTCTATTTCTATCTGTAGTCTGCTTTTTTGTGCTTTGTCCAAACTTTATTTCCACGTATTTTTTTCTATCACAATCAGGTTTTTTGAATTTCGAGCTCTATTGATGCTATCGGATTTCCCTTCCAGTCAAACATACATTTAGAATTTTAACTCCAGCACTGTGACATTCAATTTCTGGAGCTTATAAAAAATTGTTTTATATACGTCTCATGAAAAGGTAGAAAAATTATAATGCATATTTTAAGCTTTCATGATATAGAATCCGAAATGAAACAAAAGGCAAAGTAGAAAATAAAGGTTAATCTAGAAAACAGACAATTTAGAAACAAAAGACACAACAGAACAAAAGGATGATAAAAAAGATAACAGAAAAAAAACGAGTAACAACCAACTTTGTTTTCCACAATAGATTAAAGTGAGAATGCCAAATTCTGAATATGAGTTAATTGAGGCAAAAAGTAATTATACAAAAAACTAAAACGTCCTTAAAAGGATGGAGGTAAATATACAGGAATACGCGATAACTTGTCGGATTTCTACCAAACCGGAAGTTGCGTTGTTATCGTAAGGCTTTAGAAGTATTGATGCAAGGAAGCTCGAGAAAATGCTAGCTAAAGTACGTCGTTCTACCTCAGAAGGACCTTTAAAGAGACTTAAAGAAGTCAGAAGAAAAATTCTTTTAGAAACTTTTTCTAGCGGCTTTGATTAATGATAGAGTTAAATAAATTCGAGGATTCAATGAACGATTTATAAAATGTTTAAAAATAACGTATATACACAGTAAAAGACAAACTTTACAATTTTTACACCATAAACGAGATGAACTTTATTTAAGTAAAAATATCAGGATATTCAGATATTGATTTTTTGACATATAAATTGTAGCAATAAATAATATAATCATTAATCATGACTTAAGTAGTGATAATCCGATTTACTATAGATGAATAATTACTATTTCGAATAAAATAGAGTGGTCGAAGGTAAAATCAGATTATAAATTAATAGGCTCTCTTATTAGCTGTCCGAAACGATAATGCATCCGATGATGCGACTAATTATTGGAGATTGCAGAGTCCTATCCCTGATTTTATGGGTCTAAAGATACCAGTCGAATTTCAAAATTAGAAAGTTGATTCTGAGTTGCAGTTCTCTAAATTATAATACTTCAACAAAAATCGACTATTTAAGATAATTATTTTACCCATTTATCTTAAGTTGAATTGTTATTATAAATTCAGAACTAAAAAACGTGAGGTACGAAGTATTTCAAGATAGAGGATATTTACAAGTAATATTTTCTATTCATCCAGTAAAATGGGATATAGGAAGCAATTGGGTTTATATAAGATTTCTTCCTTTTCTCATCCTTTGAAAACCCTGACTGTGGTATTTCTATAAGTAAAAGAGGCTCCAAGTTGATTTTTCTTCCTCGTCTTCTCCGGTCTTCTTTCCTTTTCTTTACCTCTGTTCTCAAGTATAATAATGTCAGAAGCGCGACTTGAGTCCTCGGTCCTGTTTCCAACAGATGGAGTGGAAAGAAAGGAAAGGTAATTACAAATGGTTCTACCCTTCTTCTTCAGTCTACATTACTTTCCACTAAGTTCTGCAGCATCGGTCTTTCTTCGCTCTGGGTTGAGATCACGTATCGGCACCTAAAGCTTGTTCTCTCAGTTTGATGAACGGGAACATGAAACCGAAGGAATTTCCCGTGGCTAGCTTTCTAATAGAGCTCCTTTCTAATAGAGTTCTTCTCTCAGTGCGTTTGAAGTGATTTCTTTTTTAACTATCAACAATCAATTTCACTTGGAAAACGAAAAGAACTGAAAAATATCAAAAGTATAGTTTATGTCACCCAAACCTTTGAAAGAAAAAATAAATCCTATGCAATTTTTTCACAGAATCGGATGGGGGTAAAATTATTTTCATAATTTCTTCTTCGATATGAATATTCAAAGAAAAATTGTTTAAACAGAAAGAGTTTTTTCAATTTGAAAGTATTTCTCAAGGAACTTTAAGAAATTAAGAAAAATTTAAGAGAAACTTCGATCTTTGACCTATTACCTGGGACCTTTGACTTCTGACTTTTGACCTATGATACCTGACATTTAACTCTTGATCGATTACCTTTGTTCTTTGATCCATGACCTCGGACCATTGACTTTTAGCCTTTTAAATCCTCTAAGGGTGTTTACTGCAGCCCTAAGAAGTAAAAAGAAGAAATACTTTTTAAAAATATCGTTCGTTGCAAAAATATGAAATATGGCAAGAGGAAGGTATATTGGAAACTGTAATATTTTGTGTTCATTAATCGTTGGTCTAAGCTTTGAAATTCAGAAGGAAAATGTGCCTCGTGAGGAGAATTTCTCGGGCACTTCCGATGCATAATCGAAAATTGCTGGTATGAAGCAAAGTCTCGAGAAGCATAAGGAAGCACGTGATCTTAGAACCTTGAGGCACATGCAGTGGCTATGCTGGTGTATCACCTTTTGAACCCAGTGACCGAAACGCATATTTCGCAATCCAGGCACGTTCTCCCAAGACTCACGAGTTAACGAAGCACTCTGCACTTTGCTGAAAGATAGAACTGCTGCTACCACTAATTCTATGTATACATTGAATCTACCATCTTCGACCCTCGTTTTATTCTGATCTTCAATAGAACTCCTCTTTAAACATAAAAAGACAAGTTCAAAGTAGTCAGCGGCCTTAATATATCGTTCCCTACTTTGTGAAATTTACTTTTTTTCAAATTTATTTACAAATTTTTAATTCTTACAAGTTACCCTTCCGATTGACCTACAGAGAATGTAATCTTTTCCAGAATCAATACCGTAGAAGTTCGAAATGAAAGAATCTAAGGAGGGATACAGTAGTTAGACAACTTTGATCCTTTTATCCTTTTATCCAGCTTCCATAGAAGCAAAGACAATTTGTTCCTTTATCGATATCCTCTAAATATTTTTTGAGATATAAAAGTCACATTGGGGGAAGAGAGAGATACGTTAACAGAGTTATTTCATTCCCACTCTTTTTCTCTCTTGTCCTGAATCTTGAAGATAGCAACGATGGTAAATTAGTTTTGAGCTCTATGGGATGAAAAAATTAAGATTTTCGTATCTCTTCGTTTCCGGCGAGAAAAGCGGATGGTGACATCAGCTGGTGTTCATGTAGTTGCCGCTTGAGTGAATCTTGGCTTATCTGAATTCTGCACCCTTTACACTTCGATAGTCAACAGTTCATAATTGGGTTATCGAAGTGACCAGCGGTACGATACATTTGACATGATTAATCTTCACCCCTGGATACATTTATTCACTCTTTTTTCAAGTCAAGATTTCTTTCTCTTCTATACTTATTAGAATCCTATTATAAAAAAGAGGTTTTGACTATATCGAATAAACTTTTCTTTAAAATCGAAGTCTCAGAGTGAGTCTTTATCAATCTTTCTTAGCGTAAAAATTCGTCAACAGGCTTCTAGGAATTTAAAGAGGTCTCGAAAAATTTCAAAACATTTCAATAGCTTTTAAGTAATCTCAAAAAAATTCAAAGGAGTTTTAAGATTTTCAACTGATTTTAAAATACAAAAATTTTCTTTGAACTTTTTAAACTCCATTAAAACTGGACATTGTACACAATTTTTTTAAATCCATCTGAAATCTTTTCAGCTCTTTGAAACAATTAGAAATATCTTGATATCTTTCCAAAACCTCTTGAAATTAGAAATCTTCTGAAACACAATTTATATCCTTCAAATTATATACTCACTTCGAGAATCAAAGTTTATAAAAATACAATTGTCACTGGATTCATAAGGGTACTGAATAAAGATTTTGTTCATTGTTGGTCAGTACATCATGTAACTTAAACTATGTACAAGTTAGAGTGCTGAGAGCAGCGGATAATCGAAGATCGACGGTGGTTATCGGATGAGAAACTTTGATCGTAGCGAAATTTCATCGACATCATCCGATAATCGTTACCTTTTCTAAAAGTTTGTTACGCCTTGTATTTTTCTTGGTCCTCGAAGATGAGCCAGTTTGAAAGTTTCATTCGTGCCGGGTTATCTCATTCTCCCATCGGATTTCGACCCCCCAAGTTAAGGTAAAGGAGCTTATATAGTTACTTTTCGCGTCTTAGTGGTTACTTTCGCTTCGGTTTACTCTCAACACTCACCAATATCGGCAATACATACGACTTATTACTGCTCTGAAAAGGATATCGGTTTTATGATCGTGGCCTGACTTATCTCGTAATCTATGTCGAATCGACTAAAAATCTTGGAGGAAGAGAATTGAAGAGGACTGGTCTTCTCTTTCAAAAGACTGAGAGACTAGAGTAAATTGAGTGGACAGAGAGTATGGGTTGGTGATCTTCTTCCATACAATTTTGTTCACTGATGCTGTGTAAGGTACACTCTGATAAAGGGATCCGCAAAACACACATTGGATTATCCGCCCAGTTTCTCTTATTGTAGGATATTTGACACTGAGCGAGGAACAGTGGCGGGATTCAAACTACTGCGCAAATTGAGAGTCAAACCTTCCTTTTTTCAATTTCAGAAATGACAGGGTTGGTTCTCCCATTTTGAATTTGCGAGATTCAAGGAAAATTCGGTCGAAAACATATTTGTCAGAATATCCATCAATTATTCTTTCTATTATTTGTAAATCAATTCAATTTTCTTGACGATTTCTTTTGAAATTGAATTACCAAGGGCTCTTATTTCCAATTTTCTGGGTGGAACAATTGAACTCAGGTTCGGCGTGCTTTGTTTAGTATATTAAAGGGAGATTGATGACTGAATTCACGACTGTCGAGTTTAATCGACCGTTTTGTTTAATTGACTAGCGGGTCCAGAAGCCCATCGAGGTGTGGCATAATTGGCCAGAGGATTGACGCGTGTATTGTATACATATGAATGCTAACGCTGTTAAAACACGAGATGCATTTATAAAGTATTAAAATCTTCAATTTTGATTATTTCAGTATGAAAACAGTATTAATTATTTGGTTTTTAATAATTAATTTATACGTAATTTCATATAATACTAATTTAATCAAATGTGATTCATATAATTTAAAATGAGACTGGAAAATTTATCTCTTTGGCTTCGAAGTAGTTTACGGAACATTTTATGCTCGATCAATAAAATATATAATTTTATCAGTTCATTTACTCTTTCCGCTCGGCTCTGATTTTGTGACACTTTGATAATAAAATGCAGAATGAATTTTGCGCATCAGAGAGCACCTGAATGTTTAATGATTCGGCAGAAAAGCGCTTTTCCACATTTATTTTTGCTCACCGACTTTTACTTACGTGTCTCAATTAATTATAAATATTTGATATTTGTGTTTTATGCTTTTTCATTGCTAGTAAATAAGAGTAATGAGTTATGTGAAATTTTATTTAGTTATCATGGATTTTTCTCTTGAATGAAATCCTGGTTAAAAATAAATGATTTCCGGAATATAAAAGAATTTATTTTGTACGATATCAAAGCTAGACAGATGAGTGAGAATGAGTGGATGCTTGGTATTCTAATCTACGAGGGGATTGAAAAAGCTTCTTATTTAAAGTGAAAATTAAAAACCTGTGATTACTTTTACTAAAAGCGATTTAAGGGAGAATAATGGACCTTCTCACCCTTGCTTCTTTTGCCAGTCTTTACACAAGTTCTCTTATTGTTTACGTTCACCGAGGATAATTGCTTTTTAAATTAACCCAAGAGTAAATTAACATATCAAATGTCTGTCTCTACAATTTTGAATTTTCTCTTTCCTTTGCTCAAAACTCAAACGTCTCCTCTACATTTTTTTTTGTTTTAATTATAAGTTCTTTGCTCCTTTTCTATGCAATTTAAAAATTTTTAATGAAGTAATTTTGAAAATTACAATTATTCAATTAAACTCTTTTGATTAAAAACTGTCCCAACATATATTAATAAAGAATGTATTAATTTTGTCATATTATATATCTTTTATAGTTTATTGAATAAATTTTAGTAGATTTCCAAGAATTTCAAAGGAATATATAAAATTTCCAGGTAAATATATGAATGAAAAATGAAAATTGCCTCTTTTTCTGCAATACGCTTTGAAAAATAAGTGGATTTTTCGAGTATTCGAAATACTTTAAATCTAACTCAGTCTGAAGTGTGTTGGTGAATAGAGCTCTCTCACCTTGTCTACCCAAGTGGAAATTACATGGTAGAGCCGATACTTACAACTGGCGTGGTACCACACCAGTTGTAATGTGCCAATATTGGCAGGCCAGTATCGATCTAGTACTGGTTTTGTACAGTAATCAAAAAAATCCCAACACTGGATCTGCGGACTCATGCCAACTTCAAACCCAGTATTGGCATGAAACTGGCATAGTATTGACTTTGTGAAACGCTAAGCCATTGTTTCACAATATTTCGCCGGATTTCGCCGATGTTTATTAAGTATTTATATTTAATAAATATAATTAATTAATTAATGTGAAAGCACGTTTATCGATCCTTTTACTTTGCACAATTTTACTTTGTTCAATAAACTTTTCGATCTAAAAATTTTCCAAATTTACAATTCTCAAAATTATAAAATTTCAAAAATAATAAAGATTATGAAATTTAAAATTTAATGAAAATATAAAACTATCAAAAAAAGATGAAAATCACAAAATTTAAAACCCCGGAAATAATAATTTTTTTTTTCATTATCGGTATTATATATTACAGAAAAACACCGAATATATTTTTTCGTGTTTTGAAATTTTTAAAATTTTATCATTTTCTATACTTTAAATTTCGAAGAATTCATAAATTTGTGAATCAAATATTTCTATCGATTTATAAGTTTGAGAATACTGAATTTTTGAAAATTTAATCAAGTTTATAATTGAATAAAAATTTAATAATTTCTTAAAAAATCATTCAATGATTAGAAAAGAAGAAATATTTAATCAGTAAATTTTTCAAATCTTTAAAGCCGAAAATTTTCGATGGAACGAGTCACAAACATTTATCACACGGCCCTGCAGCTGCAGCTTATATTTTAGATTTTTTTTTTCATATTTCATGTTAAGTTAGCCGCGATGCTTTAGGCGTTAGGAATTAGGAATTTAATGCGAAACTTGGGTTCGAATCCCGCGGCGAATAAAAATTTTAATAAAATGCGATTTTTAAAATAGCGTTGTGATTGTTTGAATAATAGTGAATAAATGGTGTTCTTAAATATGTCAGCAAATATACATAGAGTATTATAATTATATAATAATAATGCAAAAGATTATTTTTTCATCGAATTCTGAGGCTCCATTGGCGCAGTACTGTACCGGTTGTTAATTTCCACTTGGGTAGTACTGCACCAGTACTTAAATCCAGTACCGAACTAAATCTGGCTATCAGTACTGAACAGCGTTATCATCCCAACACTCAGCCAGATCTGCGCCAGTATTGGGCTTCCAGTACCACGCCAATGTTGTCTAACTCTGGCCAGTACTGGCACCGTACTACGCCAATTGTAAATTTCCACTTGGGTAATTGCGTCGTCGTGTCAACGTGCTTGCATTTTATCCGCTTTTCTCGTGACGACATACTGAAATATTTGCCATTCGAAAATTCGCCTTCAGTTCACTGAGACTCGTGTGAAGTACTCTCTCGGCATTAACAATGGAACATCCAGTGTTGGTTTTATGTAAACAGTCTTCACCCCTCGCTCGGTGGTGATTCCACCTTTTCCATTCAAGTTCTGAAAAGCCCTGTATAGTAAAAGCAGCGTCACGAATAGAGGAAGCTCGCGGAAACCCATTCTTTATTGCAGCGGTTAAACAACCACGACTGAATATTTGATTGGCAATTTCGTGCTTTCACAAAAACACTCCCTCGCTAGAATACGCCGAAGGTTACTAAAGTTAAAAAGCACCTCTGGACAAACGAGGGTACAGTGCTTTTTCCTCATTAGGGTTCTTTATTCACCTTTTCATTTTTAAATTAACCCAGTCATGAATACAACATTTTTTACACGAGAGATCCTCAAGAGATAATAGCATGGAATTTTAAAACAACATTTTTTGCACTTATTCATTTTTTTTAACAAAGATTCTATTTTCTGCTTTTCCTAAAAACCAATATTACTCGCATGTCCAAAATATTTTTCTGTATTTTGTTTTTTAACATATATTACTAAAATATGGACCAGTAAATTGAACATATTTTTTAACAGTATAATAAACTTGTAGTATTGCTTAATATTAAAATGTATAGTATTGTTATTGAAGTAAATACATATATTCGAATGCCTGAAATTATTCATTATTTTCATGCAAATACCCTATTTTATTATTTAGCATTGAAATAAATCCTTTACAAAAGCTGTACAGATTCATATTATATTTTACGTATATGTGTATATTTTGTATGAACATATAAAAGTAAAAGGTTTTTTACTATGAAAACGAATAATACATTTAAAAATTGTCTGTCTCGTTATTTTTTCTATCACCGAGCCAGAATATTATTATTATGAAAGTTTAAAAACGTACTATTTTATTTTGGTGATATTATTTATGCTTTATATAGGTATATATATATATATATACTGAGCTATTTGGACAAATTTCTTCTATAATGATGTTTTTTTTTTTGTTATTCTAGGGTCCTTCGACGTTTTGGGGTTCCTCCAGGTCTCCTTCAATTTGCTCTCAGGTTCGTGAAATTTTCCTTTATTTCTTTAGTAGATACGAGATATATAATCGAGAACTATTTTCGATTGGATGAGAAAATTAGATTACCTACAGATGTTCTGCAACTTTCTGTCTCAACGGATCCTTTTCTCTAATCTCATCCAATGTCGAGGCGCACTTTCGAGTTACGCGAAGTTCTCTCAAGCACTTGTTCGATCACAACTTAAGGTCTGAAGCTGGTACCTACGGTTTGGCACAGTATCTTCAAACTCTCTAGGGTTTTATAGTATTGCACCGAACCGCAAATAGCAATTTCTCTTGACATAAGATAGAAGTAACTGCTCAGTCTACATAGTCTTAGCCAAACGCATTAAACTTCGAAAACTGCAATCTACGTCTCTTTGAGGCTTAAGATTCTATTTCCTTCTCACTTAATCTCTATAAAGTCGATCTTGTTTATAACATACAAAAAGATGATGACAAATAATTATTATCGAATCCGTAATTACACAAAGTCGTGAATAAGGCTCCGATAACAAATATCATCAGACAGATATTTCGCCAGAAATGAATCTAAGTTCTGCTTGAATATTTTGAGCACCGTAATAAACACACTATTTGGATTATATATAGATAAAAGGCACACTCAATTATTCCAATATTTTCTATCAAAATTTGTAATCACTTTGAAACACGTTCTATAGAACACGCGAAAATTGTGTTTCCAAACTTCATTATTGGTTAGTTCAGAAGCCATGGTGTGTCTACCACAATTTATGCAGAGTGCATATATGTCTATATACACATTACCGTTATGGTCCTGAGCTATTTAAAAAGTTTATTGACCGCAAATCAATTGTATATTGGGTCAAATTTGATTTATTACAACGTATTCTGTTTGTCCGTTCACAATGAATTCAGATTAAATTAAATTTTTTAATTTTTAAAGATTCCAAATTTAACACTTTAAACTTCTCAAAAATTTGAAGGGCTTAAAATATTGTGCAATTTTAAACGGGAATGGGAAATTTATTTGAATGTTATATTAATTGTCAGTGCAATGTTTCTCGCCAGCTGTAGTGCGCGAGATTACTGCATCTAATAAAATTTAAAAAATTTTATTATTACAACTCTCATAAAATCATAAAATAAGAGCTATTCGCAAGAAATCACATTAAATGTTCAATTTCGTATCAACGACACGATTTAGTAGTTGAAGGAAAAACGAGAAATCAATCGTGCTATAAAGCTTTCATATATCTAAGCAGATATATGGCGCAGCATTTACGATTATGAGTGTGCGTGCTCCTTGGGATAAACGTGATCTATTGTTAAATGAGTGAGAAATACATTATAGTTAAAAGAAAGTATGGAAGGCGAAAGGAAAAAATAGAGATATCGAGGGATTAAATTCGGTCAGGGTCCGATTTGAAGTTGCTGAGTGAAAGAGACACACCGTGAAGGGAATCAATGGCGGAAAGAGTCTTGTGGATCGCATTTTATTTTCGCATGCTGAAGCTTCCGAGGAACGTAACGTATAAAATGTCGGAGTTCCTGAGACAGACCGAGCGGAAAATTACAAATAGTTTGCAGAACCCGTGCCGTTTCCGCCCCCTACACTACCGATCCAACTCACGAACGAGAGTCGTGATAAAATAAAGAAATGCATCGCGATACGTGCATCCTCCGTGGAATGCACGGACACGATAAATAATAAAATTCGGTTATGTTCTTTTGTGGCAGACGAAAAAGGATATATCGTGCACCTTCTGGCATTCTTGTGAAACGGGGGGATCTGAAAATTATCTTTCTAGATACATTTGGAGGTAAAAGTGGAAGGAACAAGTTTGGGAAGAATTTCAATCATGCCGCGGAGAGGTAGAAATACATATATAAACATGATTTTAAATAAGAAGACCCTTCCTCTTCAGAAGGGTCTCAAGTTGACAGTTTTACTGTTTTGAAATGTTCAGGAAACAGTTTTTCTCCAGTAACGAAATCCAGAATGAAAAATCATGTCCATTGCTAATCATTTCGTGGTTTAGATGCAAAAATATAATATAATATATACACGCATTTTATTTCATTTTTTAAACCGTTTGACTTAAAATACGCTTATCATACAATATAAATGTCAATTCTATATCATTTCCTTTTTATGCTGACAAAACTAATTGAAAAATCCCATTTCCTTTTTGTGCGGACAAAAGTACTAGAAAAGTCCTCGTCTACTAAATGCTAAACAGCTTAGCGTAAACGAACTTTGAAGTCTCTCCACATAAGTGGCAGGCACGTTTAATTATTCGCATAATATATCAAAGTTTCCACCTAAATGTCTCTTCTACCGTTTAATCGCGTGTAAAAAGGATTTGATCTTCAGAGTTAGTAGCTTTTGATCTGTCTAGGATCGCGTCACCACGGCCAGTTAGATTGAGGGTTTAGGATGATGCAAAAGGACATAATGAGGGAGGATGCGGAGGAGGAGAGAAGTAGATGGATGCAAATCAGAGTTTCGGTGTACTTATGCATCGTATGTGTAGGAATCCGCACCTATATGTACTTGCACCGCAGGGCGTCAGTCAGAAATTGGTTTAACTTGGCGGCGAGGTATATGTCCCTTGGGATTAAAGCAAAGCTCTGCGAAATTGCAGCAAAAGCCATGGAATTTCAATAACAGAACAAATACCCTTAACAACACTGGGTCCTGCTAAGTAAGAGTCCTCGAATATTTATTTCCATTGAAAAGTCAAATCAAACCTATGCCATATTTCTGCTAGAATCCTGCAAGATTGCTGCCTATCATAAATTTTATTTAACTTATTAATACAGTTTCTTTTCAAACGAAATCTGAAATGTAATTCGAAATTTTATATTTTATTGGATGAATTTTCTTCTTTTCTGATAATATAATAATATCTTCATATGTGACACTCCCTTCTCAAGAGAAGATATTAAACTAAGGTAATTTCTCTAACGATCGTTGCACCTAACATAGATTTATATTCTGTCGACGTAATTGGTTTCTAACGAGCAACTGATTAATAGTCCAAACTATATTCAGCTGAACTGAAAACTCGTATTCACGCAACTGAAAACGTATTATCGGATTACTGCTTCCGCAACGCCATTTATAGATTTGCCCTGTAAGCAACTCATTCCTCTGAGATTTACATTGAATTCATAGCACAAAACTCAATGCGCAATATTTAAAAGATATCACACCTTAAGCGATAATTATAATTTTCTATTTAAACAGCAATGACGTTAAAGAAAACCTACAATTCTATTTCCGCGATACCTTTTTTGAAGTGAGTAATTGAGTAAGGAAGAAACGTCTGTAATTTTTTGTCTCTTTCCCTGGAAGAGGAATCGATTCGGTATTCAATTGTGCTATGAATTTTTAACTCAACCTATTCGTTCATCTTGCTCCCTATTCCCTTGCATTAACTCTCACAGATGCTCAGACATTCTCTTATTCGAATCTTTCTTAAATCGTAATCTTTCTTTGTACATCTTCGAAGACTCTTAAAAACCTCATTTCCGCAGCTTATGTAGGATTCTTCTTTTCTTTGCTTTCTGGCAAAGACCCATATCTCCTGAAGCATAAGACAGAAAGTCAATCTTGCATCCAGAGAAAATACTGTTCTTGTAACCGAAAATGTTCCCAAGAAAGAAAAACTAAAAATTACTCTCCAACTTCAACTGAATTTCGTTGATATATTTGCATAAAAGCTCTCCATGAAATATTTTTATCATGAAGTCCTGTTCTCAAGATCGTCCCACAGAGGCATTAAAATATTAATGGTGTTTATTTAAATGTTTTAACGAGTATTTGTTTTATTTCTCCATTTTAATTGCTTTGTATAAATCATTTGTCGAATGATTTTCTTTTTATTATACTTAGATTATTAGAGACTGAGCTATTGACTAACTAACTAGTTCTATTCAGCGATCGGATAAACATAATACATGCTGAGTAAACTATATAATAGAGGAGATGTACAAAGGGCTCATCTCATCAAATCCTCCACAATATCGTATCAAAGTCCATGAAGCATGAGGCACATCAAATTTGATATCGACACCGCATTAATTATAGTGCTTAACTTAATATACAACCTTAGCTTCAGTTAAGAACATTTAAATATACATAATCATTAATTTTAACGACCTATCTTCCAATATCACGTTTAGATATCTCAAGTGGACAGACAAGTTGGAAATATTCTTTTAGCAATTGAACTAAAAAAGTTGGTAACAATTTCCAAGATTTTTACAAAGATTCTTAACAGGCAAGAGAGGTTATTCAAGAAGGAAAGTGGTCGCGGTTATACAGTCTCGTTTTCATAATGAGCTGCATCGAAGCAGAAAATTTTGAAAGCACAGGACAAAGTTGAGTAAAAAGGTAAAACTTTGTCTGACTCCTGAATTTTGTAACTTCGTCAAATGTAAGGTAAAAACTTTGTTAATCTTGACATGAAAAGTATACTTGACAGTCTCAACTTTGAAATCGAATTCTAGCGGTTACTCTCTTATCAACTAGTATTTTATCCAGGGCATGCACCAAGTACCTAAATAAATTTCAACTTGAAAGTTAAAAGACTTCCAAGCCTTTAGTGCTTGACCTTTTCAGTCCAGAAGGAAACTTTAAACCTTAACATATCCAAGTGCTCTAACTTCAATTCGCATTTGAAAAGATTGCAGCCATCACAGGTCTTCACCTTTTTTCACCTGTCTCAAATTTGTTCACCTATTTTGGGAATTTGTCACATTTTTCTAATAGATAGAGTTGAATCATATGAACCTTAATCAATTAAATTGGTCCTTCAAGCCCGATCCATTTTCTCCTTAAAGTAATTATTATGGTGCTAAGCTCTTCCTGACCACCAAGCATTCTTAAGAGTTCAGGAAGTTCCTGGATACAATCGCGGCATAAAGTTGGCATCCTAGTCTTCGTTCGAGCCTAGCGTTGATTCAACATGTATATTATCTGAACTGACAATGAGATGTCCACTAGCTTGACTCTAGCTTGTCCTTATCCTCCACAATCCTCAAGTTAGTTTCCTTCCTCTGGTTCACCGTAGTTAGTAATTATTCTTGGAACGCCCAAACCGAGATAGTTGGACCACACTGGACTAAAGCCGGTTTCGCACAGTTACGTATACGCGGACCCGAACAAAGTAGCTTCTCGCAGACTTCCTTCCTATTATCTGCGCTTGGCGGTCCGCTCACTTTGCATGCATACAAAGCATTTATGGCCTTGCCTTGCTCTTCTGCCGGCGGGCCCTCGACCAACTGAGTGAAAGCAATGGTAAAGACAGGGAAGGAGGTAAGTTGAGCAAATATTCGTCCTCGGAACTCAAAACACGATCCTCTACTTGCCAACTATCGCCCGTTGTTGAATCGAGTTTCCGGGACACGTGACCGGAACACACACAACCGGGTCATGCATATTGGAGTTGGTAACAACTCCGATAAAACATGCTTTTTTTCTTTTCCATTTTTCATTTTTCTTTCTCTCCTTTCACCAAGATCGTATAATGTATCAAAAGCTTTCAAAGTACTAGAAAGTACTAAAGAAGTACTAGAAAAGTGCCATTCCCTTTTTTCTGTGGAAAAATGTGCTGCCCAAGTCCCATTTCTTTTTTCAGACAGAAAATTATATTTATTCTTTGCTAATATCCGGAACTCTAGTAGGATCCAAATTTGGAGAAAAGCACAGAAAAACACAGGGTTTCAATTTGTATCTCGTTTGTTTAAGTTCTCAAAATGAGAATTTTTTAGTTTCAATCTGTAAAGAATTTACCTATTTGAATAAATTTTTTATTCAATCTGAATTTTTTTTGTCTTAATCTGTTAAGTGAACATATATGTTCACTTAACAGATTAAGACAAAAAAATTCTCATTTTGAGAATTTAAACAAACGAGATGCTACAAATTGAAACCCTGTGTTTTTCTGTGAGTACTAGAAAAGCCTCATTTTCTTTTTTTTCTAGTTTTAGGGACTTTAGTTTTAGAGTTGGTAACAACTCCGATAAAACATGCGTGTTTTGCTCTCCATTTTTCCTTTTTCTTTCATTTCTTTCTTTCCTCTTGCCAAGCTCGTATAAGGGATGAAGTTTCGAAAATCACATGATTAAGAACTTGGGTAAGAACTCGGTTAAGAATCAGGTTTATAAACAATATATTTCAATTTAAATCCTGAAATTTAGTATGTGTATAACGAAGCACCTCCCACTAATTTATTCACTGCTTGTTCCGCATTGCCGTATACTAATTTGCACTAAAGGAAAACTGCTCATTTATGCCAAGTCCGACTAAACTCTTTAAAGTGGAATAAAGCTACTCTGAAAGTCGAAAGTAGTACAATTCTCGAACAGTTTAAGAATCCAACGAAGCACATCGAGTTTTTTTCGATCAAACTTCAGCCATATCCAATAAAGAGCGAAAATCCGATTTTCCGTTAAGTGTTACATTCCGCAAATTCCTTAGATCTTTCTTCTTAATCCACCAAAGAATTTCCATTTTTCGTAATCTCAAGAATTCCAATTATTTCAACAGAGATGTTCAATCTTACTGAAAAACTAGTGATGCACGACAAGAAAAGAATTTCTTGATACTCGATTGTCAACTCTTGAATTTTTTGAACTGACTTGAAATTACCATTAGTTTATCATTTATATTGTGGAAAATTTTCAAAAATTTAACTATATAAAAACCTATCGGGACTCTTGACATGAATACCACTTTCAGGATGAGACAGAAATAATTGATAAAAGGTAAATCTTTTTAAAGGGAGATTTAATATTTTTTATCTAAAGGATTTAACATATTTTAGAGTCTTTTATGAACCACATAATTTCTTTTTTATTAGAGCTTTTAAAGGGCTAAAATTATACGCAACTTTCACATTCGTCTGAAAAGTGCCTTCAATTACAATCTTTTAGAGTAATCTCTTCAAGAGAAGCTGTATACCTCTTTATGTACTCAAAAAAATGTCGTAAAAGTCAAGTGGTACTCGTTTAGCGGATGTCACAAGGCACTGCAACGTATAAGCGTTGGCGATGGCTTAAGTGTCTCATTTTACTTGGTCGCGGGTGCGAAGAAATCCCTGAATGTCCCAGTTAACTACTCGAGCAACTGCTCTTCGCTTAAAAACTACCTTTAAAATCGTAAAGATTCACGACTCACCGAACCTATTCCATTGACCTTAAAACGTTTCAGAGAACAATGTTATTGACTTGCAATGAATCACAAAAATCCGATAGTTCCTTTCTTAAATGACAAAATGACATTTGATAAATGGTTCCATTCAGCAACAGTTGCTTCCTACAAGACCGCAATTTTGGGTTCACCCATTTATAACCTAGCTCAAGTTCACCACGTTTCCAAAAAAAACGTTTCTCTTTGAGAATCTTTGAACATCAAATTTTAATCCTCGAAGTTAGGGCATTTATAATTAATTTTTTAATTCCCGACAGTAGAAATTGTATATAATCCAATATTTAATGTAGCCTGTGTCTTCAAAACAAATTAGAAATTAATTTTGCAGAAAGTACCTCCTTAAAGGAACACGAATCGTTTTTCGAAGAAACTGGAACTTTTACGTCCAAAGTTTCTTATCGCCTCAAGCATATTAGTCTGATTAAGGAGCTGGCCTTTCTCCTGAGGGCGACTTCCTTTTACAAATTCATTAATAATACGAGCAAATGAAGATAAATGAAGAGAAAATCAAAGGTGCTGCTCGTTGAGATATAATTAAGTATTAAACGAGAGATTTTTGATTCCCTATTTCGTTCTCTTTTGCAGAAACGGAATATTAATTGCAATGATTATTAAAATAAAGAGTGAAGCATTACTTTAAAAGAATAACTAATTAATTAATTGGTAATTCTATCCATTAGAGGTATACTTGTCAGTAATCTCCTATTTCGTTAATCTGTACGTAACAAAATACCCATCAGTGATTTCTCCCTCCACTATTCTCGAAAATGGTACATCCGCTTCCTTGATAATGTTGTATATATAGTAGAGGTCGAAACAAGTGCTATTTCGCACGTAGATTCTAGAGTTTCCAATCTTCTTAGGGATGCACTACTATAGTTTCAAGGAACCGAAGTTTACCTTCCTCCGTTTTGCATCGTCTCTGCTTTCGACGACACGAACGACATTGAAACTCTTCACTGCTACCTGTAACTGCTTTACGTTGCTTTCGAGGCGATTCAGTACTACTCGCTGCTTTCTGTGTATTGGCTTTTAAGTGGAATTTATCGGTTACTCCAGAAAGAACCGAGAAAGGGGTGGTGGGCTTCTCGTAAAACACAAACACAAGCGCCTGTCTGGCTTCCAAACTACATTCTCACGCCACTTCCTCCATTCCTAGGATTGCAGGCTCGGATTGAATTCTACTTTTGCATTATTGAAAGGAACGAAAAAAACAAATTCCTTGCTTTATCTGCAATAAATAACTTACTATTATAATTGACACACAACACTAAAAACGAGTACAAGATTCCTTGTGAATATTCTGAATGGAAATGAAAGGTTTTCTCAAGGTTTTTATGATGCATAAAGGAAATAAGGTCACGGTACGTTTTAAAAGACAGGGAGTCAATAATCCAATCACGAGTACAGCAATTCAGAAAAAGGAAAAACTCCCTAGACTCTACCGGGTCGAAGAAACGACTTGTGCATCCCTTTGCATTTGTCAAAACCACCAACGTAGTCGGGATTATGGTGTAAATTCTTGGGAGCTTGTCGGTGATAATAAAAGCGATGATTGGCGTACAGTCGATCGATTTGGTGAATGGTGCGAGGTTTGGTCTGAGAAATGGTTCCCGATGCTGCCAACTCAGCCACCCCGGTTCATCCGTTTCGCTCGGTTCACCTGTTTTGCTTCGATATATATTCCAAGCTTCGAACCTGCATGTTCAGCTGCACCCACCCACCAAATTACAAACAAAAGCGTGACCCAGAACCATTGTTATCTTTGTTCTATCGGTAAAATTTGGATACATGCATATTTTTCAAAAAATTGCCAATCCCCAACAAGCGTCTGACCGAAACCTCATTTTACTACTTAATCACATTTATGTCTGCCTTTAAGTGGCTTTTACTACTTGACCAGAATTTCTCGAACACTTTCAACAAGATCTTGTTGAACTTTAAAAAAAGTTGCTTTCGATATTGAAAGTTGTAGAATTAAGTCTATTGTGCTTCATTCAAATAAATTTAGACTCTAGTACCTACTTTGTAAAACGTCTACTAAAATCCTAAAATGAAGAGTTTATAAGTAAGATTTACAGTAATTTTACGAGGTCTATGAACCTTTTAAATATAACTCGTAACTTAAGTGAAGGACTTGAACCGTACATTACTCACATCTCTTTTTTTATGTTTACATTAACGATATGAGCCAGAGCAGTTTGTACGGAAAACTCTTTACGCTTCCGTGATATTGCTCCACTAGAGTACAGTAACTTTTACGAGTATCAGCTTCAAACAAATGTATACCGTTGACCTTTCCTGACTTTTCGAACTCTTTGGATGTATGTTTTTTATTCTCATGGAAAAACATGCTCTATACAGTGCACTTTATTTTCCAATCAAAGTAACTTCAGTCTAGAACTATATTCAATTAGCCGTAAGAAAAGGGAGTGAAAATTTATTTTGAGAGTAAAAAGTATGTTCTATGAGTTTTAAAAATTTTCCTCTTATATGAACATGCGATAAATGTATCCGAACAAAAAAGTTTGCTTTGAAGGGTCTAATCAAATAAAATTATGTTGATAGTATAATAAAAGTAAATGAAAGTATATATCTCTCCTTATATATAGTTATTAAGATATTTTTATGGAAAGCAGTAGAAGGATCTGAAGTTTTCTGAATGGAAAAGATTGAAATGACGGTTACGTCGACCTCCATTTACCATTTGTACCTTTACACACTATTCGTTCGTAATTCTATAGAATTCTAGAATAGGATTTCTTTACAAAGAATTTGAATATGGGCTGGTTAAGTCTTTTCACTAAAAAAGCATTTCAGTTCATGCTAGTGCATCTATTATCCTCTTATCGACATCGTGTTCGACAATCATCTTTTTAGGTACTTGTTCCGAACCTTATTACATCAATTCTTCTCCTACAAGAAAGAATGGTTTGCGGTTGCATCTTATTATTACATAATGGATAAAATTCAATAAAAGATGATGACTTCTGCATTAAATTTTAATGGGGTGCATAGAAATCTCTTAATTCTTAAAAGTGGCTTCAAATTAAAATCCCAAAAAAATACCTAAAATATTTCAGTTTAGACCCTCGAAATTGTTGAATATATATCTTAGAATCCGCTGACATACCCCAAAATTACTCAGTCTTTTTAAACTCCCATAAAATGTCTAAAACTTCTTTTTATCTCTCCAAATTCTGGAAAAAGGAAAATAATCTGTTGAAACTTGTTGAAGTTAAAAATATGGACAGAATGAATGAATAAATCTGTCGTACTTTATTATAATTAATAATTATTGTTAAATAACGGAGTCATGCTATTATTTCTTTATATAAAGTGAATTGAACACAACAATGCAGTGACGGGAATTCGATATATGATAAATGACGTTTTAAGGGAAGAAGATAGCCTTTGAAGGAGAGGTGATAAATCTTTCTTGGTCATTCGCAATATGATGATAAAGACCAAGCGGCGTAGTCTTTTTCGCATTTTCTCGCTCTCTTCCTTTTTTGCCAGCTTGTGAATATCACCGGCCGTTCCATTGTTCAGACATAGCCCTAGTTATTTGTCACGTCGAAGTAACGTCGATAATAGCCGATCCTGATCAGATCGGTGACCAGCATAAGCCTCGACTTATCCACCTAAAAGCCTCGATATCGTTCTGAATCGAAGCGTTTATCGAATGGATCCCAAATCTTCGGTGAGACACATATCGTGACATTCTTAAGAATTCCGAAAACGAATCGTTTCCAAGATTAACTGTGATCAGATGATCCCCTTATTTCCCGAATTTTTTGTGTAATATAATTAATGGTCCGCCTTTCTTCCTACCTTTATATTTGAAATAAAACTTCTAATTTTTGTTGAGAATACTGAAAACAAAGCCGAATACAAGTGAATAGACTTACACTTAATTTTAACTCGACTATTTTTTATATTTACAATGAAAGTAGTTGAAAATACTGAAAAATGAATTAAGAGTAAAAACATGAAAATAATGATCCCTCGCTTTGACTATCGTCATCTGAATGAAAAGTGATGGAATATTTTTAGAGATGAATGTGAATTCCTGAAATGCGTTAACAAGAATTTTTAGTCATTCGACTCTAATTTAAGTTAAAAGCAGTAAAGCCCTGGTTTTTAGCAAGCCAACCGCATGATATTATATCTCGAGTAGAAACGGTGGGTAGATATGACTCAGCAGGGAAAGGCTTAAAGCTCTATGGTAAATTCCTTAAAACAAGTCTACCATGAAATGTACTGGGCCAAAAGCTTAGCAAGGATCTTAGAGTTGTACGTTCTCACAAATACGGTTGAAATAAATTATGAATGCAGCATTCTATTCTCCATTCACGTCAATTTTATTATAAAATATAGCAATATGTATAACATTTAAGTCATATAATATCATAGAATATCCAGTATTATCTAATATCAATTATTTACAGTTTTACATACTCGAATGACTCATTTTACATTCATAGGACATCAAAAATATACATCAAAGAGTACTTGGCACTGTATTATTCTCGAATTAATAATGTACATAATTCAGCATTGAAATTATTAAGCAAAGTTTGAATTTACTCCTTGCTGTGTATCTTTCTTGTCCTGTACAACAATATGATTTTAATACGCATGAACTCTCCTAATTTCTCGAGGGTGCGTACTTGTGGCGAATTCCAAAGTTCTGGTCTCTGCAGCATATGCTTTCAAGGACTTTCGTATTCGACAGTACAGCATGGTGCATTAAGGATTTTACTTGTGCGATAGGATTTCTTACTGTCATTTTCCAGATTTACTGTAAATTATGTGAGATCATAACAGAAAAATGACGGCCTTTTTATATTACAGTATCATTTCAACTAATAATTTGAACATAAAAAATAAAGACGGAAAAAGCGAGTATAGATGCTTATAGCTTTATTGTGACGTCGATTATGTAATTTCACATTCGCATTCATATTCACATTCAATCAAAAAGGGTACAGTGAACAATTTCATTTCCAAGGAGAATAATAATTTTAGATAAAAAGTTAAAACTAGATATTGACAGCGTTCAGAATTAATTAACTTCACATTAAGTGAATGTAAAGGTGATGCGAGTGTGAAGAACATAAATTGACCTCCAGGTTTAAATGTAATTTCAACAGCAGATTTTTTTCGCGATAGGTTCTCTAAACTTTTCTAAAATCAACAGTTCAAATTCCTCTTTTAGAATCAAAGCGCGCTATTGAATTTATACGCTTTTAACTCTATGCAATAAAGGAAATATGACTTTTTTTATCTTTTAAATTTCGAGCGTTAGTTTTGGTTGTATATTATAGTTGGGTTAATAACACTGGTCTTAACGAGGTTAGTCCTGCCAAAGCGAGGAATATTCTGCACCGTTAATACCCCATACCGTACATTTCTATCGTAAACCTTTCATATCTCGTACAGCTATCAACAGCCAGAATCGGGTGGAAGGATATGGCTAAAGCATATGGGTATAGCTGATGTCATTACCGGTTTCTAAAACGTGTGCGTAACATCTGGTAAAATCGTGAATGCCCCTTCTGTAGCACCATATTCGTATATGTACTTCAGTCTCTCAATGTTGGTATCTCTTTTATATGACGCTCTTAAACTACTGAGTGGTTCGGAACATTTCAGTACATAAACATAATACCCAAAACAGAAACTCTCACAGTGGCAGAAAATGCTTGGCACTCTTAAGGGCCATCAATAAATCACACAACACTTTTTCCCCCTATTTTTTGCCCCCTCCTCTCATTCCCCTGCAAATCCTGTGCAAATGTAATTATTTAATAACACTTGAGATTCGTTAAAATCCTACGAAATTCTTTAAAACACCTTAAAATGCTTTGAAATCCCTCGAGATATCTTGAAATCCGTAAAAATCCTATACAAATGAATTCTTTTTCATTTATTTCCTAAAATTCTCTAGAAATCCCTTCAAATTCTTTGAAATCTTTAGAATCTGTAAAAATCACGTATCGTTATGATTATTGTAAAAAAAATTACATAACAGTGTTAATACTGTCAATATATCCCTTCCTTTCATGTAAGCGATCATAACATTTTTCCTCCCCCTCCCCCCAAAAGCTGTTTCTTAATTTATGGATGGCCCCTTATTCGCCATTAAAAATTAAACCGAATAGAATTTACAAAATTGACATGCTTTATTGGACTGGCGAGTAGCAGCTTGTAAATCATGTTTTGAATTTTAATTTTTGAAACGTCAATTCAGGCAGAGAGCTTAATTGGTCATTTTTCAAAGATTGCATTTTGTAAAATTGTTTACAAGCTATCAAAAGCCAACTAAGCACCGCAGCGCAGAAATTCTATATGGTTATTGTACCTCCTCAATTTTTGACAGCGCAATTTCAACTAAAATGCCTCGATAATTTAAATTTAAAATACACTTTCGAATTTAAATGGTGACTTTTTTTCTCAGTAGGTAACTTTGTTTCTTTCACGAGCTTGCGTGGCCTCTATAGGTTCGATTTCCGGACGTTTCGACGTTGTCGGCACAGTCTATTCTGTGTCTCGATTGGACACACAGGAAACGACGACCCATCGCAATTTCGCGTTCGTTTCACGTTTCGCTTGAAATCGTCGAAACTACTTTCAACGAGTTTCACATCGAGCTGAAATTACAAAGTTTCAAGATGGCACGCCTACAAGGTTGTAGGTTGTACCTGCGTAATTAATTGAAGGTCAGGTTGCTCGAAATTTCAAGTCTTTAATCCTTCCACTATCTCTTTTTAGAAACTTACTGTTCGCTCTAACAGATGCGTTTTCAAAGTCTAGAAAGTCTATTAACACTTCCCTCAGGGTGACTACTCATCTGCAAAACCTTGAGAATTTTTACGATCGTACCTTAATATCTTACCTTAAATATTTACTTAATTAAATAAAAATATATTCTTTTAAAAGTTTAATATTTTAATAATCAAAGTTATTTGCAATTTTATTTATATATTTATAATGTTCATTTTATTTCTGATCTAGAAATGTTAAAAAAAATTATACTTAGAAAAATCTTGAAGTATCTGGAAAAAACCTGAAATTCCCAGGGAATTTGTTTTCAGGATCTGAGTAGACACCCTATTCCTCGCAAACTCACAATACTCTGGAAACGTAGAACCAAAACTTGTTTTAAAATTTTCAAAACGAAATCAAACATCTGCATAATTTATCCGATAATATTTAGCATTACGAATTGATGATAGGAGTGATTAAGATCATTATGTAGAATTTCTGGCATTTGTGATCAAGAGATAGCAGAACATGCTTTAGGAGAATTAGATTCTCTAACGTCGATATTCTGTGACATAAATTGAGCATACCACACACGTCTATGGTAAGAGCGAGAAGAATGGCTTGTAGTATTAGCACGTGTTCCTCTATTGCACTAATTTTGCTCCAGTGTCGCACGTGCTGGATATCTCAATTAGTTGCCAAAAATGTATTCTAAGAAAAACTAATTACCGAGAGGACCATTGTGAATAAAGGGAAATAATATTTTGTCTACATAAAAAGAAAAAAGGGAGCTAACGAGGCCATTATTACAACGCCCTTGCTCCCAATTATCGACATTCATGAATAATTCAACGACTTCAATAATTGGCTACCTATCTTAACGGGTTCTTTGAACTATATGCAGATAAAAAGTAAATTGCATTATTGATTCAATAAAAAATGCTGTTGCTAAAATTTAAAAACAAAATTATTCATTGCCAATATCATCAAAAGTATCATATTTCCAGTAGAGGTTAATTTGATTGTGGATCTTGATTTTCTATTTTGCAATATGATATTACGAACTGAGCGTTGAGAATAAATTCGAGCCTGGAATAGGAACTATGTATATTCGAGTGCAAATTCGCTGCCAATGTGAGATCTCTGTGAATTCGTGGCAACAAAAAAAATTTCAGGGAATATGTGATTTACGTCAGCACGTCGACGTATGGTCACGTCGTGGAGATCGTATGGATTTTGCAGCAATAAAAAAGTCGTGCTGTCCACGCATCAGCTGACCAAGCGAATCGCGTCAGCACGAAGGACTTGAATATATGCTTTTCTTTGAAATCCAACTTTTATCACGATCTCGCCGTCTTGCTCATATGTCAAAAGTATTTTAAAGATCCTCACCATTTTATGAAAGTGAAACATTTTATTGATGCAAACTCTTGATTCAGGAATATTTCCCTTTGAAACAATCTTAGTTGGAACCTGATTCCTTTCAATGGAATCGTTCGGATGCCTCGGGCAAGATTCAAAATTGCTTCTGTTGTGCTATACAGAATGGAAACCGAATACTTCTTGTTAGAGAAAACTTACTTTGATTTCCGTCCGCAACTATGAGTTTCTTTTTTAGTCAGGGCCTAAAATATTGTATTCGGGTTACAAATTGGTTATAGGAATTTGAAGGGCTGTATAGTTTTGAAATTAATCTTTATTTATCGACACTGATAAAAAAAAGTCCAAAAAAGTTGCCCAACTTGTCCGAAATTGAAAAGATTTTAGGCCCCACTTTCCGTGTTATTTTAAATGCAAGATTTAATCTATTAAATAAACTATGTAACATTCGAAGGTATTTCCTCTATAAACCTCATTCGGAAACAATATTTCATCCTTTGATACAATTCTTTGATACATTTTTTTAAATGATCCCGCCCCCTTCGTTCATAATCAGCAATTGAAATTTGATCAGCAGTCTTGATGCACAATTGCATTTTGGTCGCACTAATTAGTAACCTAATACATCCACGCCTTTATGTAACCGCGTAACTAGTTCTTCCATAAAACATGATAAAATTTTGATTGAATTTTATCAACAAACCGTTACGAAGGATAGAGTTGTGGTTTTTGGCGAGGCGTAGGCGTGAATGGATTGGGAGTATCTTGAATTTGATGATCGTCAAATTCGCAAGGGATCTGAATGTCCGTGAGCAGGCTTATGTCGGGCGGCACAAAAACTGAGACTGAAGCAGAGCATCAATAAAGCCACAGCTCCGACCAAGAGATGGCTCGACCAGGACACTGAACACTTGCCTGAAACAAAGAGAAAAATAAGCTCCTACCACTCGAACCACTTGGTGATTCAAAGAGCAGTCACGAGAATGAGGGGATTCAATGCTGTCAGGATCTTTCACAGATGCCTCGTCGCTCGAGGCAAAGAACATATACCTATTCAAAAACGCCCCTTACTCTCTTCTGTCTTTTAGTTTCATGATGGAAAATAAGAGCCATGTTTTTAGAAAAAGTTGCAGTAAATACGAGTAAATATCAAATGTCTTCTTGACTCAAAGAAAGTTCTGTTGGTGAAGAATTTTAAAAGTGTGAAAGACCTAGCGGATACATGTCCCAAAGAACATTTATAGATGTTTGGATATAACTTCCTAAGTCAGGGAGTAAATCATATAACTTTCCCATTTTCCCATATTGCTCTTAAATTCTCGTAGCGTGACACACAAATACAAGAGCAAAATTACAATTGCTAATTTATTTATTTGTTTTTATTAAACTCTATAAACGTTCTTTGTCACGTTTTTTTGAAAACTTCTGGGAAATCAAGTAGGTGACAAGCATAAAATCATGTAGAAGGTACCGCGTTGTATTATTCTTTAAAACGCAACGACCCATGAACAGTTGAACACCCTCATAACTTTCTTGACATTCTGGAAATTGTTGCACAATTTTCCTGCTAAGAAAACTCACTCCGTCAGGGAAATCCGATTTGAAATAGCTTAGCATATTCTGGAATTGTGGAAATTAACTGAAAGTGCAATTCTTAAAGTTGGAAACTAGAATTGATAATACGGAAAATAGAGTTCAAATTGCTCTCTCTCAAGTTCAATTTTCTCTCTGCATGTATTTTCTGTAGTTAGGAAATACTCAATACATATATACCTCGAGAAGCAAATTCAAATTTCGTTCAACATTTAGTTCAGTTTGGTAAGCAAAACATATTATTTCCCTTTATAAAGTGCAAGATAGGACGCGAATAGCCAAACTTCTTTTGGTAAGCGTTCAACAGAGAAAAATAGAGAAGAGAGAGAAACGAAATGAAGAGAGAGAGAGAGAGGGGGGGGGGAGAGATTGAGGGTTGAGCAGCGAAAGGGTTCCTTTAAAATATGGTAATGACTAGAAGCGTAGTTTTCGCAGCGTTTAAACCGACGAAGCAGACAGAGACTTGGATGTCGTCATTGGAATGGGAACTCTCTGTCGTCAGGGGACCATTAAATCTGTCATTTAGCCTCCAACCCGGTTTGGAGTGGCCAATACTCACCGAGATTGTAGATATTTGCTCCTCTACCGCAGGATTCTCTGACTTCCCTGTTATCCCACCCTATTGGGTACATCACAAGTCCCCCGCATATCATCACTGCTGTAACAGTCACAAAAGGGTTCATTAACCTCTTCATGATCTTAAAAAATCTCTGAAATTATTTCACACTAATTAATAATAATAAGCTATCAATTCGTGCTGGATTCGAGCAAATTCCACATGCTGGAAGCTCATCCTTTGTTCAGCTCGTTTATCGCGTGTCTTTGTCTTGCATTTTTTTTAGCTGTTTATTAGTAATTATTATTATTACGCTAATTATGTTATTTTTGTCATGTTATATAGATTATATAAGTCATATTTCAAGTCGTATCAGTAGAATCAGTGGAGAATCAATAGAATCAGAATCAGTAGAATTAGAATCAGTAGAATCGATTTTCGAGTGAATGGACCCTCTACATGAATCAAAATACAGATTAATGAACAGTATAAAAAGAAGGTATAAAAATTCGTGCACGGTGATGAGAATTTGCGATTTAATTTCAACTACAGTAATCAATTTGAGAGAATATCACGTGCAAACTGAATAAACGAACGACATGGGAAATGCATTGATGGTATAAAAGCTTTAATGTTCTTTAGAGTGATACTATGTGACGAATGACGACGATCTGGGTGTGAAATATACAATTTCCTAGGAAATGAAAATGTTGAAAAATTTACACTGTGGAATTAAAATTTTCAACCCCGGATTTTAACGCTCTAAATAAGTTAGGAGTAACGAAGAAGACTTCGCAGAGCTCCACCCAAGGGACCATTAGCTGGCGATTAAACTAAAGTTCTAGAATTAAGTCGCTTATTCCCTTTAAGTCCTATTAAAGGAGAAGAGTAGTGAAATTATGAAAATTCAAATTATTTTCACGAGCACATTAAAACTTCTCACTTCCTACTTTCAATTTTATCTGAACTTATTAGATTATTACGAAATTTATTGCTAGTCGTTTCTGTTTGAGATCGAGGGGTCATAATTTTATAAACGGTTGACATAAGCTATATTGTATCTCTGGAATTGTCCTCCAATTAATTGTACCCAATCACTTTCAGAAATTTTTAAAAATGATTCTCATAGAATACCTGAAAATTCTTTATAATCTTTCGAAATCTTTGGAAATTCTTGGAAATCTTTTAAAACCTGTAAAATAAACTATAAAAGCTATATAATATGAATAAAAAGACAGAATTGATACATTATTATGTTTGTATTTCAATGATGATCAAAAAATTTGAATACATTTCTATTGGCTGATAAAAGCTTTGTTCTAGTTTGAAAGGTGATAGGGTGGGTTTTTCAAAGGGTGAATGAGCTACTTTAATGGCAAAAGGAGGTACTCACCAGATAGGAGTTGGAGAGATCCGAGAACCCGAGTGTGCTTCGGGGTCTTAAGAACATGTGGAAGGAAAGAGGATGCTGCCGCCAAAAGGGTGAGTGCCCCAATCACGGCGATGGCTACCCCGACGCCAATGGTCACTGTGCTGGCTTGCCACCACGGGCTGGGAATATCCCAAAAGCTGAAAGTTCAATTCATCCCATAAATATAGCACACTGTTTCTTACCTCGATGCCAAGAAGCGGGAATACCTACAAAAAGCTTAACATTTTCTTTCACAAAAAATTAAAAAGGCTCTCAGTTTTGGATTGCAATTGATTAGAATATTCTTCACAGGGGTTGATCACTTCATGGAATTTCTTAAAATATTTTGAATCTAAAATCTTAAAATCATTTAAAATTCCGAGAAATACCTTAAAATCTTTTAAAGTATTTTTAAATGCCTTGAAATCTGTTGTGTACACTCTAGATTCGAGTAACCAATCCCATTGTAAAAAAATGTTTGCTCGGAACAAAATATATTAATTTTTTATGAAGTGATTCAGTTGAATGCTTCTAATTTAATGTACCTCTGGCAATAAATGGATTGAAACTTTCTGCAAAGAACGAGAATCTGACGAAGCTTAAAATCCTTCGAGCTTAAAGACCTTAAGCCCTCTAAAAGCAATTCGTAAAACGTGGTCGTGTAGCAATAGCTCTAGAGTAACAATAAAGGTTTACAGGCTGTCGTAAAATTACGACACTGGTGAAAACTAAACCGTTTAAAATTACTTCAAAGAATTAGAGGTATTTACTTCAGTCTTGATGAGAAATTGTCCTCAGAGCAAATTGAGGATAAAATTAATACAGATTATATATTTTTTCAATATCTATACTATAAATGCAAGTGCAATTAAAAATTACATTAATTCTAGATAAGTTTAGATAATCCAATTTTTCTTAGGCGCATGGATATTATACATATATGATATGCATTATCTATATAGGTATATAACCACATTTTATATTCCATAAATTCAACTCTCTGCTAATACAATAATTGAGAAAAAAAGTTCTAGAATTTATTCCGTATCTTGCTCGCAATACAACCTACATAGTTAATTCCTTTAACTCGGAACTTCTCTACCAAAGTAAAGAAATGCTAATTGCAATCCGTCTTTTGCATTTTCAGTCCCAGTTCTTGAAAGGATACTTTTGTCTTGGAGAATTTACTCAACTCAATTGATAATTACGCTTCTGTTAGTAACGGAAAATCGTATAAAAAGAAAACTTCTCGGACACAGATCGTTTGAAAAGTTCCTTCCATATTGCTTTTTATTTCAGGATGAAACTTAATATCGATGAGAGATTGAATGTGCTATATATGTGCTATATATGTACGAATTGTGAAAAGTACTCAAGCTCTCTAAGTATTTAAATAGCTGTTGCCTCTCTATACAGTTTATGTGTACATACATAAACTCTATAAAAGTAATACGGTGTTTGATATTAAGGCAGTCATTAAGCACGATGTAATACATACTAGTGCTCATATCATGTATAATTTTCTGGTTTCTTGTGTTTTCTCTATTTAATGATTACGATCATACCACTAACTTTAATAAACGATGTATATACAGCGCTATGAAGGGACATTTCTGCTGAATTAGGATCCGAACCAATTCACTGCTCAAATGAACTCAAAAAGCTTGATTTCAGGTGAATCCGTATTTAGTGCTTCAAATGAGTTTGAAGGGAATAATTTCCCTCATATTTTAATTAGGAAAAGCTACGAGTGACGTGCAGACGCTTTTGATCACGTCAATAATCATCTTTTCCCTCACGTTGAGCTAATTTGATTTATAATGGGAATGTGTGAGATTTTTTTGCATGATCATTATTTCATTCATAATTTATTTATCAATTATCCAAAATAAAAAAATTAAATAACGTATAACGTATAACGCAAAAGAATCAAACTAAATCAAACCAATCTGCGTTTGATAATGATTTATACTTGATAGAGAAATTAAATATATATTTACTTTTCCATAATGTTAAAAAGGAAAAATAAAAAAGTTTAGAGAGTAAGAGATTAAGGGTATAATGAAAGGACAGAAGAAAGCCTCTATTTGCGAACTTTGGCATACAACAGAAGGCGAACAAAACAGGAAAAGTACCACGTGCTGAAAAGTCTTTTTGTTGAGAAGGGAAATGGCATTCTCTTTTCTCATGAAAAGGAGCAACATCCCTTGTGGTATTTTGTCATATGCACCCCATCGTGATTCACCAGAGTTGCTATTTTCGCGCAAAGCGCTTTTGTTTTCATTTTTTCGCATTATCTAGACGCGAGATACCTACATTTTCCCTTTCAGTGCGTTTCACATCACAAGCAGAATTTTCATAACTAATTCCTTTAGGCGGTCATTTTCATAATTATGAAGATATTTTTTCTTCTATGAAGCATTTCTCTGTGTAATCCGATAAAAATTCATGGCATGAATTTATATTAATCAACGGCAATGTAAAAGCATCGAATACTGAAAAATTCTCAACTTCTTGGCTGTAACCCATACGAGTATCAGACATTCAAAAAGGAAGGATAAAAACACAGAAACTTTTACTCTGAAGTGGATGGTATTTTCCGTGAATACTGCCACGTCAAAATCGCTATTTTAAAAGAAAATTACATACAATTTCATTCCACGGGGAAACAATAGCGTATTCAGCGCTTGCAGTGCATAACGAAATTAATTATATTGTATAGCAGACTGATGATGCATTTTAGGTATTCGTATATAAATGTACTATCTAAAGTGAAAAAGATAGTCTCGCAGCAGGTGTCGTAAGTTAAATTTTCCACAAATTTACACGTAGCCGGACAATTGGAAAACAGCTTAGCGTCCGACTGTACTTTTGGAAAGCTCACGTAACTAATGTGCCCGCAGACTCTGGTAGCACGTATATTCGCAAACATTCATTTTCGTAAAAGAATCGGGTCAGAGAAATAATAGTACACTAAAAGACATTCATCTATTTCACTAATTTCTAGAGAGAACTCAAGAGACTCGTACATTTTACCATTCATTATCTCCATAAAGGTTTTACTTTATTGATCTTATTACACAAAAAGCACAAATAATACAAGTTTGCTAATTTATTTGTCAATATTACTGAAATCGATGTCACAGACGATTTCAGGTGAAAGAATGTTAATTAATACAATAAATTGAAACGTATCCATCAGACAGATCACTGTCATCGCAAGCTTTTTGCAAATTTTCCTCTAAAAAAATGAAACGCTCTTTTTTTCAGTGATGTATTAGAAAATTTTTCGGTGAATACACCGATAAATCTTTCGTGTAACAGTTAAACGTCTGCCAAATAGGAAACAATGCATCACGAAGAAAAGAGCTTCGATAAATTCAGGAGAGCGCAGTAAAATCAGGATTTCGTGTGAAAATGAAAGAATGTCAAAGCAAACTATGTTCATTTATTTAGTACAAACAAAAAAAAATATCCAATGAAATTATTCTTTCATATTACATTCAAACATTTATATTCAAACATTTTCGTCCAATTAAATTAAAATTTAGTTTCAAACTACATAAAATGTAAACAGGTTGAATTTACTTGGTTGGTTTTCTGCATTTGAATAAACGGGTACACTTACCTGGAGTACCTAGCACACTCGTATACTATTTCTGGAGTAGCGTTGGGCGCTTTGATTTTAGGATAATTGCATCGTCTAAACGAATTGAAGTAAGCGTCCGCTTTTCCCATAAGTCGTCCCTGAAACATATATAAAAGGCAAATTTATTATCGCCTCATAGAGAAAAATATAAAAAGGCAGAAAGAGGTAAAGAAATTTCTCTTTTCATTAGTCACATAAAAAACTCTCAATTGTGCTTTGAATATGACTGTGAAACAAGAAAAATCAAAAGAATCAGGTTCAAATAAAAGGAATCAAAAGCAGTTTGATTTTTAATTGTCAAGATTAATAAATCACAGCTTTTCAAGAATTTTCCTCAGAGCTAGTTAATTCTTAACTACATGGTCCTTTCAATTTTCTTCAAATTTTTTCCAATCTTTCGAAATTTTTCAAAATCCCTCAAAATCATTTGAAGACTCTTAAAATTCTAAGAAATTCCTTAAAATTTGATCCCTTAAAAGTTGATTTTTATTGCTATTTATACAGATTCTTATGAGTCAGTAATTAAACCATAAATGGAGAACTTTTATGTAGTTTGCTTCATATTTTACTTTGAATTATATTTTGAAGTAGTTTTTATTAATAGCAGATTTTGAACTTTCTGAATGAATCATATTATTATAAAGCTCTAATTTAGAAATTTTAATACAGGGTTTTTCAACTTTTGTGCATGCAGGTACTCCTTTAGTTGCTATGTATACTAGGATTTGTAGAGACGAGAAAGGCAGCAAGAGCGAATGCAAATTTTTCTATGCATTTATTCATTTCGGTCACCGACAGTTTAATACACGGGGTGTTCTCCAAAATATATAAACACCTCCCAAACTACACAGAGAGAAAGTCACTTTTGTAAATGCTGATTCATTTCCAGCGAAATATGTACATGATTTTATTAAAACACATGAATTCATGTATCGAATAATATACAAATCAATAATCTATTGGAAATTAATAAAACTGAAATATTTAAAATGCAAGAATCTATAGATTTTTGAACTACTCATAAACTTCAATTACAAACTAAGAACAATAAACAATTCTTATTCAAATATGATATATCCGTTTTTTAGCTGAAATTTTCCTCTTTTCGGGCACATTTTATCTATTATTGGAACACCCAGTGTAAGCCTCCATCACTCGAGGAACTTTCAAATGCTTTCCTTAGAATTTAAAATCAGAAAGAGACTTAGAATGCAAAGACTGAGACTCTGAAGAATGGGTGCTTCAAGGGAACTGTGGAGTGAGGAATATTATTCATTCATCGGGATTTTAGTTAGTATCTTAAATCGATGGCTTCTTCAATGAAATCGACAGATTCGAAAAGGAGATTCCATCTTAATATTTGATATTGAAGGAAATCTGTTTAAATTCTTATGGAAAGGAACTCTACATAGATTTGTTTTTTTAAATAAAAAATTCGATCGTCAACAAGCTCTCTTTAATTATAAAATAAAATATTGTATTTAGTAATATTTCCTTCAATCACTGTGCGCTCAACTTAGTAAATAACTTTCCAAAAAGTCACTTCAGTATACATGACGTTTTTGCTAAAGGAAGTAACTGTGATTTAATTTCCTTTGAAGATGTTTGATATTAATTTGATAACTTCATGTCAAGAATATCCATTAATTTTAATAGATAGCTCGCTGCTAGCTAAAAGACAGAATTGGGAGGAATAAACGGTAAAAAGGTAAAAAAAATAAAATAATACCAGGCTGATAATAATCTACATTATACAGTAAATACCCACAATTCGTGGAAACTTTTACGTGTAGCCGAAAGTACGTAAATCTTTTGTATCTCCGATAAAAGCGCGACGCCGGAATATAAAAGAAGTGGAGAAAGCACATGCATTTTCCGTGGAACGCAATTAAATAGAGATTTGTCAGCCGATGGTGAAACTGGCCGTGAAAATATCGGACTTTTCCCTTGAATTACTCTTAGCCAAGTTTCATTATTATTCTGACAATGTTCGCCTTCTCGAGGAGTTTAATTTACTTCTGTAACTTACTCGAATGCTTTTTTTCATGGAAAAGAGTACAGACAGGTACACTGAGGACAATGCAGTCCCAATGGGACAAATTTTAGAACAGGAAGAAAGTTCTTCAACATATACCTCAAAACATGAACTTTACATTTCCCTCTATAATTACTTTGGGGATCTTGCATTCAACTTTATTATCTTCACTAGTTTGGCGTTACAGCTTTCATCTAAACTCTCTTCACCTTTCAACGATCTTTTCTCAAGATTATGCTCTGAATATTTTATGAAATATTTTATCAAGGAGCTAATAAACGAGGGAATGAACCCAGGGAAATTGACTTATAATGCGCAACTAATTGTCTTATTAGACTGAAGAAAGCTATTTTAAATGTAATATTCAATTCAAAGTCTGAATATCTAAATTCTATAGCTCAAATCAATTTCAATTACAGTTTTAATTGAGTATGACTTTCTATGAAGGAATATCGTTTTATGAAATCCTGAATGGAATAATTATAACTATGCTTAAACATCGAGGAAGAATATCTGGATAGGACACTCAAGAGTTCTGAGAACTTTGCCTTGCAGTTTCTGCAGGAGCCTTTACCCTATTGAAATCTCATCCATATTGAAAATTAATGATTCACCGAATACAATTGCGACTTACATTGAGTTCAATTTAAAAGGGTTATTGAAGTATTATCTAACACAATTTTCCGCCAATTGCGATATCATTCTTCTATATTCTGAAGCTTTTATGTTTAAAAGCTTCCCTTTTAATCCATTCTAATAAAGCTTTTCCTTATCCGCTTATCATAACGTAATGCAAAAGTTTACCCTCCTTTTACTTTCAGTATTGTGTATAATGTCTTTGAATATCCTTATACCCTAATTAGGTTTGAAACTAGATTCATTTTGAATAAAAAAACTTTGTATTAAGTTCAGAGGCCAAAGCATCGAAGAATAGACGAATCAGAATTAAATGCTATTCTAATTATATACACCCTAAAGTTTCCACACTTTAGACTTAGTTAAGCTGCTTCGTATCCAAGCTTCCGCGCTTGTATCTACAAGTTCCATGAATAAACTTTGAAATGCTACTAGCGATTTAGAGAAGTTGTATTTAAAGGTATTAGGGAATATTTGACCATGCATATACTACACATATCTATGATGTAAACATGGTTTAAGCTCCTTCAACTTACGACCCGGTGTCAGAGGCTCCTGTTAACAGTTGAATTTGCATAACTTACACCCCCTGTTTATGATCCCGTAAATTGTGCTTGTGTATCATTGTTTTGAGCACGTTGTGTACATGTATGTGTGGTGTACACTTTACACTGTGCATTGTAACATAATACGCTTTAATGTGCTTTCTCAATTTATCACACACTTTTGCATATATGGATGAAGTTCTGAACGTTCAAATGAACCAATTTTTGCACTGATTGATTTTCAAAATAAAACAGTATTAAAATATTATCTCTGTATTCTAATCTGACCTTTCTATATTATATTTTATTCACTCGTATTTACTCAAAAACTTCTAAACTACTGAATAATGATATGCTAATAATATTGAATAACGCTCTGCTTCACATCTCTTGTACGTTTCAACATACATTAATTATAATTGCAAATATCAGGATTTATAGCGTTGATTGATTTTCCCTCAGGCCAGGGAGAATATGAAAATTGTGGAAATTATTATATTTCGTTTGGTCGTCAATTTGGGAAATCTCGAATTCCATTTCGATCTTAATTGGTTTACATTAAAAATTACTAGAACACAGAGTATTTTTTCTTTTCTTTGATAAAAAAACAAACAGTTTAAACTATTTTATTCTTATCATTACTAATTTGAATAGATTGCATTGAATTTTTAAATGTTTTAAGAGATTTTAAGAAATTTTGAAATTATTAAAAAAATTACATTAAATTTTCGGAAATTTGAATATATATTTGATATATAAACTTCTAGAAAATTAACATATGAATAAATGCAATTATTATTATATTATAATACAATAATTATTATTATACAATAATAATTCCTATATTATTCCGTTTTATTAGATTATTAACGTGCATTATAAGCTGAGTTGTGCTACAAAATCGAATTCCATTTTCGTGAAATTCTGCTACTAATACTATTATACATTACTGTTAACAGGATTATTCAAGAATCAAAGAAAACTATTTTTATGTTCTCGCAAAATTTTTCAAATACAAATTCTCTCTTATTTAATTTATCGAATCGAATAATCTGATTTTTTTTCGTAGTTCCTTTTTCTTTTTTTCTTTTTAATTTAATTACGGAAATAGTCGAAGGAATTAATATTTTAATTTCCATGAGTTACTGGTGTAATGCAGAGTACTCAAGTGAAATTACTAAAGTTTACTTAAGGCCAATTTAGTAATAGGAAAGTCAACTTTCGTAATAACTCGAACTGAAGCACAATTTCCTATGTGCTATTCTGGGTACATCGTAAATTGGTACACTTTCGAGTCGGAAGTTTTACCCATGCGATTTGTTGTTCCGAAAATAAATCGACCTTAAGAATAGAGTTTATAATCAACATTTAACTTTAGAAATTAAGTCTCCCACAAGCTGTTGTTCTTTTCAGAACGTGAAAAATTAAATAATAAAGTAAATGTCAATAAGTGGAGTTTAAAATGTTTAAAAATTAATTTCACACTTACTTTAATTAAGTTCAATTATCGTAAATTAATCAAGAGATTGCAAACTCCTCTGTAACAATTACTCACTGTAATTGGTAGACGTTAAGCTTGGAGAATTCATTAACAGAACTGACAAATACTACAATTGATTGAAGGTCGATACATGAAATGAATACAATTTGATTTTCCGAACTGATGTAGACCAAGAAATTAGTTTATATATTTTAAACATTATTCTTTAAACATCTGTTAATTTCCATGTTTATCAGAGTAATTGAACACCCAATAAATAGGGAATACAGCATTTTAATTTAAATTCAGAATATACATTTTGTTTTGTTTATCTTTATTCATGTTATTTGAAATTTACTTGTGTTCCTATATTTTCAAACAGATAGAATCTCGTTCTTTATTCAATTATCCCCCATCAATATTGTCTCACTCGAATTAACTGCCATCCAATCGAGAATGCATATAACAGATTTTGTTGTTCGAATGTCCAAATGTCACTTGGTACAAAATTCCCGAAAATGCGATTAGTGCGATTTATGATTGAGCTCCATTTTCTCTTTAAAATAAAATAATTATTCGTCCACTGGCAATGCAATCGCGCAAATAAATCCAAGCTCATCCGGCTGTACGTGTCATGCGAGTTTCAGAAAGCGATTTAAACAATTTGAAACAATTATTATTGCTCACTAATATTCATTTGAGTCATGGAACTTCAAGCAACATTTTATAATAAAATCCCTTTTTATTAGAATTTGAAAATTTGAAAAACATGAGGCGCATGTGTTTACGATTTTCAGCACGCACGCGTTTCTGTTTTTGGACGATTTAAATATGCCCTCACGCTCTGCTTAAGACGAGGGTGAACGCTTGGTAAATACTCTATTCTATTTCAGGCTTTGAGTTGAGAAATTTCTTGAAATTGATTCAAGTTCATTCATTCCCTTTTTAGGAAGTAATCATATCGATTTGAATTTGAAATCAAAACAATTTCTCTCAGCTCAAAGTATACACAAAACAATATCAAATAGTTCTTTATTTGTCAAATTCTCAACGCTTTTGAATCCAAATCAACATCTTCTTACCAGAAATATTAATTACAAATGATTTTTCACAGCGTAAAAAGTTTTATCGCTTTCTTATTTTACCAAACTCTCTTTGAATTCGTTCCAGCTGCCTCTACTTTACTTAATGATTATGGAACTGCAGTGAAATATTCCTCATTTAATACTAGGTGCATCGAAGCACAATTTTATATATAAGATCAATTAAACTAGACTCCCATATTTCACAAGTGAAGCGTGTTAAAAAGAAATTCAATTTAATTTCGATAATGGATATTGAAGAAAAAATCAGTATTACACACTGTTGACACATTAAACTAACTTTTCGCTCTTAATATAAAAAGTGTAATTAAACATCAAGTACCTGAATCCAATAAGGCAGATAAAATCCAGAACACGCGAGGATGGATGCCACAGTGGACAAGGTTGCCCAAAAGATGCACAACACTGTCATCTCACTCATCAGTTTTCTCTCAAACTCTGATCATTTTCGCTTGGCTGCACTGCCCGTGTAATGCAAACCCGGGTCAAGAGTACACACCGGAAGTACTCCTCCCTGAAAATCACTCGATCAACCTCACTCAGTGTGCATTATCTCGACTGAGTGCAAAGCGAGTGACGGCGTTCATTAGCTCGCTTACTTTAAAATTCACACCCAATATCCGGCCTTATCCAGGGCCTAAATTGGTTCCCACTTAGTCTGATTGATCGTCGGGTCGATTCTTCTTTTTGGTCTCCCATTCGTTTAAATTCGTCCTCCGAACTCTCGCAGTCGCGATGAGTAAGAAACACTTCTGGTTCACGGTCCCCGTCTAAACTAGATTAAAACTCGTGAAACAAAACCTGGTCCGCCGAGTCAGCGTTTAATTATAAACAGGTCGTAATTATAGCCCGCTGGAGTGCTTTTTGAGCGAATCGCTACGAGTTTTCGTAAAGCCCCCTGGCGCCAACTTCTTCCCTAACAAATATTAAAAATTAAAAATAGTCCGGCGAGTTTTACTTTAGTTTAGTTTTACTTTAGTCTCGTTACTCTCATCTGCGGCGAAGAGGGTGAAACGAATAAATAGGGATTCAAGCCTAATTACAATGTTATTATAATAATTTATAATACGATTATATTGTACTTGAATTGTATTATAAGAGACGCTTCGAGAGAGCGCTGAAAGTCGCGCGCGGCGCCGCGTCGTGAAGGCGACTGATCCGTTTTTCGCCTCGGGTTTGCGCCAGCAACTCTCTAGTATCCCAGCCGAACAGGCAAACACTGATAGCACGACCAACCACATTTGCAGGGGCCAGAGTGTGAAGTGTACGTAAATATATAGAAGGGAATGGATTTGGATGTGTGGAGGCGCTCCAAAGCGTGTAAACGTGTGTAAGCGCACGTGTCAGGCATGTGAGGGTGTGTGCGCACGTGCAAAATGTAAAAGTATTGGGCATGCGCACTTCACTGCATCTCTCTGTCCAGCTTTAACACCCCCACATGCTATCCTTTCCCTATTCAATGGATATTTGGCGAACGACCTACCCCACGCGTGCCCTTGGAACTTCCGAAACGGTAACTTACTCTCAAAGAAGTTCAATCGCCCTGCCCAGTCTCGAGATCTCTGCCGATGCGTTGACATCTGCTTGGGCAGCCGGAATTCACGAATATTATCGAGAGAGTTTTTCACTTCGTTTGTCATTTTCTTTCCCGCTCACAAAGTTGTAAAGCATTAGAACTTTGAATATAGTTTGTTATTTCATGGCTTGAATTATTTTATGCATGAGCTAGCAGTTTATGAGGACAGTAATAATTGTAAAAGCCCTTCCGTTTCATGTTCTAGTAAAATGCTTCTTCCTTAGAAACTGTTATAACAACAGAATATTGAACCTTCTTCTTTACGCTTTACGTATTTTGTATTTCTTCCTTTTTTAAAAAAATCCTACGGATTCCTTTTTTATAAAAGGATAATAATAAATTAAAAATGAAACATATGACAAATGTATCTTCCCATGGTTTAAACTAGAGGACAACTTGTCCCAGTTATTTGGACAGTGGATTATTAAAGATTCATTACGCAGATGCCGTATTTGCAGATTTTCATCGTTGCGATGTTGCAACCTTGTTAATGCTGCAAATTTCATTTCCGCACGCCAAACCACAGCTTTCGTTGAGGCCTCCCATTGGAGCTCACCAATCGAATGCGATAACTCTGATGATAACCTCGCTCGAAGTTTCAAAGGGACAAAGTTTATTCACGTTGACCCCGTAAATATATACAAAAGCGAAATAGAGGAAATGATCAAACTATCAACTGCGAGAGGTATCTTCGATCCTTAATATCAGATCGTTAGAAGTCAAATCAAAAGTAGGTCTACTACTCATCGACCTGCGGTTATTTGGTTAACCAAATCTCTCCAATGAGATTTGTCATTGGTCACTCACGGAACCACGCGAAACACATTTGCACTAATTTGCTTTTCTAGGAAACTACGTCGATGGGAATTACATTTGAAATTATTACATATTATAATCTTACTAATCCCGTTCGTTAGTTTGTTCATTCGATCGCAACATGAATTTGGTTCGCAGAATTTGCATAAAGTGACAATTGGAGTCATATTAGCGTTTTTCAATAATAATAATAATAATTAACTTGGTTTGACTTTAAATTACGTAAAACTAGTTGGTATTCCTTAAAATTCCATAAAATATCGTTACATTGTTGAAAATCCAATTAAATCTCACCAAAGCTCTTGAAATTCATTAGAATTTCATAAAACCCCACAATAACTCGTTAAAATCCTTACGATTTTCGATAAATTGATATAATCAAATATAATTGGCTTGAGATTGAAAAATAATTTATTTAAAGGGCCTAGAATTGTATAATTATAATTGTATAATCCTAGTATAATAATAATTACTCTTTTTAATATTTTCTTCACTTTTTTATGCATACAGAATGAATTTGTGTATATAAAAATTGGAGGCTGTAATTTTTTTGCGTGATTTATGGATATAGGGCACTTTTAATTTGATGCTATAAATATTTGTCGCTCAGAAACATCTGGCGCCAATGTTACTTGAATGAAATGATACTGCCACAATTCAAGTGTTGAGCTGTGTGGGAGATGTTCAAGGATATGTTAGATAAATAAGCGCTTCAAAGTAAAGTAAGAAGAATAAGAAGAATGGTTATCCCTACTCTTATATGTACAAAAAAACGGAGATAAGATGAAGAAGCTGCACTTCGATACTTTCTTATCCAGAGTGAAAACTTCAGAAAAAGAGGTTTCCCGAAATGTGAATGTCAGTATTGAAATATGGGGATTCTGATTTGAAAAATCTCTGATATGTCGATTATATTTTCATAAAATTCATCCTATTTCCGAGTGATAAGTTGAAAACCATTGTTTTTATGGATGTTGTCGACATAATTAAATAATATTTTGCAAATTTTTGACCACATTGAAGGGAACTCTGTCAAATGTAATATTAGAACCTGGACTGTGAGATGCGCTGACCCACATGAAAATCATGAATTGCGTCAATGAACGTGATGTATATCATTTTCATTTGTCACGACTACAGCAATTATATTCGTGTAATTGGCAGTGTTGTTGTTGGAACTATTGTTTCAAATAATGATTTATGCAATTCTCTTGCAAACTAAATGAAAGATTCAGATTAAGAGTGAACATAAATTGTTTTATAACTTAGGTATAACATCTATAAATTTATTATTACAAGAAGTATTTTATAGAAGTTGCTAGTAAAGATTTTTTATCTTGCTAGAAATTGTATTAAAACTAACTCGTTTTCTCAGTAATGTCTTGAGGCTGTTATCTCTCAGCTTCTAGAGTAAGTTGTGCCTTAGAGAGTATGTGAATTGTGAAGAACAAAGGGAAAAAGCCAAGTTCATAGAAATTTAATAAAAAATTTCTTCAGGGATGAAATAAAAATTTAATTTCTTGCCATATCAAGGAGGGACATACAAAATGCAGTTAAATTTTTTATTTTTAGAGCAATCGTAAAAGGTAAAAATAAAAATAGTATTAGCATATAAAATAGTATTATTGAGGGAAATAAAAGAGTGAACTATTATACGTAAATTTCAGAAAAGCCTGACAGTGATTAATCTAGTCTGACGTTAAATTTCAAATGAAACAAATAATGGGAAATGAAAAATGCGAAAATTAATAATGAGTGTAGTTTGAACTTTAGGCAACTCTTTTTCTCGTTACTGAACGAGAAAATTGTTCTCTTTTTAAGTCCCATTATGCTGGGCGACATTTTCCGGCTGTCCGACCGGAAAAAAGCTTTGGCAGACGAATTTCCGGTTGAATCATGCATTGCTTCTTCTCGACATTCGAGGAAATTTTACCCTCTTTCAGCAACCACCAATCCCATTGCGGCGCATCTCCAATGCCTACAATTTCTAAAACGATTTGACAATCATTAATGAGATTTCGGTAGTATACCGGATTTGATAAAAGCTTTACCATCTATTTTTTTCAAATAAAATTCAATTAATATCTCTCGTTGTAAATAGTTTTCCATTGGGAGGCAAAAGGAGAATAATTTTCTCTTTGACATCGTTTTACGCAAACGACACGGAACTATTGATTCCCCATTTCAATATTGTGGTCTTTGGTGTGTTCTATGCATGCTGAGATAGTAGGTCTTTGTTGGTTGAGATGAATGAGCTCTATTTTCCGAAGCGGCAGACTTATCAGAAATCTTTTATCGTTTCTGCGATGTACATATACATGTGTACGATGATGCTTTGGCTTTAACTCAAAACATAAACTCGGCCAACTTTCACCATCGATCTAGAACTCGGGGAAGGTACTTTGAATATATAGATTGATTTCTATCGTTGTAGAGGTAAAATAACGCAATCAGAGAATCAGAGTATTTAATCTATCGTCCAATCAAAAGTTTGTACCTTTTTTACTTTTTATGATTTGTAAAAGCGTTTCTTTAGAAAATTTGTTGTATAGTTTTCAGCAAATGAAACATCCGGTACAGAAATCACGAAGGATTGTTTAAAAAAAAACCCAACTTTTACTATCTGATCGTAAGCTACATTTTTGCTAAAATAACGATTTGCCATGTATTAACTGATGTGATGGACATCTGCCAAATAGGGAAAAAAACATGAACATTCAGGGCATATTAATTAATACCATAGTTTCTCGTTTATTTCAATTAAACTGCTCAATATTTGAGTTTTCGTCATCGCTCCACAGACTTTTAATATCCTAGAAGTATAATTGACAATATATGCAAATTTGAAAGTAAAATATTTTCATTTCGTAATAATGCAGGAAAAGGGATAAAATTTCACTGCGGGTCAGACGACTAGATGTTGGTAGAAATTTTGGTGGAGGGGTGAATGCCGAGGCAGTAAAGTCTCATTTCCGTGTAAATTCCATCGAGTTTTATTGCGCGGGCCGCAACGAAATCTCGTTTGGTTAAGCATATTTTTATGTGCACGTAGTGCGACGTAGCTTCACTCGTCCAAAAAATGATGCTCATGCACAAGTCAGTGTTTATTACGAAATTATACTGCTTTAGTTTTGTTTCTATTAGTTATTTATTTCGTTATTAGATATATATCCCAATTTAAAATAATATTTGTATATTTTATCACTTTGCTAAATGCGAGAAGATTGGGGGATGTTATCACTTTATTCGTTTATTCAAAACTCAAATATAGGTGAGAGATATACCAATGCCAATCGTAATAATCTCCAGCGACCCAAATAATCGTAAAGAAGATCTTCTGCCCATCGCTAGTCCCCTATTTCAGATTCCTCCTTCCCAAATTCAGATTTCGGACGCGCGCCCAAATCGATTATGTCCTCGATTTATTTTTACGACATTGAGTTTCAACGCTCGATTGACAATGCAATCGTATCCTATATATCTAACTGTAAAGAAAACCCCGAGTCATTTTATCAGTTTAGAGGTTTTATGTCCTGCATTTCTTTCATAGAACTTTTCCGTTCTAAATCTGTATGCAAACAGTTCGAAAAATATTGCTGAAATTTCTTTCTTTAGATTCTTAATGACTTAATTCACAAAACTATTTTTATCATTCTTTAAACGATTTAAACGCAATTCGAGTGATTAGATAAGGCTTCTTGCTTCGCCTTACGAGCCTATAAATTCCCTTCGCAGCCATCAAATCGTAGAAAGATTCCCACCGCTCGTTAACCTTCGTCCTAAAGCCATTAAAACCAACGAGGAATTACCGCTTTGTGCTTCAAGAAACAAATACCCACACTGTGATGTTTCTCGGAAGGGAAAATCCACATTGAAAATATATGTAGAGTGCCAATCAACCATTGGTGTACTGTACAATAGCTAAAGAAAATTTTACTATTTGTCAACAATTTTAAAAATTGCTCAGTGTGCATCGGTTTTGCAAATAATGTGCAATCAGATTAAATTTTCTCTGCCAATCTTCCTGTTAGCTTTTATCAATGTTTGTAACAAAATATTCAATATGTCCATCGTATCTACTATTTTGGCGAATTACTGTTGTCACTCATTCTAGAACTATATGTGTCCATACCGTTGGTTGTGTCCAGGGAATGCTTGTTCCCTTTTTCTGAATTTGTCTTGTCAGTCACACTCGTCCTTTTGCACGCAAGCGAACTAATTGTTCCAGCCGAAAGAATTCATTCCGACCGGACATTTAATTACTTTTTCCGGAAAATACCAGACGCTGGAGAAGAGAGATATATTTTTCGTGGATGCCAATGGTATGCAATCGATATCGCAGATCCGGCGAAGTGTGTCAGGAACATGGACCAATTGGCAGTGGAAGATTCGCCTTTAGTTGATTCAACGACAGCGAGAAGTCACAACAGACAAAGCTATACCCCTAATGAACTCGCTCTTGACGAATAGTTTGCCAGCGGCACTTTAATCAAAGAGCAACAACCAATTACAATCACCATTTCGACTGATCTTCTGAATCCTTTGAAACTATTATGTTGGGCTTTAGTCATACATGCAATCAGATAACTTGAATATATAAAGAGTTTTATATATTTTATCATGTTTTATATCTACACTCTGATATTTTTTCGGTACACAAACCAAAGGCTTTTACATAATAACTAAAATATGTTCTATATAAAACAGTAAATGAAATATATGACTTAAAATAACATAAATTACTTACAATAGCTTTATTGCTGATTTAGAAACACTTATACTACTTATACTACTTGTAAACTCCTTATTGCTAATTTAAAACGATATATACTACTTCTCATCCCTTTGTTGAAATTCCAAATCTACTTATACTACATTTCATCAATTTCGGATGACTTAAAACGGGTTTTACTACTTATAATCCCTTGTGACTAGGTTCAAACGACTTTTACAATTTTTAATCCTTTGGGATCGGCTTAAAACGTCTTTCACTACTTATAATCTATTCTGTTTCACATCAAGTAGCTTTTACTACTTATAATCCCTTGTGGCTGAATTCAAACAGCTATTACTACTGGTTATCCCTCGTGTCTGACTTAAAATGACTTATACTACTTTTATTACTATTAATATTTTTTAGATCCATTTTCCATGTTAAGAAATGTATGTGAGCAGCAATTTATTGAAATTAAAAAAAAAATCTATTGATTTGTAAATGGAGTGGATATGAATTTCAGAACGTAAAAAGCACATGGAATAAAAAAGTTTGAAAAAATACGGTTATTCATTCAACTTACTCTATTTGACTAACGGTAAACCAAGAGCTATCGTTCGTAGGGTGAAGTATAATAGAAGGCTTTGGCATCATGAATATTACATTTTCATCTCACAAGCGTGCAATATAAAAACGCAAAATTGGTAATCAAATATTATACGACTGGTAGCAGGAAATATTGAAAAGATTATAATGGAGAAAGCGGGGACCTCGTGAACACTGAGATCTAATCGATATGGATGTACTATACATTATATTACTATATACTATATTTTATATCGAGTAAGACGAATGGCCGATTCTCACCCGGGTTCCGAGTACCATCACGTCGATATCAGCTTGAGTAATTTTTTTAAAAAATATCCATTTCGAGCCCACAACCCCGGAAAATCTGCTGAAGAATAATTTTACGCATGAGCAATCCTTGGATTTATTCCTATAATTAAATAGGTTTTCTATAGAATTCTCTCTCTAATTCTCGAAAAATATTGGCTTGTTTAAAAATTAATTTTAAAAAAGCTTATCTTTTGGTCACCCATTTGTAAAAAGAAAAACAAACAAATTGAATAATTCTAAAGTAGTAAAATACTCATATATTAATGAATGTCTTGTTTCAAAGTTCAAGTATGAAATCATCTCAGCATAGCCTTTTTACATTGGCGGTAAAGAAATGTGCCCATTTACACATTTCACCACTTCCCTCAAACTCGAGAAACGAGGTAGTGAATAATAAAAATATTGTTTACGACGGAATAAAAGTTAGCGAGCGGTAAGAAAAAGTCTCGTGAGTTTTCTGGAAAGTCTAGGAGGAAACTAAAGTCGCAATACGAAATGAAATAGAGAGCGAAGTTGGATGGACCACAGGCGCATAATAACTTGAAAACACTAGGGTTATGAATGTTTAATGAAAATGCGAATACTCCCTACCTACTTCTTGCCTTTCGCTTCACACGTCGTTCATTTACCATTAAAACTCGCTCGTTGTTGGCTTGTCTAGTCGACGCTTTTGGAATATTATCTTTACCATGTGCTATGCGAGCCAGAACCAAAACAGTCAACACATTGTTGTGAACATGCATTAAAGTTGAATATTCATTTTCAGCCAGCGAAACGCACTGTCACTCCAAATACGACGGATTATGGAATCAGAATGACAAATCGATCAATTTTCACAATTTTGAAAATGGGTGACAAGTTATGACAAGAACATGTGCGACAACAAACAGAAATTATGATGAATAACTTACTATGCTTATTATCCTTTTAGAAAAAATTGTAGAAATATTTCATCTGCATTTTTCTAATCTTTCTGAAAGCTACTATGCTCTAAAATATATAAGAGACATAGTAAGAAAAACTGGAAATTTCTCCTGAGTAAATTTTATGCCACTCGTAATCCTTTTCGGCTATCTTACACTAACATACATCTTATAAACCACTAATGCCGACTTCAAACTGCTTTTATTACTTGTCATCCTTTGTTGTCGGCTTAAAGCGGCTTTTACTATTTGTCGTGCTATGTGGCTAACTTAAATCGGCTTTTACTACTTATAATACTATTTTCATCCCCCACGTCTGACTTAAAACAATTTGTACTACTTACTAGCCTTTGAGTCTGACTCAAAACGACTTTTACTACTAGTTTTGTCATCCGTGGCTGACTTAAAACGGCTTGACTACTTGTTTTTAATTGCGGTTGACTTAAATAACTTATACTACTTATTCTAGTTAAATAACGGAACAATAGAATTGATTAAATGTATTTTTTTGATAATTATGTTACAAGACATGAAGAAATAATCTGGTCAAGAAGTTGAATTTGTTTCATTTTTTGTACATATTCCCTCACGGAAAAATCGATTAGACTGTTATTGCTCGAGAAAAGCTGAGATTCACTAGTAATAACCTGCCTTGTTTGATATGTTTGATGGACATCTAAAAACATTCTCGATATATTTCTTTATCATCTTTTTTCGTTCATTCTCTCTTGTCAGAAATAATTTTTTTTTTCGTTTGATCTTCGTAATTGGAAAACTCTTTCTCACTAAATGCTGTGAAAGGAAACTAGAGTCTTTCATTTTTCATGTGCGTTATTTATCGGCAATTTTCCAACGTCAGTGCAGTTAGATATGAATCAGATTGTTTCCGATAGCCTGTGGAGTTGTTTCATTATTCACAGAATATTCAGTATATTACAAAGAGAAGACATGTAAAACTTTCCTACAGTTAAAGTCGAAGATTGTAATTGAGACAGAACTTCTACAGCTACTGTACAAGCAAAGAAACTTAACTTCAACAGTGCCTTGTTTAAGTAAAGACGAAAAACATGGAACTGGAAACTAGAGACCCTATACTGACTTTGGTCGCCCTGTAGCTCTTGACGTTGAATTTCTCTATTCAAGAGATTCCTTGTAAGTAAGATCTTAATTAAATATCAACACAAAGATGTCCCATCCATTGTTAAGAAGTTTAATCGTTTTTCTTCAAATAGAACTAACGTTTGTGTATTCTTCGGGTTTGCCAGTTTTTACGCCAAGCACGTATCTAGTTTCACATTTGGTGACAATTCACCGCAGCCCAAAATTCCCGATCAATAGCCAATCGCTAGCGACAATGAGCAATCAGTCATCCGTTCGAACGTGACAAAATTTTATGAATTAGCACAACATCCAGATGTTCAACATTGCCATCATGTAATCAAATTTTCGCTGGAACGATAAATACAAAACCACCGATTCATTAAGTGAAAAGTATCTGAATCGCAATCTGTCAACTGATTTAATTGTATTACTGAATTTAAGCCTTAATTTGTCCGTTTACTTTTTTGGTGCAAGGAAATTTACAATCTTAAATAGTGTTTGAAATGGTTCGGAGATTTTATTTGAAGAAATTATTAAACACTTATTTTTATTTTTAAATTTATTTTAAAATACATTTTATGTAATGAGAAAGCTAACAACTTGTACGCAAAAATCTAAAACGACAAGTTGAAGAAAACTTTAGATCCACAATCTTGAATTACTCGCCATTAAACATGGAGGACTTGCTGAGAAGTTGATACTGCAAATTTAAATTCTTAACGTGACTTCATTAGCGCGCGACGCAGAAGTCTCTAACGATTCAATTTTTTTAATCTCTTACATTATGACGTTTAAGAGTTCGCTTTCCTGAAAATGAGACGATATGCTGGTAAAAGAGAAAAAATAAATGTGAATCACTTTCGATCTTCTGCAAGATTAACAACGGAGCTATTTTTTATTTATTTTAATTTAGTCAACTACTTTTCTTTTCAATTTGAACTTGTTAATGATACTTTAAAACATAAATTCATTATTTTTAATTGTCTCATCGGCTGTACTTCAGTTGATTTTCTGAATGAACTTTGACGTAAAATAAAAAGCTTTAAGAGCAAGTATGCTAGTCATCGGTAACGGAGTAGACCCCATGGAATTCTGATAGGAACCTGTGAGAGTTTGTTGCAAAGCAAAATATGACCTGTATTGGTGAAAAGGAACATAAGAGAAGACATCCATCAAGAAGAGACATCGTAAGACTTGGTACCTATCCTACAAATCATAGGGTTCTCTTTCTAGACTATGTTCTTACATATTTCTCTTCTCTTTTCCGTCGCTGAAAGCAGAGAGAAACGCCGTCGAGACGCGACAGGACAATACCCTCAAGTTTCCGTCGTCGTGACCAGCATTTTCGATTCGTCGCATAATTCATTTTTTTATTTTCTTTTTTTCTGCTTCTTTTAATTCTTTCAACTTGGGGTCCAATCTCAACTCCTTTAAAACACGGATTAATTAAAGTCAATCAAGTAAAGAAAATCTTCCGCAGCTTTACTTATATAAATATTCAGTCAGGTATACTAAACTACCTCTAGAACGTTTTCCGATCGAGAAACAGAAGCTTAAAACATTTTTTTAATTCATACGTGTTTTTAAGGCCATGTTATCCGATTCTTACCTTACGAGCTTTCACTTTTTCAGGCATCTCACGTGACAGGTACTAAAGGCGGTTGTTACTAACAATTGACGATTCTTGAAAATAAAAAACATTTGAGAATCATTTCCGTAAATGTAATAATTATAACACTTTGCGACTAGGTTCACATCTAGTGCACCCTTAAGTGGTCATTGTCAGAGGATACTACACTTTCTCAAGTGCTGATATTCAAGTACATATCCCCTCGATCTTCAATATAAAAGTCTCTCTTGAAGGACTAGTAGATCCTGATATAATCATGTATAGAACCCTCCAGGTGGTTGTTGATTTTCAAAGGGATTCCTAAAGCTGGCCATGGTTTGAGGACAGGGTTCAAAGCAAAGAGGTTTCAATGGGTTTGCCGGATAGCCTCGTAGAGATTTTATGGCGTGAAGGATATCCATGTAGGGTCATGGTATACGAAGATGATATAATAAAAGCAAATTTTCAGGAAAAAGTAAGACTTCTTTCTTACAGTAGAGGATGCTCAGACCAGAAAATCTACTTTTTATTCATCAGACTTAATAACATCATTTTTTTTCCAGATAGACCCTAATGTCTAAATTACAATCTGGTACAAAGGAAGCACCACTGATTCTTTTTATTCTTGGAAAAGTCATAAAGAAAGAACATTAAGACCGAAGGGATTTGTTTTTGACAGTTCTACTGTTTTCATTTGCTCCTATCAGTCGTTATCCAGTAGTTAATCCTCGTCGTTGGCGTACGAGATGAACTTGTGACGCAGAGGGATCGTTAGTTTTAATCGTTTGACTGCTATTAGTTCTCTCCCTTTCTCCATCCTTCTATCGCTTTCTCTCTCTCTCTTTCTCTCTCTCGCTGCCCTGCTTTCCTTCAACAGCATCTTCCCTGGTTTAGTCTCTTCCTAACTGCGCACTCCCTGATGCTTTCTAGCTCAGACGACGAGCATTAAACGATGCCTCTTCTGTCGACTCCTTTGAATCTCCCTCTTTTCCACGATTTTGATAACAAACCGTCTTTTCACCCCTCACTTATCGTCGAATTAAATGCGGTTTCTAAGGAAATTGAATTCAATAACGAGGCGAGATAAATTGTTGTGTGAAAGGGAGGCGAAATATCCCAACTGGCATCAGAGTGTCAATAAATTAATACACAAGGATTCCACTCAAGAAGATCATATCTTAGTTTGGGGCATGTTCGACATGAGGGAATTGAGACAGATTTCAAATCAGAGTCTATTATTTGAAGGATTCGATGCGACCATTATAACATCATGTCTGGCTATAAACGGGCTTCATCTACTGGAGAAATTATGAATACTACACGGAGAAACCTATTACATTAATTTTTCTATAAACTGATATCAATTTTTTCTAAAAAATTTTGAGTAGTGAAAATTCTAAATATGACACGTTTTTATTCAAATTGCAACGCAGTCTAGGAAAATTTGATTTTACAGGTTTCTCCGTGTAGAGAGGATTTACTGCAGTAAAAGCAAGATTAGCCTGTATTTAGGAACCAGATGTTGCTTTTAAAATTCTCTTTATGAAAATAGTGAAAGTACCCGTTTATAAAAATGCCGGTCTTTTGAGATATCTAAAATCTAGGGGCATGAGTCATATAACTTTTAAATGAGTTATTTTTATAGAGAATTCGATATTATCTTTATAGCGAGAAATCTTTTGCGCAGTTGGAAGCTTTAAACGATAAGTAGCAAAGACAGATAAGACATAAGTCTGAAAACCAAGGGAAGTAGAAGGTCGGAGTGAAATGAGAGGGAAATTACTCTAACGTCTGCGTCCAAGCTATTACTTCGAGAGAAAAGTAATGTGGCGCGAGATGAAGAAAAGGTGGTAAAATACGCAGTAAAATCTGATGTCTTGGTAACATTTTTACGCACTACTAAATAAGTCAAATTACTAAATACATAACTGAGAACGACTTGCAACTTCTAGCAGTGTTATTTAATTTTTATAGAATAAACTTATAGTATATTGTTTCACATACCAAATACGCTTTTTCGAAGTGGAGTAATTAATTCAATGAACAATCTCTCACTGGTTTATACCGCAAAGTAAAACTTATTAAATTGTAATTATTTTTTATTGTACAAATTAGAGTTTCAATTATCCCAGTTTCGCGAGCCGGAATTGATTATTAAAATTGATTTCCCTACTATAATAGAGAACTGATTTATCTATATATTCAAAAGTTTTATTTGTATTGTTGAAAGGTACCACTTGCAATTTCTATAAATAAATAAGCTATCCAAGATTGATTTTTTGAACTGAAAACTCACTTTTCTGGCATGTAATTTAATATTGGATGCCACAGCACGTATAACTTTCCATGCATTTTAGATAAGCAGTGTTTAGTATGCTAAACAAGCATTTAGCTAACCAGGAGATGAAAATCCCGACGAGTGATCCTGTCAAGATGTATTTTAAAGGGAATATAGCAAGAATGAATATTCATAAATTGTTAGTAATAACATACTTTTTTATTCAGTCTTTAAATTCAAATGATGAAAATGTACAAAGTTGTGTTCCAGACACTTTTTTATGCAAATACAGGGAACCGCTTCTGTTTTAATGCTTTTTCCGTAGCAAAGGAAAGAGTTGAAGTTAACGGTCGATAAAAATCAAAGAGATTTCGTGTGGCTGTGCATAGTAAAATGGCACGGCGGTTGAACAAAAAGCAGGAAATATAAACTTTCCTGTAGACAGTGCTTAACGCTTCTCTGAAGGCCTGCTTAGTTCTGTGACTTTTGTTGCAAAGGGAGATATTAAAACAATCAGAGAGTTTTCTTTATTACCAAGTTTTGAGTGGACATTATCTTCACTGATAAAACAAATGTAAATTCGAGCGGTATATAACTCAAAATAATTGAACAATTTAAAAATTTAAATAATTAAAGTAAAAAGTATAGTAAAACGTAGTAAAAACTCTTAAATACTCTTTATGGGTCAAATTCATTTAACTGCCCTCTTTGGAACTCAAATTCAAAAAGTCAGAAAAGGTTGAGAAAGAAAAAAGTAGTTGAGCCTTTAGAAAGTGTGTATGGAAATGCACGAACGAACAAATGCAGCATGTGGGGTTTAAGTTGAATACTCTTTTCCAGTTTCTTCGACTTTTATACCTCCTAATGGAGAACAAGGGGGGCAAATCCACGTATGGTCGCGATTCAAGTAGTACGTGATATCAGGCATGATGCTTAGGGGAATACAATGAGCTGAGCAACTATATGTATATATATATCACAGCTTGGCAATATATTTATATGTATAAACACGTACGTTATAAAACTGCTATATGCACATGTGCATTCATACTATCTGCTATTGAATGCCTTTCGGGAACAATTTCAAAATCAATGCACCTTGTCAGTCGATAATTCTATTGCACTTCATATCTGCTACACAAACCAAACATTATATGACAATTATCTTCTTCAAACGAGTCATTCTGGAAAATTGAAATTATACAATGTCTATATTTATGGATCTTAGGAATGCAGTGCAATTTCTCAGGTAATCCAGATACCTTAGGATCATTTATTCCAAAATTTTCTGTAAATGTACGATATAAATAAAATATCGTCTCGATAAGTCGAACTTCTTTTACCCTCTTTATATCCAACTTGAGATCCTTCTTTAACCGATCACATTTCCATTCCTATTTCTCGTCGTAAATTTTATCGTTACTTCAACCTTTGCAGATAAATGTCGGCATCGACGTACCTCACCTAGGTTATACCTTGCAGTGAGATAGACTGATAAGGCAAAGATGCCCATTCGTTCTTGTTTATGATTTATCGTAAAGGACGCTTCCCAGGAAAAAAAATGAAACCACGAACAAGAGTTTACTGGTTTTGGGTGTGAAATCAGGGAGGAATATCGAGAGCTTTATACCAGCTAAGTCCATAAAGAGACTTTATGTTAGGTCTTTTAAAGAATCCATGAAATTTGAATGCGTGCATAAGTCCGCTTCTTTTTCCTTTTTCCGAGTTCACTCATCCGCTTTTATCTGCTTGGCATTATTGTAAAAATACGAATCTCCTTTTTTCCTTCTTTTCATCATTTCTCAGATCAATAATTTTTATTTTTTTCTTTTGTTTCAGAAAATGGTGATAAGGATTCAATTTTTCGAAGCTCCATTCACTCGAATTTGGGACAAAATTATGTTGAAGCTCACACTGCCGAGTCCGTAATACGATAACCGCAACGTGCTCCATATCCGGCCTCGTTAAGGTTGATTCAAGATAATTTTAGGCCGAGCGTTTCCAACAAACGTGACAACGATCGAACTACTAGACGTTTGATCCCTCTGCAACAGAACGTACGTGATACAGAAGCCAACACTGATCCTGCGATATGGTAAGTATGTATCTGATAACGGTTCAACTGCGGATCAGACGTTTCGTACAACCCAACCCACAGAATTGCTACCACCTCTGTCGTTGACAACGATGTTGAAGTACATTCGACGTACAGACATAGACACGTTTGAAATTATATCTCCCTGCTCCAACATATATATATATGTATATAGATAATAATATAAGAGCTTATAGAAATTTATATACCATTCAACAAAGTAGCACCTCACTCAAAAAAAAACGCCTACTCTCTAAATCTGAACCAGCGAAAACCATACCAAATCAGTGAAATTCGCTGATGAATCAGCGGAATTACTCTCATATAGGGCGTGAAATTCACTGATTCATCAGGGAATTTCATTGATTTGGTAGGGTTTTCGCTGATTCAGATTTAGAGAGTAGTTAAGTTAACTAGAATTTTGGGTTAAATATACCCTAACTATTTTTTCTGGTTAAAGTAACCAGAATTCTGATTATTTTAATAAGAATTGATATTTAAGACAACTAGAATTCTGGTTACTTTAACCAGAAAAAATAGTTAGGGTATATTTAACCAAAAATTCTAGTTAACTTAACTAGGCGTTTTTTTGAGTGCTTATATCAGTAAAATTTTATCCAGCAGTAACAAACTGCACGCTACACAGCACAAGATTTTCAACCAGAAAGATGGATTCTTTAAATAAATATTTATAATATTTAAATGTAAATGTAAATATTTATAATGTCGAAAAAAGGAAATAGTTACATTTTCAATAAAGAAAATTAAGTTTCAACCAAAAAAGTAAATTTTCAACCGAATGGTTGAAAATCTTATGGGGTTTAATTGATTATATCCGCATTCATAAAGAGAAAAGGGAAAATTAAAACTCTTGATCACTGGGAAAAAATGTTATGAAGATCCAGAACATAAAAGCAATAAAATTTAGGGTCAGAGAAGGCAGAAGGGTGCATAAAAAGGAAACAAAATGCCCCACTTGTGAGTCATTTGATAAGAAAGAAACATCTCTCGACAAAAATATGACAAAAAAAGATTGTGGATGGATTATGCCAAGCAAATGAAACATCATAAACAATGAACATTCAGGAATATAAGGGTAAACACGTTCTAGTTTGCCTGGGGCTCGTAAGTATTTGACGTTTGTTCTGAGTGCTGGGGCGGTTTATTCGCTCGGTTTTACTAAGCGATAAAGCAGCTCTGGTACGTGCTGTGATTTACTCTTAACAACGATACCCCTCGCTTACAACCATCCGGTAATACGATGCTCTTGTAACGAGGACGCACGCCACCTGGAGTCCGTTCCCGAGTATAGAAATGTTAGTTGCTTTTGGGCAAAATTAGCTCTCCTCTTCTTCCATTTCTTCCTCTCATCCAGTTCGCTTTTCTCTTCTTGATTAAAATCCCTGGTTTGCATGTTACATTGTAAATGAAAAGGCACTTGTTCCTCTAATCATAAAGAAACAAGAAATGGGATTACTATCCTGTAAAAGCCAAAAGCAAAGTGCTGTTCCATTTATGCAAAGCAAAGAACATTTGTTCAATAAATCAGATGGATAAACATCAAATCAAAATTGTAATTAAAGGTGGAAACCTTAAAATTATTTTTCTTCCATTATCTCGCCTGTTTCATTAAATGAGTCGGATTCGTCATTTTTCTTGGTTGCTCTTCATCCTCAACTAGCCTTGCTCTTCCAGAGTCCCTCTATTAAGTCGGGGAATTAAATTACTGAAATTACACCCCAGGGCTGTGAGTGCCAGGTGGAAAATCTGCAAGGCGGCCGCCACCCCAGATTCTAGGCTACGACGAGATTAAGATTCTCTTACCTTACATTACCCCTACATAACCCCCTATCCCAACTACTTACGCGCTCTGCCACGGGATATTAGCCAGCAAAATTTCCTGTCTCGAAATTATATGATTAAATTTCCAATGTACGTATAACTGGGTACTTAATTATCATCAGCTGTAACAAGACTTTAATAACTGGTTGATTCAATCTTCGTTCCACTGCCGCCTCTCTCCAAATGAGAAAAACTGATTTCAAACATTTTCAATCTTGCCTAATTACAATGTACTTGAAATATAAGGCCTTCAACTTCTATAATTACTCGCAGTCTATTCAATGAATTTTTACGTTGTAAGTTTTTAATTTTACGGAATGATCTTAAAACAGGGGCAATTGGGTGATTTTTCTCACGAAAAGTAAATGTTTAAATTGTCAGTCAAATTGTCAGAATCTTTATGAAGGGGTGGGTCCTCGAGGTAAATAATGGAAACACCCTTACAAATTAGTGGATTTTTCCGACGATACTCTAATTACTAATTCACTTTAGTAAGCATTTTTACTATCAATTAATTAAAAACTACTAATTCATAGTAAAAAACAACTAATTTATTTATTAAGGGTAATTAAATCAATTAGTGAGCCTTACTGAATGAATTAATAGTTTTTTACTGAAAATTAGTAGTTTCTAACTAATTGATAGTAAAAATGCTTACTAAAGTGAATCAGTAAACGAATCGGCACTATTTCATTAGTAACTTTTTACTAATTCAGATTGAGAGAGTATACTATGTGAAATTCTGTAGATACTTTTTACAGTGTAGTCCAAATCATAAAACTTTTAACTATTTTCGAACGACTAGCGAAAGTTGAAGTTTGCACTTCAACAAGGTGATGGATGCTTTAATGTTTTATGACACCTATAGTGCCGATATCGGACTGCATGTGAGGCGATAAACGCTTAAAGAGCCTTCTTCTGTTCGCTCGATTTCTCAAGAAAACGGAAGCCTCCATTCTTTTGAAAAAGGATTTGAACGTAAAAGTTTACGCCATTCTCTGCGAGTGTAAAAAAAAAGTAAAAGAGCGTCGCATACGACCGCAGTTCTATAATGTACGTGACATTTCTGCTCGAAACCTAGAGGAACTTGAAGAACGGAGTAGATCTATGGGTAGACCCTGCTTGGTCTATTCAATGAAACATATATATATAGTCACCAGGTTCGATGGGATCGTTGATCGGTGATTGACGACCAGCACATTCAAGGTACCAAGATAGGTACATGTACGTACATAAACTCGAGAAGATAGCTGGGTCCGTATTCTAGTTCCAAGAGAGTGCCAAGGGTGGTGCGAGCGAGAAAAGCTGGGCTGGGTGATGTGGCGATCCTGTGGGAGTGCTCGAACCGTGATCACGTTGTTAACCCTCCCACAACCTTATATCTTCGATCACATACCTTCTATGTAGCTACGTATGTTTGTTCCCATGCATCTGTAATCCACTTTTTTATAAATCTGACTTTTTGCTTTAACCGCTCGTTTCGACAAAGAAGATTCAAGAAAAATGTGATCTTTACGTTCATTAGATTGCTTCAATATCTCTAAACTTTATTTTTATACGCGTAGAAACCTATAATATCAATTTTTTCCGAAACTACGTTGCAATTTAAGGACAAACGTGATAGAACAATTTCGAAGGATTATAAAGAATTTTCCAGGTATTCTGTGAGATTTTAAGGGGTTTCTATCGATTTCAAGAGATTTTTAATAGAATTTATAAGGTTACAGAAAATTTCTAGAAAATTTCTAGAAAATTTCTCAGAATTTAAAAGGATATCGAATAAATTCGAGAAATTTTAAAGGATTTTGAGAGATTTTTAATAATTTCGAGGGATTATAAATAAATGTGTACCTATTTTTTAGAATTTGAAGATGTTTCAAAAGATTTTCAAAAAATTACAGTGATTTAAAGAAAAATAAATAGATTTCATAAAATTTAAAGAGTTTCGAGGTATTTTGAAATATTTTTGGGAACTTCTAATCATTTCTATGGATTTTAATGTGTTTAAAATTACTATATATTTCGGACTACTTTGCTGTTTCAAAATATTTTAAGAGAACTCAGAGTATTTTAGAGAATACAAAAAAATTCAATGGGTTTCATAAAATTCGAATTAGTTTTTTAAAAATTTCAAAGAATTTCATCGATTTTCAAAATATTTCAAAACATTTTAGACTATTTCCAAAAATTTCCGAAAATTACAATAAATTTACTGGAATTTAATACTAGATTTAAGTTTGAAAAGTTTAAAAAAAAAAATTCATGGTTTTTTGGGATTACAAGCATGCAGTTTCAAAATATTTTGAGATAAATTCTTTAAAATTTCTTTAATACCTTAAAGATGTCTTTAAATCCCTCAAATCTATTGAAATCCTCTAAAGTCGCTTTAAAAACTCTTGAAATTCTTTAAAATCGTTTCAAATATCTTGAAACCTTGTGAAATTACATAACATCCCCTAAAAGCCCTTAAACTCTTTGAAATTCTGTAAAATTATTTGACATTTTTTGAAATCCCATAAAATCTCTTGAAATCCTTTAAATTGACTTGCTGAAATCTTTGACGTTTAACACGTCAAAACTTATCATGCTGCACGAATTTAAGAACAATAGGAAAGTGAGAAATTGGAAAAATCGCTCGTGATAAACTCCGACATCCTTCTTTTAAATTTAAATGCTAAATTATTCTCTTACATACTCTTCCACTTAATTTGAAAGCGTTTACTTATTGCGATTCTCTGCGGAATCAGTAAACAAGAAGTAGGATTGAAGGAAAGAAAAATCATTATTGAAGAAAGGAAATCCGTCGAGTCATCATGGACTTGAGGGGATGAACGTCAAGAAGCTTCCAGTCGACCGGAAGTAGATGGACTTCATAAATAAGGGAGTGACGAAGCACAGACAGCGTACTAAAACGCTTCGTGGCCCATTGGCTCGAACAAATTTCAAGCGCAATTACTCACCGTGCTTATAAACAGGGGCGTCGTTCACATGCCTATCGTTGGACGGTTAATTTGGTATATGTAGGTTTGCGGTGTGGTTGGCGGCCTGCGCGGTATGGAGGATGGCGAACGTTGTTCAACCTCCGTGATCGAATCTGGACGATCGCGGTATTTTAGTGTTAAACCTACTCTCTTCTCATATTCTCTCCTCTCGACGAATCGACAATCAAAACTCCTTTCATTTCATTCCATTCCATCATATTTCATTCACTACTCTTCCTTTTTCATTTCAAATTTCAATTTTACGTTTTTTTAGTATTATTCCCCTCTAGTTGTTTACCTTTTGCATTGCAAATTCTCAATATCTCCAGCAATTGTGAATAGTGCCGAGATGAGCTTGCGAACCACGGTAGGGATGATATTTTTTCAAATAAAACAGGGAATTTTGGTAAGTGATTCACATTACAAGTTGTGTGATAATACACATCGCTTTATCACTTCAAATAAACTCACTAATGGGAAATGAAAAGAATTTCTGTTTAAGTTAATAATTTTCAATTTTCTATTCTGGAAAAACTGGTATGGCGTGTCTAGTCATGAATTACCTTTTCTACTAGCGCAGAACCACTGAAGTTTGAGCTTAAGTGAAAACAGTATTTTATGGTAAGACATGTCGATTCAATTTTTTAAATAGTAAAGTTATAACAAAGTAAATTTTGTCACTCCTTTCAAGATGTGTTTTAATCAAGTTTAACATAAGATTGTATCAAGCATATGCTTTTGAATTTAATATAATAAAATTGTACAATTTCTAGTAAAATAAAAATCTGAGTGGGACGTCTAGCCATGAATTACCTTTTCTACTAGCGCAGAACCACTGCCGCTTGAGCTTAAGTGAAAACAGTATTTTATGATAAGACATGTCGGTTCAATTTTTTAATTAGTTAAGTTATAACAAAGTAAATTTTGTCACTCCTTTCAAGTTGTGTTTTAATCAATTTTAACATAAGATTGTATCAAGCATATGCTTTTGAATTTAATATAATAAAATTGCACAATTTCTAGTAAAATAAAAATCTGAGTGGGACGTCTAGACATGAATTACCTTTTCTACTTACGCGAATCGATTACCATACGAGCTTAAGTGAAAAAAGTATTTTATGATAAGACATGTAATTTTAAATCAAAAAAAGGAAAGTATAACCCGAAGTTTTGTTCACTCTTTTCAACTCGTGAACCCACATGATAAAAAAAAAAACATTAAATGAAGAAAGTGAAATTTATCAGGTTTGAAAAATGTTGGATAGAGGAGGGGTAGAGGCTATTGTGTCAAAGAGAACAGTAATTTTGTTAAGTCGGTGATATGGCGTCGATATATTCCACAAAGTACTTTAAAGAAAATCGAGGAAGAGCGAGCAAAATGTGTTTACCTCGCTTCTCTTCTGACATGGATGTGTCGCCTTTTGCTGCGATGACTTTGCGAGATTTCTTCCTACCCCACTTACTTCCTATTTTCTCCCTTTTCTCAACATCCCATATTTCTTTTTGCCTCAAGAGATTGAAAGCAGTGACATTTTGTATTCTATAGTGTTTTTTCAATTCACTTATTAATTCTCTAAGGTTCACTAAAAGTTTTCCCGATTTCATGATGGAAAAATAACAGTTAAAATAGGTTGCCCCAAATAAAAAAGATATTTTTAACTTTTATTACTTGATACCTATTAATATTCTCATGTGCAGTGAGTGTTGAAACACAAAAATAGTTTTTAATTTGGGGCACCCTAGTGGAAAATTATAGAAACGAAAGACACAATGAGTATTATTTTCGCTCAATAGGTGTCTTTCGCCAAAGAGTCAAAGGCAACAAGATACAGAGAAGCTGGAATCCGGTAGGGCGAAACTCTAGGTGGATCAAAGGAAAAGAGAACAAAGACTGTAAGAAGTTTGACAAGAGGGAATGGTACATTACGGATGTGTGAAAACCGACAGTGGTGGAATCGAGTGCTTCGTTGAGTTCAGTGAGATCCTAAGTTATTTAGCTATATCCTTTGATATAGATAAACAGGAAGCTTCACACAGCCATACCGTACACAAATCCAGGTTTCAAACTTGTGCCAAATAAATTATGTTTATGAGTCTTATATGTACACAAAATCTAAATCGAAATTGGTTCACAGAGGGTAGATCAACCTCACAGTTTTTTTTTAACATCGTTCAAAACGACACGGTAGTCCGATTTAATTAGGTAAAAAGATTTTCTCGAATATTTGTTTAAAAAATACCCTAGTACTTGACCTACCCTCGATTCCCCTTTATATCGTCGCTAAAATTCATATTCAAGAAAATATTTATATTCATATTCATATTCTCTTTTACGAAAATAAACAAACGGATCTCTTCTAATCCTTATTTTTACTTTTCTCTCTTCCAGTCGAGTTCATTCATTCCCAGTATCTTTTAATCTTAGCTGAATGGATTTAATTAAAATATAAATTAGTAATTTAAACCCTAATTTAATTTCCTCTTTTTTTATTTTGTAGAAGAGGCAGCTGCAAGTAAATTGTTCGTTGAAAGCGGGAAAATAAGCACAATGACTAAATGCATCGAGCTGCTAGCCACCTTGGGTTCCTTTCTACTAGTCTTAATCACCCTTCCGTTTTCGCTCTGTTTCACGTTTAAAGTTGTACAAGAGTACGAGCGAGCTGTGGTATTTAGAATGGGTCGTTTAAAGGGTGGTGCTCGAGGTCCAGGTAATTAGTGGAACAAAAACCACCGTCTAACTTAATCCTGCGAAATATTTATAAAAATATTCTATTCTTCTATTAGAATTCTTATTATATAGGTTTAATGTATTATTTTCTCAACTATAAAGTTACTTTCGTTTTCCAGCATTTAATTTTTAAAGATATACAATCATTCTAAAGTTTGCTAGATTTATCCTTCTTATTACATAATTTTGAAAAAGAATAACAGAATAGTATATTTGTCAACCAAATAGTTGAATTTTCTTACAAGGATTTATTAATTCAGTGCGCATTTAAGTGAAAAATGAGAAAAGAGGGGAATATTCCTCAAAATTGGAGAAGAAAGAGGAATTCCTGAAAAAAAACTGGGAATGGGGGAAATACTTTGAAGCCTGAACACACTACTTGACAGTTTCTGGAGAATTACCCATACAAGAATTAAATTTAGAACGCAAAAAAATGGCAGAGGAATTTTGTAGAATTTAAAGTAGCTTATTATGCAGGGACCTTTTTCATGCTACCCTGTGTGGATAATTGTATCCTTGTGGACTTAAGGACCGTTTCATTCGACGTTCCACCTCAAGAGATTCTTACCAAGGATTCTGTAACTGTCAGCGTGGATGCTGTTGTGTATTATCGTATCAAGGAACCCCTAAATGCTGTCGTCAAAATCGCAAATTACAGGTATTTCAAATTTTAAACTTATCAACATTGAAAATATATCAAGAATCTATTTTTTATATATTTATCATTTGATTTTATCTAAAAGTAACCTTTTCTCGAATAAAAATGATTTACTACCTTCCATGGCTGATGCTATCTCTGAAATAAAAATTTCTTCTACGACTATAAAAATATTTCTACTATTTCTATAAAGTTTCTATACTCGTCTACCTTTTACTCTGATTTAGTGACGAGATAGAAAATACCGTCCAGGGTATTTTCTGTGCACTATGTGGAACAAGAATTTTTGTCTGAATCAAGCCATCCAAATATTTATCACCATTTCAATTTCCGTTTGCAATTCGCTTCCACCTGATGAAACCAAATGAAACAGATTGCTCGTTGTTTTCCGCCAGTCTGCTGTTTACGAGAGTTTTAAACATTGTACTGCTTGAATTCGCGATTTGTAAATGAGAAAATTCGCAGAGGATCTGAAAGACTGACTCATGGAACACTCACACGCTTGGACAAATAAAAAACAGCAGACAGAGGAGACCTATGGCCGTGAAATTAGAATATACGATAACAGCACGTGTTTTCCAAGCAGGAAACAGTAGTGTCCCTGCCGGAAGTTTATTACCCTCGCAAAAAATTATACTTTCAAAAAAAGAATCTTGTTCCGAGGTAACGAACATGAATAATTGGCTGATTTCCCATTGCTGTGTTGTTGAAATGAAACTTTATTAGATACGAAAATGACTATAGAAAATGAGGATGTTTGTTCAAAAAATCTTTACTTCGAAAGCAATAAAAATTACGATTTTTCTGGATTTTGAAGGATTACTTAATGCTTACATACTTTACAGGTTTCATAAACGATTTCAAAATTTTAAACTTTACAATTTCTAATAAAAATGAAAATTGTGATATGTCTAACCATGATTTGCATTTTCTACTTGCATAGAACCAATGCCAGGCGGCCTTAAGTGAAAAAGGTATGTTATGGTAAGACATGCCGGTTTAATTTTGAAAACAGTAAAATTAAAACATAAAGTTTCGTTCACTTCTTTCAGACGTATTCTAATCAAGTTTAATATAAAATTATATCAAGCATATGCTTTGAAATATAATATATCTTTTGAAACCTCTTAAAATCATTGAAAATCTCTTGAAATCCTTAGAAATCTTCTAAAATCTTTTCAATAAATTATAAAAGCAAATATAAATAATATGGCAAAACTAACTGATTTCCTTGAATAAGTATTTTAAAATATTTTCAATCATTTTCGAATGTTGAACCAAACTCTTTAAAATAGTATTGAACAATGTTGAATATTGAGGAAAATTCTGTGGTAGACTATTTTAGAAGTTTTACATTTCTGTCACGTGCTCTCTGGGATTATCCTGCAATATTCTAGAAATTCTAAAATAGTGTTCTACTTTAAAAGACTGCAGAATTTTTTAAACTCCATGGAAAATTCTTGAAGATACTGCAATTTTCTAAAAAAATTTGAATTTTAATCCTCTTTTTACGGATTTCGTATCAATCATGCTTAAAAAAAAAAAAAAAACATTTTGAAGCGCATTTCTTTTCTTTATTTTCATGACTATTTTTTCCTTTATCTTTTTCATCACGTAATATTCATTAATATTCAGTAATGTTCATTCTCTTTGGCATTTCATTTCCCAAGCCACTCCACAAGATTATTGGCGGCAAGTACATTGCGGACTGTTCTGGGAACGAGAAGTCTAGCTGAGATTCTTGCCGAGCGAGAAACCATTTCTCACACCATGCAGACCGCCCTCGACGAAGCCACGGATCCATGGGGCGTCAAGGTGGAGCGAGTCGAGATGTAAATATGAGAATTTGAATTCCTAAAATAAACATAAGCCTCTACAAACTTGCCACACAGAAAGTCAGTCGAGATGAAATAGTATGTGTCTTTTATCACAGAGAATTCTCTTCTACATCGAAATCAAACTTCTTTCTCTCAATTTGCATTCGAAAACGAAAAATCACTTTCAGAGCAAATTACCAGCTTGAAAAAAAGAGAATAATTACATTGATAAATTATTCTTCAGAATAATTTCTAACTATAATTTTCCTATATCTGAGAAGCGATTATTTTATTTTATTCACATTCTCGATTTTATTCTTGGTGTTCTTTCGGCAATGTGAAAGATGCAATTGCCTTGGGCGGTACATCTTGTTCCCTTTATTGTTCGATATAAAGATTTTCTATGAAACTTGAGATGCTCTTAGAAAATTCTTTAGCTTTGTATTCTCGGCATAGACGTAGAAAATCTGAGATCATACCTGTAAATTGCTTCGGAAAAAAAGAAGGTGACAAATGCTTACGTCTGTCTTTGATTTAGAAAGGACGTTCGACTTCCGGTACAGTTACAACGAGCCATGGCTGCAGAAGCGGAAGCTGCCAGAGAGGCTCGAGCCAAAGTGATTGCCGCAGAAGGAGAAATGCGAGCTTCCCGAGCTCTAAAGGAAGCCAGTGACGTCATTTCCATGAGTCCCGCAGCTCTTCAGGTATTTCATATAACAGTCGTAGGATTAACAACAAAAGCCGGTATGATTGAATCTGATAATTCTATTGTAACCGACTCTGTGGCTCTAGAGCACATTATACATTTATTAAATAGAAGGTAGAATTCACCCCCGTTATATTATATAATATTACTATTATTTTCCTGAAATTCTGAATATGAATTTAATACAGTATCTTAATTAGTTCTAAACTAATTAAACATTTTTTTATTTCTTTCCAGTTACGGTATCTTCAAACTTTGAACAGCATTTCAGCAGAAAAAAATTCGACAATTATTTTCCCTTTGCCGGTGGAATTGCTGACTCCTTTTCTCAACTTTAGACAGCAGCCTGTGTCACTACCACAACAGTGAAGTTAATCTGTTAACTAATAGAGCACTTAAAATGTACGTATTTTTTATATTTAGTAGAACAAAGATCATCTTCCTTTTCTTTGGTATAAAACGAACTAATGTGTAGAATTTTATTCCTGCCATTACTTATTCTTGTGAATGTTAGTAATTTAAAAGAGATTTCATGGAATTTCTAGGAATTTAAAGATATTTCAAGAATTTTTATAGAATTTTTGGAGTGTTAAAGAATATTCAAGGATATGGAAAGATTGCATAGGATTTTGAGGAATTTACGAAGATTTCGAGGGACTTTTAAAGATTTAAAGAAATTTCATAGAATTTCAAGGGATTTTGAGGAAATTATAAATATTTCAAGAGATTTCTAGAAATTTTTACCGTTTTACTGAATCGTAAATAGCCATTCCTAAGGCTATTTTCACGTTCTGGTCAACATTCACTTGGTCGTTTGAACCAATAGTGAAAATCGTAGTTCTAGATGAATTTCGTCAGAGGAAACTTACAAAGTAAATATGCCACAAGATTCTGAATGTGTCAATGTATTTGACATGTTTAAATTGAAGCATGCAAAGCCTTCTACTCCACATTCCTTGTGTAAATAAATAGTTCTAGTATACCTTGCCAAGCAAATAGTCTAGAATCGGAATTTTTAACTTAGCCAATTTGGCTACGTACTCAAGCTTCAAAGTACATATATGAATCTGAGAAATAAATAAGGAGAAAAAGGAAAATAGAGTCTTGTCATTTTGACAAATTAAGTTGTTCATTTTTAATTGTTTTATTGTAGTTTTATGTTTACGTAATTATTTACGTATTTTAATTGGAAATTCCGTTCACTTTAAGTGAATATTGTAAAATTCCTTGTTCCTTAAATCAATGAAGATTATATGTTGTGCTTAAAAGCAGGATTCCTTTTAAAGTGCTTCTCCATATAAGAAGCTATCCACCTAAGTCTTTGGAGATTAAGCTTTTAATTAAATCTCTGTGCAAATAAGAGGATGGTAAATCGAATGCGCACGTAATTTAACAAATTGATGTTATTCGCATATATACAAAAAATATTCAGAATTATTCAAATATTAAATACAAATTTTGATTCAAGAATTTAATCATTTTTAAAATTTCTCTGCCTTTATTTATCCATGAGATATCCACGAATAGATATTACTTTAATACCACTTTCCATACATGAAATATTTTCATGTAAATTCATTAAAATTGATACCAATATCCTTTTTACAAATAGAAGTTATATATATGCGTCAAACCAAATCCCGGCTCTCACAATTTCTTTCATACCTTTCAAATTAGTAAATATTTTTACTTAATCATTATCAATTAGTAAATTACTCGGCTCTCACAAAAAATATCGAAAAAGTAAATATCAAATACTCAGATTGACGAAAAATAAAAATATGGAATTATACAAATAATGAGTTATTTAATTCCCCACAAATTCGGTATTTTTGATTAGTTTCAAGCGCTGCTTCAGATAAAGCGAGTTCACGTTTCTGAAATAAAACGAATTTCACGGAATAATTTGCATTTTATTGAAAAGTCTGATTTTATGGAGGATTCGTAAACGAAATTGATATATGCTGAAAGAAAGTAATAAAATCAGCCCGACGGTGTTAACGTCGATAGCATTGAAAGTTTGTTTGAAAGCTGTATCCGCGACATGAGTGATATGAGTTTGTGAAAGTTTTAATTTTTGCGTCGCGTGAACTTATATATCCTCGCTGGCAATGCTGGGGGTATGTTTTAAAGACGAGCAAGAATGAACATTCGTCGTAACACTATATTATGTCCTGGTCACGTTTCTTCGTCGCGTTATTCCGCTCAAGAACTTCGAGAACTGGAAAGCGAGCTATTCGCAAAAGCACGGAACTCCAGACAACATAACTCACCCACACTGGCACTTTACCTTTGAGAAATCATTTCAGAGGTGAAGAAATTTAAGAGCAAAATCTGCTTCAATTTTGAATCATTAAAGAGGGCTAAAATTCAATCTTAGAATAAAAGTCAGTCACGATTCATTTTATGTGAAAACTTCCTGGGATTATTGCGTTCCTTAAAGATGAGGAAGTTCAATTTTCAATTCGAACTTACTCGACAAGGGAAAGTATGAAAAAAGGAGTAAGTGAAAAATTATAGAAATTTTCACCTCGATTAGAAACTGAAGGATTCTTTATAGGATTTACAGACAATAGTCTGTACAATATTGTTGGAATTTTGTATAACTTTCTGTATTTTTTATCATATTAAATACTATTAGACTTCCTCCGGGAAATGGCATGATTATTATTATTTATAGTTTGTGGGAGTCAAAGTGCAAAGAGGAAACTAGAAATCAGGATTTTGGAGAACACTGCTTTATAATTTAGCGTTGCCACATCATGATGAGCATTCTCTTCATTCAATTTTCAAACATCAGACTGGAGTGCAGCTAGCTTAGACAGAATTCTTGATGTAGGAACACGTGTGTTGCCGACGGTTAACGAAACCACTTAGAATTTCCGTTTTGCGTTTTCCCCTGGTAGAGAATATGCCTTAGAGAAATAGGATCAGTAAAACTAGCATTCATGTCTAAATTTTGTAAATTTACTCTTTTAAAGAACTGAAATTACTGAGATTGATTGTTTATAATAGATAGATTGTTTTCAATAGAAGCATTTGTTGCTAAAATATTCCAAGAAACTTTCATCCCCATTTCACACCCTAAGTTTCAAAAATTCAATTATTTTACTACAGTTCTAAACCGAAGATTAATTTACACATGCAACAAAAATCATTTTATTTGATTTAAAATAATGAAAATCATTTTAATTAAAAATCAGCTGAGGGAAATGAATATATCATGGAAAGCAAGAGAGAAAAACTACATTATGAAATACCCGAGTCGTAAGGTTTAGAATCTTCACTGTTTAATCCAATTTCCAGCTCTCGAAATGAAGGTGAAGTATTACGGAAATTATTTAATAAAACAATCTTTCGTTACTTTTGTCTTGGAATGAATGTTCTCCTCCAGTCTCGCGATTAATGCGGAAGTTTTAAAAGGCGGAGAGTGCTCTTTAATATATGATAATGTTCGTTTTTTGCATAACGTGCCCGTTAAACCGACGGACTGTTATGAGAATAATACGAATACCCTACTCCAAAATCTTCTACTCTCCCCATTTTATAGAGCGAGAAGTATACGCCCTGTTAAAATAAATCGTGGGATAATTGAAAGGCAAGTTCTCTCTGGGGTGTCTTTTATTGCCGCAATGTACTTGGCATAATTCAAAACTGGAGATAATAAGATGTAACAGAAAGTTCCTCGGTTTACCCTCTCTGTTGATTATCTTCAACGTTTGATGTTAAATTAGAATATCCGATAAAAACGGATAAGAAACAGACAGCATTAAGATTATATCCAGTCCTATTCGAAACTTTATCCTGTTTTGTCTTTGCTTTCTAGTCCGTGTTATCCGAAACGTAACCAAAATTAGGAACAATATTTCTATTTGATTTTTATCTGATTCTATCCGAAAGACAATATTCGTTACATAGCAAGTTCTATCCGCAACTTAACTAATTTTACCCAGTATTTTAAGCAAGATGGATAAATCTTTCGATATGTAGTATTTCGGAATCAAAATAATCTACATAGTCTTGTAAAAAAATTCATTTCGTGCTTCTTCTGCAAAAAATAAAGCTCATACGAAATTCAAGAGATTTTCGTTATTAAATTTGTGTTTGCGGAAGGGGTTGAAAATTTCATCTCAATTATACCTACTAATAAAAATGTCCGCTTCCAGAAGCAGAAACTAAATGGAGGGCTGTCGAGACATTTGCAGGGTTCGTCTGAAATGACCTGGGATGTCTACCAACTATTTTTCAATGAAAACCAAAATCTTTGCCAGAGCCGTCTCTGAAAAAATCCGTTTTAGATTTCGAAAAAGCGAAATTTCAAGTTTTACTTCAAAATCATGCGATATGAAAAAAAGTCAAGAGAACAAAATTATTCCTTGGAAAGATTGCTATAAAGTGATTTGCTTATTTTTATTTTTTTGTGAATAAAAGTTTTTAAAAGAAATAAAGTGTATAATCAGTATATATAACTGTAAAAAAATCAAAATTTTTCTCTTAAGATTGAAAAATGAAGTTTCTCAACAAAAAAACTTGAAATTTTGATTTTTCGAAAAAAACAAATTTTTTCAAAAACGGCCCTGGCCAAAATTTGGGTTCTCATTGGAAAATAGTTGGGAGATATCCCAAATGCAAAATCAAGAAAGTGTTCACACTTTTGGGTTGAAATTTCAGACGAATGGTGTTTGGTTTTAACATTTTGTGACAATTCCTACTGTAATGTCTCTGGTGTGCGAAAGGGGAGATGAAATTTGATCAGCATGAATACTTTTACTTATTAAACATTCAGAAAATACATTTGGCCTTCTTTTGAATCAAAAGTTAGATTCCCGTTCGTTATGGCAAAGTACCATTCCAGACAAAAGAGCTTTATGTGTGCAGAGGCCAGAAACTTGGAGGTAAAGGAAAGAAAGGGAAGTTTCAGAATTTTTAGAAACTTTTTAAAGCTTATTTCCCTCCATTCAGAAGTTTTAGCCAAGAATGTTTCGAGTTTTTATTGTTCGAAATACTGTCGAAAGAACGTGAGTTTTAGTATTTCCTTCATTATTTTATTGAAATACAGACATTTTTGGTTAGTTGAGTTGGAACGCTTTCCAATTCTATAAAGCAAAACAAAAAATCAACGATTCTTATTTCATAAATATAATGGTAAGAATAAAATTGTTCTTTTAAAATTCCCTAAAATTTCTTGAAACTTCATTAAGTTTTGGTACCTTTTTAATTTCCTTGAAATCTATTCAAAACTCCAATAAACTTGAAATCCTTTAAAAAATCTTTGAATTCCTATAAAATCCCTATAAATTCGATGAAATCTCTTCAAATTACTGCAAGGATCGTAAAAATATATAATGGTAGCAATAAAATTGTACAAATTAATTGCTTTATTATAAAAGAAAAAGAAGAGGATTGAACCGTCTGCTCTTTGTTCTACACTGAAAGAAGGACTGGCTGGGGACAATAAAGTATTTTTTGGCTGTACAGTCAACAAAATTTTTTTTTGTCCCCACCAAAAAGTTTTTTCAGTATAGTAATAATGGAAAAATGGAAAAATGGCTAATTTATGGAAAATGACAATGTGTTCTCTATCCCGGCAAATCGTACCTCTCGTATTCATATGAATATCAAGATGTATTCCACTATTCCATACTCAAGTTATAAATGAAATATGTTTGGCCATTTTTGGGATGGATATTAGGCAGATCGAGATTCTAGGGTGTAAAAGATGAAGTGAGACAGTATTGGGGATAAGAATAAAAGGGGGTTACTGCCACTGGGTTTCATTATGCAGCCTCTTAAAGTTGGCGTAACTCCCATTGGTCGTAAATATGAGTTACGACTGGCCGAAATAGCTTGCCGTACTACACCTACATCTACATCTACATGCGACTCTTTGCGGCAATAATTTATATCGCCCGAGACTGTCCAATGAATGAAAATGGTGTTCTAGTCTCGTTTTTCTGTCTTGAGGTATGTATACGTCTACTGGGACACGTTTAGCGAAACCTATTGCGACTCGCCCTGAATTCGATTATCTCTTCAACACATAATCCGCAACCTTGGGAGCACCTAAAAAGGACATATCAACCTTTAATGCGAGAATTGGCGCCAAAACTTTTTGAATTACGACGACAATTTCACACAAACTAGTAAAAATATCGCTCAAATTTCTCCTCATGATCCACTGAATCTCAATTGTAAATCACAATTTTAACTCGAAAATTTTAACTTTTTAGAGACATAGAAAAAATTTCTTTCTTTCGAAAGATCATTTTCTTGAGAATAAATGTGGAAAAATCATTATACTCTGAATTATTTAATTCAAATCTATTAATTTATTCAAAGAATGCAGTTTACTGAAGTAAATAAGTATTTCTTTGGATGCGAGATTAATAATTAGTTCTAAAGTACTTTTTTTGAATTTTGAAACGAATTCTAAGAGATTTTTAAAAATTCGAGGAACCATAAGGAAATTTCAGATTTTTATCAATTTTATCCTAGAATTTTAAGGGATTTTAAGGGATTTTAAAATAGCTTATTAAAAATACAGTTTGTTAAAAGCGTGCGTAGGTAATTTTGGCTAGTTATAATTTTATTTTAAACCGTGATTTTTCGATATGTTTTTCTAAATCGCCATCTGCTTTTTTCAGATGCATACAATGGAATTATAGGAAATATTCTATTTATTTTCGATAGCAAATTTTTGTTTCGGATCAGTCTGAAACGTTCTATGTCCACAGATATATTTTCGTACATTCTGTGGATAAATAGCCTTCGGCGAAAATCGAGTCGGCGGTTAGAAAACAATTTGCAAAGATATTTATTATTTTAGTGCGTTTACCATTTCAATAAACTTTGATATTCAATACTGGATACAAACTCAACTTGAATTGCTAGTGGATTGGATTTTTTTTAATTGGATTTTTTTAGAAAAAGTTGACTGTAATTTGTTAAACTTACAAAAAATTCAGTTTTTTTTTCATATATTTCAAATGCTTGATTAATAACGTTTTAATGCGTATTCAAAAAGACTAAAAGGAATATGGATGATGGTAACTAACCAGAAAATAGCCTACTTTATTTACCTTTTGTTCTCACATGAAATGCGAATCTGATTGCTACAAAGCGATGTGAACCTATATATTTGATTGCCAACTATAATTTGAAATTTTACCCTTTCATCCTCGTGCAAAATTCATACACGTTCGCACTCATAAACCTTCAAAGTGAAATTCTTAAAAAGAAGAGTTCATCGAAAATAGTATATATTTCAAATTTTCAATTGCATTGATCATATGAAATTCTCATAAAGGTAATTGGAAACGATGTAAAGTATATTTCATCTCTATTATTCATATACGCAAATTTCATCAATTTATATTGTCAAAGGTATTTTAAATGACATTTAAATATCAAAGTGTGATAAGTGGAGTCCAAAATGGTCCATTTTTCGTAACTTTTGAAATTATTGACTTTATGCACGACTAAAATATTATCTGATTCCAGAGTTTTTTAATTTAAGGATTTCAAAACATTTCAAGAGGATATCCAAAGATTTCAAAAGGTTTACAAAAAGATTGAAAACCATTTCATCAAATTTTAATATAATTTTAAAAGGTTTGAAACATATTTCCAAAAATTGAAAATTAACTTTAAAAAATTTCAATTCTCAAAGGAATTTAAAAAATTTACACGAAAATTTTAAAATTATACTTTTTACTTGATTTGTTGATCATTTTTGAAAAAAATGAAATAGAAAAAACTAAATAATTTCCAACAGTTAGTAAACTGTACGAGTTGCTTTATTCTGAAGATACTTTACCATTCACCGGTATTATATCTACCACTGCATTTTCGTTGGATCGCCAATAAAATTAAATATGCAAGTTAACAGTTCATGACTCATTTCTGCATTAAAAAACGAAACGTTGTTAACAATAATAAAATTAAATTTAAATTTAAGGGATAAATGGGAATAAACCTCAAATAGAAACCAAGAGATGGCAGTAGTCTTACTTCTAGAGGGTGGAGTCTTTTCATATAGGGGTAGTTTGATACTACCTGGTATCGTCAATAGTTCTCAATCCAGGGTTGTACTAAGGATGGATTTTTATATACGAAATGTTAGTGGAAAATTTTCATCCACAATAAAAATAATGTGATCAACGAATGGATTCGGAAGAAGGCAAGGAGAATCCGGCTTCGGACTCTCCGGGGTGGTTTTGCGTAAGTAAATTTAAAAATAATGAAAAACACGAGGTACCGCCGATCGATATGAAAGCTCCGAGCTGAACGGCCTTATGGTATGTTTTAAAATTACCCCCAAGGGCTGGAGAGTATTTTTTTCACGTTCAAACATGAAGGTCGAAATACATTTTTTACGCATGAAAATTGCGGTTGGTAGTTTACAAGAGAAAAGACTTGTTATTAATTGTGCAAAGACACGTGGAACATAAACATAAAAGATGTTTGCATCATGGAAAAATAATACATATAGGGTCTAAAATTATATAGAAAAAAAGAAATAGCTTCAAAATTTTAGTAATAGTGAAAGAAATTATTCCTAACGAGAAACAGAATTATCTATTTTAATAATTCTAAAAGTAGTTGCGATAAAGTATAATTTGCATTGCAGTCCTTGAATAATGCAACTCCTGCAATCGATTCAGTCAAAAAAGCGTCCTATCAAATCAACTCCATAAAATAGACACGGTAAATTATGCAAATAGCTCATAAAATCATAATCAGAGCATAATTATGAATTCATAATTTGACAAGGTGGCCGAAAGTAAAAACTGATTGAAATCTTTCAATGTAAGGAAATAAAATAAGTATTTATTAAAGCTACGTCTTAATTAACTGACAAAAATTAAAATGCATGAATTCATATACATATTTTGAATAATACTGTTGATTATCTTTCACATTACATATTTTATATTATATTCATTTCAACGAATGGGATGAAAAGAGAGATGGAAATGAAGCTGAATAGCTGGTCTGTGATAAAATTATAGTCTCGCCTCTTTGTAATATTCCCTTTTGATATTATCTGATAATTATTATATTTCACTGAATTGAATATTTGAAACATAAATAATATATCCCAAGTAATAGCGAAGGTTTTTAAGAATCTGAAAGTATTTTAAAGTTTGTCAGGGAATTTAAAATATTTCAAGAAATTTCAAGGAATTTTGAAACATATCGTGGAACTTTAAGGGATTTCCAACAAATTTAAGTGATTTCGAAGGTTTTCGTTATTCTAAGGGATCCCAATAGATTTCCGGGAATTTTAAGAGATTATTACTCTTCATTGAATTCAAAATTTTTGAAACATAAAGAACATGTCCTAAATAATGCAGAAAAATGTTCTTGGCATAAATGTTCTTTATGAAAATCATTTCCGAGAAAAGGCAGAGGTGCATTCATGATTTATTGCTCTAAGAACGTCATTTGAAGTGATGTTTACATTTACACATTGGAAAACTAGGAGTCTTTTCCAGTCTTGAAAAGGCACGTATTCTGACCTCTCAAGCTTAAAGATTTCCTCCGAGATGAATGGAACATTTTCCACTACAAATACACTTGCTCTGGATTCACATTAGGAATTACATATTTTCAAAAATTCATATTCCTCTAAATATAAGGCAATTTGGTGCTAAATAATCGAAAATCGACTAAGGTTAATTAATGAAATGAAATTAAAAACACCAATTACAATTCTCCCAAAATAAGGGAATTTTCTGCAAATATTTAATCATCTTAACCCATCTAGAATTTCGCTAATGTGCCATATTCCTCAGCCAGGAATGCAACACCCTCAGGACAACGAAACTCTGCATCGCAGGCGAATAATACGCGAATCTGGACGATTTCCAGAGATGTTGACCCTTGGCACGACCGTTAATATTGACCCTTCCGTCGGCTGAATTTCAATGAATTTCGAATGGAATAAATGGGGGCCTTTATTGTAAAGGCCTCAGGGAAATGCAGAAAAGGTTCTCTTATTGTCTGCTCAGAAGGGTAATATATCTAGTTCAATAAAACAGAACTTTAGGGTCAGTAGGGGATGAGATTGAAAGTGTAAATTCAAACTCCTAGGGGTGAGGTCTACCATGTTAGGGATCCCACATATGTAGAGTAAATCCTTGTTCATTAAAGTGCTTTTATATCCTGTTCCTGTCTACTCATTTCATTTTCTATAGTTGGGTTTTAAACAAAAAAAAATCAATTGTTTCATTATTATTTATTTATTTACTTATTTATCCATCTATCTATATATCTATCTGTAAACTTTAAACACCTTTTTTAAATCCTCTAGAATCCATAATAATTTCATGAAATCACTTAAAATATATCCAAGTCCTTTAAAATCATTTCTAAATGTCTTGAAATTGTTTGAAATATTTTTAAATCCCTTAAAATCCCTTGGAATTGTTTAAAATGTCTGAAAATATCATGTGATCTTTTCAAATTCATTAAAATTCCTTAAAGTCACTTAAATTGTCTTGAAATTTCTTGAAAATTCTTATTCTCATTGAATACGTTCACTCTTGTGAACTTCTTTCATTATTTTAAAAATATTCTGCTCAACTCGCTTCTGTTGATTTTTTTGCGATATTTTGAACATGTAGGAGGAAAATAATTCCCTGAAATTTTTGTAAAAGTTTGAGTTCAATTTCTGAAATTTGAGTCGTTTCTTTAAATTATCTGCTAGTTTTTTCATAAGTGTAGATGTGGGGGAGTTTAGTACTTTCGAGCATAAGCAAATTTTTTTCAGCCCTGAGAATTCCGTAAGAGTAAGGAAAACAAAGAACTGTCGAGATTAAAGGGATAAAAAATTAGCTGACTCGACCACCTAAAACAATTTCTCAAGCCTCAAATATAACTTTCCTTCGAAATATTGAAAAAGTAAAAATGTAGCTTTATTCATGAAATACTTCAAGCGTTTTTAGATTGAGGTCAATTAATTTCATTGGAGAGAACTCCAATTAATAAAAAATTTTGATATATCGTTATGAATTTCAATTTTTGTTCAATATTGCTCTCGTAATGGATATCGTCTTATTTAAATTTTAAATTGCATATTATGAGTTAATAACATATAATGCGAAGCTATCATTTAATGAAATAATTACGCTAATTATATAAGCTGCTAAAGCAAAGTTTTTGAGCTTCTATTGTAGTGATTAATTAAGGCAATTAAATTGTATTATTAAAACAATAGCTAGATGTAACAGTGTAAGGTTCTTGAGCAGAAAAATAATTAATTAAAAAAGATAAGTAAAATGCGTATTTGCATAATTGATAGGCAAATTATCAGTCTATTCTAATAAATAATAAGTAGGGAGACTGGTTAAATAAATTAATTGTATTCAGAGGCCTTAAAAATCCAAAGCTCTGTGTTCCGATTTATTGAAAGCTTTCAAACATAACTCACAGAACTTCTAAGGACTCTGGTCAGTGGTCACTCTCAATAAAAGATTTATTTATTCATAGTATTTTTCAACTCGCTATTTTCATTAAAATTTTTAATTGCTGCATAACATCTTTTGAAATACTATTTTAATCATTGCGTTTTCAGTTTGAAAATTAAATTTTTTTCTTGAAAAATGAACTATTCCGTTAAAATAACAATTTTTTGGTTGAAAAGTAAACTGTTCCATTTTTGGTTGGAAAAATAAATTACTTAATTAAGAACTAATTTTCTTTGTTGAAAATTCAACTAAATAATTCAATTTTGAACTCATAAAAATAGAAACAATTTTAAATTTGTATACCACAGTTAAAAAATCTTAGTCTTATTTATTATTCGAAAAAAGAAGAATCAACTTTATAGAAAGAATGTAAAAATCGGAAATAAAATTCTTATTACAGGAGGAATAAAACAATAAAGGAGAATTGGTAATAAAAATCTCTAGAAGGTCGCTGTGATAGGAACGTGTCGAGTTTTTCTTAGGAAAATGATAAGGGTTGAAGATAGTTTTAAGAGAAGGTTCTTTGGGTTAAGTGGTTTCTCATAGTCGAGCATCGAGAATTCAGATATTCTAGCTTATAATACAGCTCAGCTGACTTAGCTCCCTAGCCCGAAACAATGCCAATATTCACTTGTCACATTTGTGATAAAGTGATAAAAATTTGTACGCTCCAAAGAACAACGATAGACCAGTTTACTTTATTTTTTTTCTATTATGTAACAGACAGGTTTCACAAGATAAAATGTTTTCAAAACAATGAAAATAGAATGATAATAGTGAATAATGAAAATAGTGGTGAAAAAATTCTTTACAGTAATCAATATGTACATGTATTTGAATTCATATACAAACACTTTTTAAAAAGTTAAATTTTCAACCAAAAATATGGATTTTTCCTCGGATTTTCCACTAAATATTGAAATTCTCAACGAAAAATAGACAAACTTTTATTATAGTACGAAAAGATCTGTGTTATTTTTTCCGATCTTCTTGATGAGTTTCTATAAAAGCCTTGAATGTAGAATCGAAAAATTTTATTGTAAGAGAGAACCGTTGAAATATTGGACTGCATTCGATTTATAGGTAATTCCCAGAGGAATATTGCTATTGCCATCAAGTTGAAAGTACCAATAAGAATTCACGATAGAAACCTTTTTTTTAAAGAATATTGCACAAAATTTATTGACAATTCATCTCACGTATTTTTAATTCATAAAAATGTAATAATTTGTTTTCGAGGCAATAAAATTGACTCAAAGTTCAAATGACTTTCGGAATGAAGTGATTAAATCAAAGTTTGATGCAGTTTTAAATGTTGGGGGTTTGCCTGCAACTCTTTAAATGCGGACCAATGAGAAAGCAAGGAATGCACACGTGATGCACATCACGTGACTACCGAATCATGAGGCGCGATGTCAAGGGTCGCACAGTCTCGACTTGGATCTCCACGGTGTCGGTTATGTGCTATAGAAACTCAATTTAAATACACGCGCGTCTGTCAATCGCCCTTCTAATTTTCCTTACGACTCTATTAATTATTCTTAGACTTTATGTCACATTTTATCACTTAAAATAAATCTTCTTTCCCTCCCACTGTGATCTCATCAATAAATTACAAATAAAAGACGTTTTTTTATAATATTCTATATTAATATGTGATTACTAATTTATTCGTCTAATTTTTAATTTAATAATATTCCTAATTAAAGACAGATATTTAATGCAATTATAATAGTGTTTCACAATGTGAGATTTATGTCTCAGGCACAGCTTTTTATAAAAATGTGAGTCCAATTTTTCTAATGTCCAACTTTAAGTTGTAGTTTGAAAATATAAATAAAACATTTGAATTGAAAATGAAGATTGAACAATGTTCTGAATAAGATATCAAGTTTTTCGATTGTCCATTGCGACTCTGCCTTGAATATGTTTCACCATTCTATAATAATTTATTCAAAAAAAGTGACATTGCTCTAAAGGTCGAATCTCATTTTTCTTTCTATTGTGACGTTTTTATGGCGAAACATAACTCTTTACTGAAATGTAACTGATTACTGGATCGTGAAATTACTACAAAAATGTTAGGTTTGTTTGGACTTGATCGTAAAATAAAAATTTGCTCTTGCAGGTGGTAAAGCTCTGGTGTTATTTTTGGCCTCTTGACAATATAGGATGCCATGCAGTGCCATTTATTCATAGTGAAATTCTTACTGTTGAATTCCTTTCATCGGAATCACTCTTGTTATATATTTTTTTATTTCGTCGAACATTTTCAATTGTCCAAAAATAAAAATTAAAAATTGCAATCATTGGGAACAAATTAAGAAAATATTCAACTATTTTACAAAAACATTGATGTTATCCTGACATAAATTTATTCTAAAAATATTATGAATCATCAGCTTTAAAATACATTTCACAACAATCAATAGAGAAATTATTCATGGCCACTGAAAAAATCAATAACAGGTGGAAAAATAGTACTGTTTAATCACGTAATTCTATTTACCTTTAAAAAGATATATTTTTTAATAACAATAATGCTAAGTCTTAATTTAAAAACATAATATTTCAGTATTTCTCTTGATAATACTATTTCTCTGACAATGAGTATAATTTCTGGGTTTTTCCCATTCTTTTGACGAAACATCTGCTGTTTTCATGAATTATAATACTTAGACAAGTGCAATCATCCTTCGAGTTTCCCTTCACATTTTTAGAAATAAGAGTTGTAAAGCTAGTAGTAAATACTAAGGCCTTCAAATTCTCTCACCTAATTCGTAGTAATTCAAGTGTTTGCCATATTTTTAGAATCTGGTTCTAATCTAATCGGGTCTACCGACCATAAATGAGTTTAAGGTTTGTCAAAGTACGAGTATTTTCATTAAATTACTCCTACTTTTTCTAATGGTCTTTTCTTCCCCTAAAAATGTACCTCTGAACCCTAAGGACCCTCAAGAGGTCAGTCTTTTCATGTTTCTTGAGTCGAGCACATCTTTGAGTCTCTTCACGTTTCTTGAGTTGATCATATCTTTGAGTCACGTTATATTTCTTGAGTTAATCATATCTTTGATTCACGTTATATTTCTTGAGTCGAGCACATGTTTGAGTCTCTTTACGTTTATTGAGTAGACAACACTTTTCTACAGTTACACGCTCTGTTTGTTAAAGTTCAAACATCTTTTAAATTCATCTTTATTCATTGAACTGCGAGTTACTTCTTGCTACGTTTGTGAAACTTCTCTCTAAATCTGGATAATATCTTTAATTTATTATTCTTATCAAAAATCGTCGATATTTTGTGAATTGAGTAATCCTGTTAATTAAAATAAACTTTACTTGTATTGAACCTGTGTGTCTTTGATTTCGATCATCAATGCTATTTTTAACAAGTAATGAACTATTTTTCCACCTGTTATTGATTTTTTCAGTGACCATGAATAATTTCTCTATTGATTGTTGTGAAATATGTTTTTTAATCGAAATATTTAATGAAAGAAGGGAAAAATTTCGATTAATTTGGCCATTAAGATCTCATTAAAATTAAAGTGTAGAAAAAATATAATAGTTGAAGTAAATTTGACTCGAGATTGTGGTTAAGAGGTTGTATTAAGATTAAGCTAAATAGATTCAACATTGATAGCAAGAAAGGAAGTCGCGAATGATGTTAAGTAGATGCTTAATCTTCAAATTATCTTTTCGCATAATATAAGATTTCAAATCTTTTTGAAAATATCTAGCAAATTCACATCTTCAAACTATTTTTATAGGCTAGAAAAAGTGATTGTTTTAAATCTAATGTATTATACTCTGCAAGGGATTCAAAAATAGAAACTAACCTTGACACAAAAGACCTTAGAGAAGTCGCTTTAAATTAAATTATATATAAATATTATGAGAAGAGCAAGATGATTGAATTTTTAAATATATATCATTTTTAAAGGATAATCAAGAGAATGATTATAAATTAAGAGGATACTCAGCGACTTCACCCCGTCTCGTCCTGGTGGATTTACAAATGAGAAAGTGTTCCAAATTAGAAGCGCACTGTTACTCATCGGATATCCCAAGTGTACATGCAAAGAGCGCTTTTCATTCCAATCGCAGATCTGATTATATCCGACACAAAGGAACTACGCTTTTCCTGAACTTCTAGTTAAGCTCGAAATACGCACTCGGAAATTATTTTCGTTATAAGAAAAAATTTAATTCAAAATGTATGGGTCATACTTTTTCTCAGGGCCTAAAATGTTGTGTAATACGAGATTTGAAAGGATTTCTCGATATTTCAAAGATTTCAAAGGGGAATTAAAATAGATGTCACTTTGGGGATTATCTGATGAGTGAAGATTGATGACTTATAAATGTTGTCGACGGTAATGTCAGAAGTTAATTGGACTCTCTAGAAATGCAGTTCTGTGATCGCGAATTTTTAGCATTTCATTGTAACGGTACACAATCATCATAAGTTGTGCATCTTCTTAACAATATAACACAAGCAGTAATAGTAAGTTAAGGTCGTTAAAACGCGTGACCAGAGAGTCAATTATTATCAATTCGCTAACCATTCTTAATCAACAGAAAAAATCACTACGCATTATCATTGAAGTGATTATTTGTTCTACAATCATCTCCAAGTTATAGATCGTAATTTTTCCAACGGTATAAATAATTGTGAAACGTTTTAAAAATTCAAGAGCTTTATTGTTACATTTGAATTATTAATAATGAATTTCTTTAAATAAAATTATCATCTACAAGTTGATTTGCGCTTGCAAAAAACATGAAAAATTGTTTTACGACACTTCAAGAAGAAGGAAACCAATGCACCATTTTGTAATTGTGCGGTATAATTATTCAGTGTTTAATTTTTTTATGTTTGCTTAATAGTTTCCGCAGAGAAACATAAAGGATAGCTAATACTTTGAGCCTTGTGGAACGACTGAGTACTAACGATACATGACATGTTTAGCTCGTGAATTTGTGCAAGACATATTTGTATATATATCGTGCTTCATGCACGCGAATTTAATGCATCAAACTGCATTATAAAAATGCAATTTTAATATTTACATCCAGTAAATATCAGTACACATCATCAAAGGGAAAGTAAACTGTTTCAATTTTATACTCGATATTAATTGAACAAATACTACCCTCCAAACATATACTCGTTACATAAAATGGAATGAAAATCGAGAAATTAAGAGCTAAGGTAATAATCAAATTGTCAGTACTTCAAAATGTAAATTGAGCAAATTTGCGAAACAGTAATTTTGTTAAGAGTAAAATCCGTTATGCGAGATTTGATATTTCATGCAAAATACGGTGCGTGAAAAATATATAACAATACTATTATCGGATTTCACACTTGGCGAGTGCAACTCATACGTGCTTGTTCGTATAAAACATCCGCGTTTCGCGATAGCAGATGCGTCGAATTATCATCTCACATACATTTCAAAGTTGGATCATAAAATTGTTACTTTGTATGTATATAAATTCTGAAATCCGATACAATACTATTCTCAAAACGTGTATATACAAATTATAGCAACAATAATAACATGAAAATGAGAAACGACGTAAAATTAGTGATTGTAAATTATAGAATAATTAATTAAAATTCCCTAAAGTCAATTAAAAACTCTTGAAATCCCTTCAATTCCCTGGAATTTCTTTCAAATAATTCAAAGTATCCTAAAACCTTTTTAATTGCAAAAGAAATTTTTTCAAATCGTTTGAAATTCTTCAAATTCATGTTGATATCAAAATTTTTTTAAATATTTTCAATTCCTCTAAATTTTTATTTGAAAAATTATCTTTTCACATTTTTTAATGGCAACTAACAATTTATTGATAAGATAAATAAAAAATGATATTCTTCATTAAATTATTTGGGATGGAAAAATGGTAGGATAAAAAATACGATAGTAACAATATATTTTATCGCTTCCGCATTGGCGTTAAGCCAAGTGCATGCATGTAACGTTAATGTGAGTGTTACATTATGCTGCGCTCTGTTTTTATTATAAGAGCGACAAAATGAGGCGGTACGCTGGAATGAAAATATTTGAGATATTCCATTAAATCTACTTCTCTGTTATTTAATCAGAACCACGGATAAAACCTCGACACTGGAAGAAAAACGAAGCGCAAGCATCCTCTTATAGAATCAGCTTTCCGGTGAAAATGAGATGCACAGGAAGATCTTTATTTGAAAAGAAACTTGATTAAGTAAATTAAAACGTCGCGCGGAGAACATTTCAGGAATTTAAATTTGTCGTATTCACTTTCATCCTGACAGTACGTATTCATTATTTCCGCTAAGTGATTATTACTCTCAGTTATTTTAATGAAGTATACGTGTCAAGTCAAGTACACATGAAATGAGATGCTTATCAGAAAATGCGTAAATAAGCAGAGGATAAATATCCTCTTGAGAAGAAAATGTAGATAATTGACGAATTGTCATTTTAATTGAGCAATTAAGTGGAAAATGAAACGAGTTTCTTCTTGTTCTCTAAACTTGATAATATAGCATAAAATTGAGTACATGATATGCATCTCGCAGAAGGTAATCTTCATTTATGTCAGCAAAGTCTTAGAAAAGTATGAAGTAACTTTCGATGTGTTATGTATACTACTGTAGTGTCGGACAAAGCTCCGGCTTCGTACGAAGGAAATAATCCAATGAAGTGGTCATTCACACGCGATTACTGATGGTTCAAATGAATCATGTCTTGCAGTGAAAATGTGTCATCTGTTTAGAAAATATGTATCTCCAAACAATTTATTTTATACACAAATGTATTAATTGTTACAGATTGGACGAGAATGGATCCGATGCACTATTCTCAATTGAGGTGAGTTTATTCGATATAAATCATGATTTCAATTAATATTGATAATTAATTTCTCAAACATCCTATCATTAGAGAGGTTGCGATTATATCGAAACTGCTTCTATAAACTCGATTCAAAGACCGAGACATCTTAAGGTTGATTCAAGGGGAGATTTCAATCACTCAGTCTTTTGCTGTTTCTTTTTTAAAAATTTGATTTCTTTAAAATCTATTATTACTCTGGAATCTTTGGAAATATCTTGAAATCTTTTGAAATTTTTTAAACTCATTTTATATATTGTACTTAATTCACTCACCTCGAGACTTCCAGTTTATAGAAACAGTTTTCGACTATTATTACTACTCAATCTTACTAAATCAGCTTAAATCACCGTTGGACAAGCGCTTTCTGCGAATCGTTCAAGAGCATCCTCAGTATATTTATCATCGGGGAAAGGGACATGAAACAACCAGATATTCTGTATTCTTGGCACGAGAGTGCTAAATTCAAGATTCCTCTCCATCTTTCAGAACAAATTTTTGAAGTAGTCACGTACCAAGGGCAGTTTAATTTTTAGGAAGTGGGTTACACAATTAATTTACGACTGACAAATATTTTATCAACTGAATTCCACAATTTTACTATGATAATTTGTCTCCCTGAGTATTTCTCATAGAAGAGAGTGAATAAAATAAAAAATAATTGAGCTTTTATGCTTTCGAACTCGGTATATCTATATTCCTTAAGAGAATGGAAGAAAGCTCATAAAGCCGGAAATAAAGCTGAAATAAATGTTTATATTGCAGTGAAGAATTCGCATAAGACTTTTACCATAACTCCTATGCTTTATTCACTCCTCAAAAAATGATTGTCTACTTTTGCAAAAGTACTTTCATTCTTTTCTTATCTCGGGTTCTACAATATTTCTTTTATTTGCTTCCAGAACTGCCACCTAGGATGTCACTATGAGAGGTAAGCTCTAAAAAGTAATCATTTTATTATCCTGAAGTGAAAAATATACTTTTGAACAGCATTCGAATGGTAAAACTGTAGCAGAATATAAATACTTTGAGCCGCGATATTTTTTTTTTATTATTCGCCAGCTTTCTATACTCGGGTTTTCTCGATGACTGTTATCCCCTAATACCAGAGAATTTATTTCTCAATTTCAAAAAAAAAAAAAGAATAAATAAATAGAACACTCGACAAATACAAGAGAAATTTTTCACGATTTTTATCTGGATTGAAAACGTATTTGTCGATGAAATTCAGAAATATTTTGAATGGAATCATGCTTCATTTTTACTGCATGCCTTTCATTTTCTTGGACATTGATGAATTCGAATTTGTTCTTTCGAAGTAAAATTAGTCAAGAGCTATTTTTCTGTCAGTCGCTAAAGAAGACATTTCGTTCCTTGAAGAAGGAACATCAGATTTAAGAGCACCACTCTAAACTCGGTGTCGGTAAACGATGTTTTTTCCCTCTTGTTCTCAGGAAGACTCTCTTCGTTTCCGTTTCTAGTGTCTGGGCCAAAATTTATCGGTGGTAATTATCGTTCGCGAACACATGCTTCGTATAACCAGAAACACTACAAACTTACCCTGAAAAACGTTAAAAATGACAAAAATCCCACGAAAATCTTAAAATTCCATGATAAACTTTAAATTCCCTTAAAATCTTTTAAAATAAATTTTCGGACGTCCTTAAAATCCCCTAAAACTTACTACATTTCCTAGAAACATTTTGAAATTGCTTAAAATTTCAGAACGTAATTTTTAATTATTAAAGATTAAAGATTATTAAAGATAAACAAAAGAATTCAAAATATCAAAATTTCTACTCTACACAAAAACAGCAGAATCCTCAATTTTTGTCTCCAGGAATTCAAAACGTCTAAATTTTGAAAATGATTTTTACTGTGTACATTTTGAGTACCTGAACATGTAATATGTATATTCGACGCTCGTCAAGACTGGAAATAACTTTATAGCAAGAATGCATATATGTTTAAGCTTGCATGTGTAAATGTCGACTTTCGCAGATATTTACAGACGGGTGTAGAGGAAGTGACGATATATTTAGGCGCCGTCCGGCGTTTTTTTTTTCCGGTTTCACAAAAACTCTCGTTAACCCGAATCTAAATGAGTCTGATCGATTTCGAAATCGAATTCCCGGCTCCCAGTTCATTTAAGAATATTTACCTCTTTCTCGAAAAAGAAAAACAATTATTGAAGCTATTTAATCCACTTCCTTATCAGTCTCTATTATTTCAAATCCAACATAAAGTGTCACGTGTGGGACACAGTTAATCAGGGCGTATCGTATCAAATCGATTAAAGCTTCTACTCTGTCACGGATTCTGATTTTACTACCGATAACTAATCAAATTTTATTAAACACATGTTTTGATATATGGAATTTACTCGATAGCAGATTTACAGAGATTTATCGATCTGGAATATTTTTATGATTGAATTGCCTTGTTATATAAATTAAGAAGATAATAGAAAAGATTTACTAGTCATTGAAATGATGATTTGAGACATATTTTTAAATCAGACGAAATGTAACAATAATTTTAGCCTCATCAATCGTCGGAGTAGGAAAATCATGTCGTGGGGCTCTCACGAGAACTTTAGCCCTTGTATTCCTCGCAACGTTCCTCTGGCTTCAAATTCACGTAATCAACCTCACAACGCGTGATTGGCCTAGTCAATCCTCCGCCAATGAGACGCTTTATTCACTTGTACCCCAGGAACTGCACAGGTATTTATATCCCTACAAATTTAGAGATCCCAATTGTTATAAAACAAGTTATATACAATCGTTCTTTGTCAGGTTTTTAAAAGAAAGGCACAATGCTTCTGCAACAACAAATGCGACATCCGGAAGCTTGACAAAATCCGAAATCAGTGAAATCCGTCGAAACATCGATAGAATCAACTCGGAGCAGAGGGTCTACAATGAGGAAGCTTTTGGACCTCTTGCTCCGGATGCACCCGTGATAGTCGTCCAGGTGCATACCAGGTTGACCTACCTGAGGCACCTGATTGTTTCCCTCGCACAGGCGAAAGACATCGAGCAAACTCTTCTCGTTTTTAGCCACGATGTTTGGGACCCGGATATTAACTACCTCGTCCAGAGCGTCGACTTTTGTCGAGTGATGCAAATATTTTATCCGCACAGCATTCAGACTCATCCTCGCACTTTCCCTGGCGAAGATCCACGCGACTGTCCGAGAAATATTCGGAAAGAACAGTAAGCATCGTGATTTTTTTAATATTCTTCAAAAAAATGTACTACAGACTTATTTATCCTTAAAGGTACCCAACCCAACTTGTACCTTTGGATATTACTACCTAAATCACTTAAATCCACTGGTACCACAACTTAAATGACTTAAATCAATTTGTACCACTAGGTACCACTGCTTATATCACTTGAATCAACTTGTACCATCTGGTACCACTACTTAAAACTTTAAAATCAACTGGTACCACTTTGTATCACTACTTAGATCACTTAAATCCACTGGTACCACAACTTAAATGACTTAAATCAATTTGTACCACTAGGTACCATTGCTTAAATCACTTGAATCAACTGGTACCATCTGATACCACTACTTAAAACATTAAAATCAACTGGTACCACTTTGTATCACTACTCAAAGCATTTAAATCAGCTGGTACCATTTGGTACCACATCTTAAATCAGGAAATAAAGATTGGTATTTGTTTGCAGAGCTCTGATGCTAAAATGTACGAATGCCAAGCATCCAGACCTCTATGGTCACTACAGAGAGGCGAAGTTCACCCAGACCAAGCATCACTGGTGGTGGAAAGCAAATCGAGTTTTCGACCAACTGACTGTAACCAGAAATCATACAGGTATGGTCCTTTTTCTCGAAGAGGATCACTACGTCGCTGAGGATTTCCTCCACGTTCTGAGGTTGATGGAACGTACCTGCAAACACAGTTGCGAACGCTGCAACGTCCTTTCTTTAGGCACATACCTGAAAACGTATAATTACTACGCTGATTTCAGCCGCAAAGTGAGTACCGTTATATTATCTCCATTTTCGCAAAATCTCATCAGGGAATTCTCGTGGCACGACTTCCTGATTTAGTTCACACATTTTCAGATTGAGTAAGGCAATCAGATTACTTTTTAACCGTTCCTAATAAAGTAATGACGAACTCCTTTATATTAATTAACTTTATTAACGCTTTAGAGCACTAATTTGAGGGAAGATGTGCATTCTATATTTTAATGAAAAATTGTCTTATCTAGCAATGATTTTTTATTCTAATTCGAAGTTTATTTATTCAGAAAACTTTTTAAAATACCGTATTTATGAAAGGTCTCTTTATTTACAAAACTGCCGTTATAGCTGAAATTATAGATATTAATCATTTTTGAGATCAGTAAAGTATCACCATATTTATTGCATAGTTTAGGAATATTAGACCTACCAGGGCCTAAAATGTTCTAAATTTCGAACTAGATACTTAATGTGAAGTTATTCAATCTCAAACGCTTTGAATATATACGCTTAACTTTTAATCTAAAATAATTCCCTGGTCATTTTTAACTTAAATTTATAGGTACAATTTCCAGCTTTTTCATTGGAAATAAGTAAATTCTTCACAGCCCACTTTTTTATTTCGGTTTACACACTTTGAAATTCGAACTACACGAAGTGTGTCGTATTACACATTTTAGGTCCTGAAATTTATTTATAAGAAAGCACACTTCATCTTATTGATCGTATCCTTCATTAAATTAGAATTATGATTCATATAGGCCCCTCGATCTGTTTAAGAATCCAGTAGTGATTACCCTCGTAGAAAAATATGTATCAAACGTATTTTTTCCACTGCTGGGAAAATTATTTGTCAAAAGGAAATTTTTCTACTTGGGTATAAGATAATTCGCATTGGAATTTTGCGAAATAAAACCTGGATGTTTCACGCACCTCGATAGTATCTCGGTGTCAACGCTGCCCTGCAAAAGGAGCTTCTCCGTGGAATAAAGAAACATGAAGCACCAGCCATGCAAGAGGGTAGCAACATCAACATGCCCACAACCTATCACAGTGCACAGTCAGCACAGTCGTCACCCATCTGGGCTTATCACCTTTTGCCCGGTCTCTACAATCATTATCAAAAGGTCCAAAGACATGATGCTTCACAGACCACATGCTGGTTTCCTGCAACCAAGACCCCTTTTCTCATCTGCTTACCATCACAAAAAGTCAGAAAGACCTTTCAATCTAGATCTTAGACTCCCACCATAATTATAGATCCCATTATAATGGGATTTTAATAATTATTATAGATCCTTGAGACCAATTAGAATTGGTCTCAAGGTCTTCTAAGGACATCTCTTTAGAAATTCTATACATTTCTGAGCGAGGAAACTACCTAGCAAATCGCAATCTTATTTAAATGTAATTTAATGTTAATTTTAATTTTAACGATAATTATAAATGGTATTTGGCAATAAGTTATAAATTTCATGAAGACCCTAAAGAACTGCATGACTACTTTCTGACTTTCTAGCTGTTTGGTCTCTTTTACTAGTAGAATGTTCGAATTATGGTTTATTGATTGAATTACCACATCACACATTTTTTTAATGATATTTTAGACTTTTATTTTAAAGGCTTCAATCTATAATTTGCTAATAGTACACACTCAAAAATGATCTATCTTAAACTGAAAGGCAGCTAAATTGTTCGATTTAAAGCTGGATGTACTAAAAGATCAATTTAACATTAAATTCATAACAATTTTATCGAATTAAAATTTACTGAACACAAGGCTTTATAGAGTAAATTATAACGAATTGCAAGGTAACTGCAATAATCTATATAATATATCGAATAAAAATGTGTTATGAAAATTGTACCTCGGTTTCAAGTTCAAGTTCAAAGAACCCGGAGAGCGGAGATATCACTGAGTTGAAACATTTACTCTTATACCACTTTTTTCCCAGATTCAAACCACAATTCCGGAAACGTCATGTCAAGATAAGCATGTGGATGTCTCGATAAAATATTAATCTCACAATGTAATCAAATTTTTGTAGATTCTTCAGCAAGAATGATAAATAGAATATAATAAATCACATTTTTATCTTACAAAATCGTGCCCGATTTGGAATGAAATCATTCCTGTATATAAAACTGGTTAGATATTTGTTGAAAAAGTCTCACGATTTTTTCCAACACTTTATTTCCCGTACATACAAAGAAATGATCACACGAACCTGCAAAAAAACCTTTTGCACGTTCCCAAGATAGTTCACTCAGCCATAGCTCTGTATGACCGTGTGAAATACCATTTACTCATATAGTTTTCTTCCGTACCTCTTGGCGCATAAACACGGTTAATTAAGTAGCACCTTGAAATTATAATTACGATAAAATATTAAATTAAGTGATTTTATCAACAATTATTCCACGTCACTCGAATCGTGGAACATTATACACTTAACATTTTAATTTTTTCATTACATGCAATTATTATAAATAGATGGGACGACTAATAAATCCAGAAAAATAAAATTCCCGAGACTGTAAAATTTGCCACGAATTAATTGTCGAAAAATAAAATTCCCGTCATTATAAAATCGCCGAGAATATAAAATTACCGACACTAGAAAATTGCCGAAAAAAATATAAAACAATTTTAATGAGACTGACCAAGAATACGAAAAAAAGTAAATAAATACCGAATACACATTCGGAAGTTATAAAATTCGAGCATTTATAATCAATTATTTGTATTTTTCAGGATTTATTAATCATCCCAAATAGAAAAGTGTTCACTATGAATTATTATTACAGATTAACATATTACTTATATTACTAAATACACTTCGATTTGATATGAGCCAAAAAGGTTTAAAATGCATGGCACGTGTATATGTAGAATTTATAAATTAACTAATTAATTAATTAATTAATTAAGTAATTAATGTCTCCTCTATCTTCCTTCAACCTATTTCGAGTTTCGACATTGCATGCATATTATAAATGTATCAGCAGTAAAATCTAAAGTGTAAATAACTACCTGTCAAATAACGTCCTTATTTAACGTTCTCTGTATAAGAAAGACAAATAGAGACATAATGACACGAAATCGATTCTAATGAACGTGTGAAGCGATATGGAAAAGATGAAACAATTAAATTAGAAAGAAAGGCATGCAGATTGCAATATGCTCCATTTAAAATAATCGATTCGTTTGCACAGAGCTCGTTATATCATAATTGGAATCTCAATTATATATTCTCGGTCCTGTGATAACAAAATTTTTTTTGCAGCATTTCTCACATACGTTCAATAATTCATCACTCAGCTGCCTGACAAGACATCGAAGTCCCCTGCATTTGTATTTTGCACTACTTTTATGAATTACAGTAGATAGTAGAATTTTATGTCTAGATCTAAAAATAGTATGTATCTTACGGAAAAAGACTTTTATCCTGCTCTACCTTTAATCAGACCACATAAAAGCTGAATATAGGGTAAAATAGGGATATAGGGGTCGGTCTGTGAAGCCTGTTTCTAATTAAATTAAAGGAAATCGATAATGTCTTTTTCTGTAAAACAAGGTTTTTTAGATATTTAATTCTTAAAATAGATTTTTTATTTATAGTTTGTAAAATCTTCAATTTGATTAAAGGATTTATTGCTTGTTGCAGGCTGAAGTCACGCCATGGATTTCCAGCAAGCACAATATGGGTATGGCATTCAATAGAATGACATGGAATAAGCTAAGAAAATGTGCAAGCCAATTTTGCTCCTATGATGATTACAATTGGGACTGGAGTCTTCAGCGTATAGCTCAAAGCTGTCTTCCTCCGAGCAAAGGCGCCGGTGCTGTTCCTCGAGTTGATTCGGGACTAATTGCCATGATGATGCGAGCCCCTAGAGTCTTTCACATAGGCGAATGGTACAACATATTTTCATTAATATCAATAAAACATGCAATGTCATTATAAATTTATTTTTTCAATTTATTGGTTTCAAAAGTATTGCTTTCAATTTAATTGCTTTCGGATCAATAATTAAAATCAACTATAAAAAAGTATAAATATAAGATACGTGAAATTAATTATCATTAAAGTTATCGCACTCGATATAAGTCTTCAAACATGAGCCGTTTCCAGACAATCGGATTAGTGTCATTAATTATGCGGCATATAATTAGAAGGCAATGAACTGATAATATATATGAGTATCTGAATTTCCCCGGATGCCGCCCCCTTCTGATTATCATTATTTTCGTTCAAACTGCACTGCTATCATATTTTCGTTCTTTGTCTGATTAAAACTGTCTATATCTACTGCCAATGTAACTATTTAAGTAAATAAACAATATAAGAATTTTAAACATATTTCAAAAGATTTTATGAGATTTCCAAAAATTTTGAGGGATTTCAAAACATTTCTAGGGATTTAATACAGGATGTAAGTTTAAAATTTTATAAATCAGGTATTTCAACAAATTTAAATAACTCGATCGATTTTTGACTTTAATAGGAAATTACCAGTAAAAAATTTAAATAAAAAGTGTTAGTAAAAGTCCATTAAGGGCGTTGGACCCAAGTGTGAAGCTCAAAATTCCATTCTTCATTTTACTCAACGAAAATTATAAATAAATATTTTTTCGCTCTGTAGCGCTAATCTTTTTTCAAATATAAGACTGTGTACAGAACGAAAAAATATTTAATTTCGATACTTTTAGCATAAAACGAAGAATTCAAAATCTTACTTCAAAATTGAATATTTTCATTTTACTTAAAAAATATTTGAATTAGATATTTTCTCGCTCTGTACGCATAATTCTAGTTGACAATTGATTAATTCTATAGAGGGAAAAAATTCCAAATTTAATATTTGTTGAGTAAAATGAAGAAATCGAATTTTTAGATTAGAACTTGGCTCCAACACCCTCAATTTTGGCTAGTATATAATAAATTACTCCTTTATTTTCCTAATTTATAAAAGCTATCATTTGGTGTGTATCATTCTTAAATTGTAAATCATAAGCCACTTTTTTTTGTTTTCAGTGGAGTTCACCACAAGAAAAATAACTGTGAATCGACAGCTGTGATAGCAAAAGTTCGAAATGTACTAAAATCTGCTCGAAATCATCTGTACCCAACTCAACTGACACTGACAGTTGCAGGGGTTGCCAAAAAAACAAAACTTAGAAAAGGAAATGGGGGCTGGGGTGATCTTCGAGATCACGAACTCTGCTGGAATATCACTCTGAACACAGATCTGGTGCTGCCTTGAATTTCTCAAGGCTAAAGAGACAATTAATAAATATAAGAAATTTTGAGCAGGGCTCAATCCGCTTATTTGTTTTCGAATTTTCCCCAACGCGATGAAAGAATACTGCGACTTAAAAAAAAATTGAAGGTTTTTTAATTATTTGACGTATTCATGAAAAAAAAAATAATGTATATATTTTTTAATATATTAGTATCCTAATTTATCTCTTTTGATTTATTTTCTAAGATTAAATTTTATCTCACGATCATATAGTACATAATTATATTTTTAGTTTGAAAACAATTACACCCTTCAATTTTTTTAATTTTCGCAGATTATTATATCTCCCCTAGTTGTAAGAAGCGCATGGAAAAACGACGAAACATATTTTCTCCGTGCTCAAATATTTTCACAAATCGATGTGAAAAATTTTGATACCGTGCGAGTAAAAGAACTGATCCTGTTAATCGATTGATTAATTAATGAATTAAATCGTCCTTTCGTAATATTGTGCTTCTTCTTAAAAAAATACAACTATCGCCCGATCGTACGAAAGAATTTCCTTCGTTATTTAAACAAATTATTTGTTAATTATATGGGACTAATCAAAAATATTCGGGAATTCAATAATTCGAAAAATTTTTATTTCGAAAATTTAAAAATTCGGACGTTTATAATTCAGAATTTGTATTCTTCCTCAATTTGTATATTCGGGATTTATTTTTTCTGTATTTTTGATTATTCCCAACTATATAAAAGACATGTTTCAATGTTGAAGGTTTCAAGAAGGCTACGTTGAAATGCTCAATTTTTAGTAGTTTGAGAAATATTGTCCTATTAAATCTAACTGGTGAAAAATGTTTAATTTTAATTTTTTGAAGAATCATCTTTGAAACTTGTTTTTAACCGTGAATTTTTTTCCGTAATTGATGTGACACGTAGAAATTCATTGCGATAGTGAGAGCTTGATGCTCTGGAAATATTTTTTTACTGAATGCACTTCTTATTTCACGAAATTTGAAAGTTATGGTTTCGTAAATATAAAAATGCACGCACGTTTTTTCTAGTCATTATTTTTAAAGCGTATCGTTAAAGGCGTTTGATCTGCCATATGTAAATATTAATATAATATATAGAATCGTGCAAGCGAAAATCAGATTTGGTCCAATGCAACATACAAAAATGGAATTTTATCCTAAAGACAGATTTGTTTTCCTAAATTACAGAATAAAATCATAATGATTAAAAAAACTGTTAATTCTTTCTATTGGACCAATTCTGAATAAAGAGCACTTTTCAATAAACGAAACTCGAAAGTGTTTCTAGAGTGTTTCTAGGGACACTTTTAATATCAATGATAAAACCGTACTTTTTAAACGGTTTTAAAAAAAGCTTCAAGTGCTGCGAAATTACTATGCATAATTACTGTGGATTAATTTCCTAGGTTGATTCACTGTTAAAAATGCTCTGAATTTTCCAGCACAAGAGTTTCTTGACTTGGAAGAGTGATTTAAAATTTTTAAAATGTGTTTTAGTTCGTCACTATTGAATTCTATTTATATTTTTCTTCAGGGTAGTTAATAAAACAAAAGAGGCATTTTTAACAGTGTAAGGTATACCAAAGATGAGTAGGAAGCTTTTAATATTTATTTTTAAACGTGTACTTGTAAGCTCCCTCACGAAAAGAAAGGGAAAATGTAGAAAAGGGGAGATTTTAGGATCCTCTCGAACTTTGTACTGGAACGTTATAGGAAAAATAAACACTGAAGACTCATTCAATGCAGAAAAAAAAACTGCGACTTTGCCACTAAAATTTCTGAAAGCTAAGCGATTTTCCGAGTGTCCATTTTAATAAAAGCAAAAAATTAAGTAGTGAAAAAACTTTTCATACGCTCTGCAATCAGTATGAAAGTGCGAATCTCAATGAAAGTCAAATCTGTTTTTCTATTTTTACAGTAGTTGCGAATCTTCTTAAATACTGTTTATTTCATACTCTATGTTCTGAAAAAATGCTGATTAAATATTTACAGAAGGAAACTGAGAAGAGAGTGACGATAATTTTGGTGATTGGAATACAATTTGGTGATTGGAATACAATTTTCGTTAAATGTGTCGGTAGAAATTCGATAATTTATCACGACCTCGGTCGCGAACTTTGACTGTAATAATTCATTAAGTAACATGGTGATACTAATTGCGATAGCGTAACGAAATAAGTGTTTTATATTGAAATAAAAATGAATGTTCCTTCACTTTTTGCCTCAGTATTTGTCATTTTTTAAGTGCTGTGTCTATTTGTCTAATCTTCAATTTTCATTCCATTAATTTCCTCAAATTTTTCATCATAATAAAAAATTAATTAAGGAAGTTGAACTCAAGTATTGCATGGATTTTTAATTCGATTTCTTTGTCAGTACATAGTAAAATCCACAAAAGTTTCGTTATATTAAAGTATACTTAGATAAATTGAAGAAATTATAAACCAAGTTGTCTCAAAGCTGTTGGGACGTAATCGTCGTATTTCACTTTCATAAAATTTCCAGCGATAGGGCCTTCCAAATTGTACTTCTTTGCGAATTTTTTTATGGAGAATCTGCTCCTGTTTTTATCTCTGCAAATTAAAACGAAAAATTTGAATAATCTCTTTAGAATTGAAATTATCAAAAGTAGAAAATTTTGAAAATCTCACCTGTTACTGAGACGCCTCTCATCAAAAGTAATGGCACCTTGATTTTGTTTGTAAAGCAGGAAAACGTAACGATGAGCGGGAGCATTTTTAGGGGGTGCTGGTCCAAAATATTCAGTCAAAATCTCTCCTTTGGCAACTTTATTTTCTGGAATATTTCCAACAAGCCAATGTTGCCATTCCCGATTATATCCTTTCGTTGGAGCATCAGGATCTACAAGAAATTTTTCAAAATAAAAATATCAATTTTTTAAAAAGATGAAATTTTAAGATAAAAAAAACAGAAAAATGTATTTTATCAATAATATAATAATATTTTGTATCCATAAAATAAAGTTAGAGACTGCGAAGTCAATGTAAACATTGAAAACTGAACGACAACAGAAAACAGGTTTTGCTAGTGAAAGTTGTCTCTTTATGTGAGGTCGTTACTCGTTACTTCCTTTTCTTCTTCTTTGTCATGAATATTCAAATGCAAATCGAGCCGATGAAATTAAAAAATAAATAAAGAAAACTTTCCTTTTGATTTCACCTCAGAATTCCTTCATAATTCCATTTTGAGAGAATATTTATTACATTTTAATTAATAAAAAACTTTACACAAAAAGAATATAAAAATACCTATCTCAAAGGAATATAAATTTTTTAATAAAATATAGATTCGTTTTTTAAATTAAAAATGACATTTATAAATTTACCGGTCATAGACAGAGTGTAAAGCACCCCACCATCGTGTTTGAAATCAATATGAGGAATGAATTTCGTAGCTGTCGGTGTTAATTCATTGCCAAGAATCACCGATGTATTATCATATTTTACCTAAAAATAATTAATATGTTAATTAATATATTATTATTATTAATATTAATATATTCTATAACAGTACTTATTTCTTAAATAGAATAATGAGTATAGAGCACAAAATATATAATTGAAATACTTTTTTCATAAAACACCCAACACCCTTAAATTAATTATATTTAAAATGTATTTTTTTATTTACCTCAATTAACTCAGTTGGAGCTGTTTCTATAATATCTGGCACAATTTTGGCTTCTTCAAATTTAGCTTTAACGTCTGGCACCTCCGCAACCGAAACAGCGATCGTGCAAAGGAAAATTCCTTAAAAAAATTTAAATAATATTTACATGTAATCAAATCTAGAATCAAATCCAACATTTTTTAAAGTTTGAAATATAATATATTGTTGGTTATTTATAAACAATAGAACCTATGTGACATTGACAAGTTCGTAATATGTTAATTAACATTTTCAAAATCTAGGATAACGTTAAAATCAAATTTAGTAATTAATGCTGTTTACAAAAGAGAATATAAAAAGCTCGGAGTAAAAATTTATATATTTAGGAATATATTTAGCCTACCTGCTATTAGATGCTTCATTCTTGTTCGTGGCTTCTAAAGATGTAGCCAACACGACGAAGAGAATGAAAGTTTTATACTCTCCCCGCCAATTAAAACTCAGAAGGGACATTCACTTATGTGGCGACTTTATAGTTGCGATAAGTAAAAAAAAACTAAGCGTCATCACATTTGAATACATTTAAATAATTAAATTAAAAACTAGCCTACTACTAAAAAGATACATAAAGAAATATATTTGATAAAATATCTTTTATGTAAAATTGACAAACTTTACTTATTATTTATATTTTTATCAAACTATCCTAATTTAAACAATTATTTAATTAATTATAAAGAAATGAGACCGTTAAAGTGCAAAGTCTTTATTTAATTTACTTTTTTTTATTCATTTCGCATTGATATATTTTGAAGCATGCTTATTTATATAACATGAGCGTTATTAAAAGTATTTGTAAAAAGAAATGAAACGCAGGTTTAAATATTATGTTGGCACTGACTCATCCCATTGAGCCTGGAACATATTTCCAGCAATTGGGTCACCTAGATTGTACTTTTCTGCAAATTTCTTTGCTGAGAATTTTTTACGGCCTTCTTTTCCATTACTAGTTAGCTGCGATTCATCAAAAATAATTTTTCCAGTTTGTTTGTAAACCAGGAAAATGTATCTGTGAAGACCAGTTCCTTTCGGGGGACCAGAGCCAACGTAGGGAGCCAGAAGATCACCCTTAGAAATATCATCTCCAGGAATATTGCCCACCAACCAATGCAAGAATTCTCGATTTGTAGGATTCTGTCGGCTAGGAGCATCGGGATCTATAAAAAAATGCAAATTGAAACAAACTTAAGGGTATTGGAGCCAAGTTCTAATCTAAAAATTCGATTTCTTCATTTCACTCAACAGATATTAAATTTGGAATTTTTTCCCTCTGTAGAGTTAATCAATTTTTAACTAGAATTATGCGTACAGAGCGAGAAAATATCTAATTCAAATATTTTTTAAGTAAAATGAAAATATTCAATTTTGAAGTTAGATTTTGAATTCTTCATTTTATGCAAAAAGTATCGAATTTAAATATTTTTTCGCTCTGTATGCAGTCTTATATTTGAAAAAAGATTATCGCTACAGAGCGAAAACATATTTATCTATAATTTTCGCTGAGTAAAATGGAGAATGGAATTTTGAGCTGAACACTTGGGTTCAACGCCTTTAAACTAGCAGAAATGGTGAACAATTCCCAAGTGAAAAAAAAAAATTAATGTTACGACCTGTGTTGACTATAAAATAGACTTATAAAACAGTTGTATGAAAATTGTTTAAATTATATAATACCTGTCATGATCAGAGTATAAAAAGTTTTGTCATCATCCTTGTAATCAATTTCCGGTGCATTTTTCACTTGTGTAGGTGTCCATTCTTCTCCAACCTTGACTTCTTTTTTTCCATACTCCACCTAAATTCCAAAAAAAATAAATTAAATTGTTTTATTTTTACTTTAATTAAATGAAAATAATGATAAAAAGATTACCTCTATTTCTTCTGTAGGAGCTTTATTTATAACATCAGGTACAACTTCGAGTTTTACAAACTCAGAAGCAATATCTGCGGCTGAAAAGCCGACCGTGAACAGCAAAATTCCTGCAAATATTTCAAAGGATTATTTCAGGCATCTTTCCTTTTAAGGAATTCTGGCCTTCAATCCCTTCCATTTTTTTATATTTTTTCTGCAGATGATATTTATAATCAATTTATATCAATAACCAAATAAATATATTACATTATAATTAAAAGATATGTATTAAAAATTAATATAATTGTTAACTAAAAATAATTTAGTTAAATTATATTAAAATTATATATTTCTAGAGTTTGTAATTTTGTATAATAGCTGAAAGTTTGTATAAAATTTTATCTTTAGTTAATTATTTCATTAAAAATTAATAATAGGCTTTCATATTAATCATAAGTACAATTGGGAACAATAATAACTATATAACATAAGTAAAGAGTATAAAAGTATTCAAAATAACTCAGATTTAACATACCTGTTATCACGAGATTCATTCTTGCTGCTGTCGAAACGATTACTGAATGAAAAGAGTTGATGAAATCTTTTATATTTTCCCTTTCCTCTTATAAATATCCTCCTACATTCATTCCATTTACATATACGAGTGTATATATATACGAACCTGTTGCTACGGAGCATAATTTGCCGTTAATATGTTTTGTTTAAAACTTGGTGAATTTCAATTGCATCATAATGATATAAATTATACTTAATCATATTGAAAAAGAAAACAACAACAGATACTAGGTATTATCAATCAATAGTATTTCATCTTTGTAATTAAATTATATCTGAATATAAAAAATGCAGAAAAGCACAAACTCAGAAATGAGATTGTAAATTATAAAAGTGTAGAAGGCAAATTTGTTAAAAAGTTGACCTCGCCTATTATTTTCAATTCTGAAAAAAAAACCGTTATAGCGAAAATAATTAAATAATTAAACGAGGTCAACTCCTTGAAGTTACAACAAAAGGATCTTATTTTAGCATAATCACCGGCACAGTGATTCTATCAAGTCCGGAAAATGTAATTATTAACTAATAACTCAATCTATGCTTTCTTGACTCAAAGATACAAGATAGGCAAATTCCTGTCTTCTTTTTTAAATCTACGTATGAAAAAAAAAACAACAATTATTACAATTATTTCGTATTATTTATTATAAATTTTCCAAAACTATTTATGTTGTAAGAAAATCCTTAACCGCTTTCATAAAATTTTCTTAAAAATAGTTTCACATTTTAATTCTACTTTTCTACAGAAAAATAAAATTGTCTTACAAGTTTTTGATATACGTGTAACCTTAATGAAAAGTTGGCAGAAAATAATTAATTTATTCTTTGCCGTTTAGTTTCCTATAAAGAGTTGGAACATAATCATCCCATTGCGCCTGGAACATATTTCCTGCGACTGGTTCTCCAAGATTGTACTTGGCTGCGAACTTTTTGGTAGAAAATCTTTCACGAGCTGCTTGATCAGTAATTTTTAGATGCTTTTGATCAACTGTTAATCTAGCGGGCTGTTTGAAAACCAAAAATACGTATCTGTGAAGACCACTTCCTTGTGGAGGTGCAGCTCCAGCATAATCGGTAACAGTCTCTCCCTTAGAAACATCATCTCCAGGAATATTGACGACCATCCAATGCTGCCACTCTCGCATTATGGGAGCCTTCCTCGTTGGCGCATCTGGATCTAAAAAAAAAAATATAAAAAAAGATAAAAATTTTTGGGAGTACAAAATGCAATGCAGGTGTAGGGTTTTTAGGCTTCACAGACCCTATGAAGATAAAATAAGGTACATAGGACACTTTTTTATAGCTGATGGGGTTTATTTGAAGCTCATTATTTACTAAAATCAGACAATGTTGCAATATAAGGATCAAAAAGAAAAACAAAGCTTGCTGCAGTTTTCTTGTAAATTAGTTTTACAAATACCCAAAATAATCACAAAAGAAGAATTCTTAAAAACAGGAGGAAATAGGGGAATAAAGGAAAGACTGTGAAGCCTGTAATCTAACGATTTTGTAAAAATTTAAGGAAAATTTTATCTAATGAAGTCCCTATTTTTTATATTTACCAATCATAAGCAAAGTGTATAATGCGCCATCCTCATGCTTGTAGTCAACTTCTGGCATATCCTTGACTTGAGTTGGTGTCAATTCTTCTCCAAATTTGACTTCTTTGTCTCCATATTTCACCTGTTTTGTACATTTTTTAAAAATTAATTGTATAGTAAAATTTTATCTCACAATTTCCAAAAATATTAAAATTAATTCTATTTACCTCTATTTCTTCACTAGGCCCTTTATCTAGAACATCTGGTGTGACTTTACTTTCTCGAAATTGGGTCAAAGTATCTGCGATCGAAAAGCCGACTGAGCAGAGTAATATTCCTGTAAAAAAGTTAATTTTTATGTTTTTTAAATTACACATTATATTTCTATAAACTTAATTATGTGAAAGTCAAATTCATGGAGTCAATGTTCTGTGATAACATTTTATAAACGATTTATGATGATAGCTCATCATTTGAGGTTTTCCTAAATTATACCTATTGCTGAAGATTCAATCTTGGTTTTCTCTAGATAGTCATTTAGTCATTTCACAAACATTCTCTTATTTTCATTTGCAATATTAGACATTACATATTTTGTGTCTCTGGATTTACTTCAAATTTACGAAAAATATATTTAAACCATTATTTAATTTAAAAATTATTGTTCTAACTTAAAAAATACTTTTAAAGTTAAGCAAAAATATACTTTGATATAATAACTTCTTGTGATATTTTTCTGTAATCTCTTGAATTTATGAATTTTTAAGTAATCTTCTAATGCAAACCAGTACACTCAACATAAAAGAAAGAACAAGTCAAATTACCTAAGTCAAAATTGAAATTAAAATTTTTGAAAGTACTCTAGTTTCAAGACAATACAAACATTTCATAATAATGAAAATAATAACTAAACAAATTAATTACAGAAAATTTTGGTCATACCTGCTAGCAAGAAATGCATTGTTGATGCTGTCATGGTTGCAACTAGCTTCAGCCACCTTTTCACAGAGTATAAATATTTTCTACTATCCCTTCCAAACCTCAACTTCTGCACAATTCATCATGAAACGAATCGACACCGTTATTTTCCATCCTTCATTTTTAATATTCTACTTGCATAAACAGGACAGAGCTAATTATTAATCCTTGGTTTTATAACAACAACATTTAAAGAAAATTATTATTTACAATAAAGTATTTACCCAGGCTTACATAAAGTTTTCGAAACTGACCTTGTTTTTACTTTTCTTCAAAAAAATATACCTACATATTAAACATTAATCGGATACAAACGCTGCATTTATAAATAAAAATAAATGGTGAGATTTAACTATAGAAAAAAGCGAGGTCAGTTCCTCGGGAAGGAAGTACTGTTGCTCTTTGACGATAACAATCGCAATTATTCGCGCACGTAATCAGTCTTTCAAACAAGCTTTTCAATCAACAAGCAATTTGCTCATGAGTTTCGACCTAATTTTTTCTAAATGCTGAAACAACCTTTATGTTAGGAAAAAAAAATATTTTTGAGCAATTTATAAGAATATGAATTTTTATTCTCAAATGTGGAGAACAAGTTTATTTTACATGTTAAACCATTATTAAAATAAGATAACACAAATAATTATCAGAATTTATAACTCTTGAATGCGACGCATTAAATGCATATGGCAAAATCGAATATAGATCATTTTTAAACTATGATAACTCCTTAATATTCTTATAGAACGCAGAAGTTTTTCTAATAAAGTTTACAAAATATTTTTTGGCTAACAAATGGAAGCATATATAAGTGCTGTTAAGAATAACACGAAAAAAAATCAGTTTATGCTCAGGATGAATTTTAAGATAAAGGTGATATCTTAAGCTCCAAGTTGCTTATAAAGAATCGGGACGTAATCATCCCATTCAGCCTGATACATATTTCCGGCAATCGGATCGCCGAGCTTGTACTTAGCTGCGAATTTTTTAATGGAAAACCCTCCTCTGTTGTCTCCACTTCTGTTCGTCAGACGCTTTTCTTCAAAAGTCACTTTCCCAGGTTGTTTGTAAACGAGAAAGACGTATCGGTGGAGGCCAGTTCCCTTTGGAGGTCCAGAGCCGACATATTCGGAAAGAGTCTCTCCTTTTGAAACATCGTTTCCAGGGATGTTTCCAACTAACCAGTGGTGCCATTCACGAAACTTAGGTTCGTTGCGACTTGGAGCATCGGGATCTAGAAAAAAATGCATAATTTATTATTCAAAATTCGAGGTTCAAACTCTGATCCAACAGGCTTAAGATAATAGTTCAGATGTAAAGACTATTACATAACAGATTTTTGATAGCCTAATTAACGTACCAGTCATGCAAAGAGTGTAGAAAGAATCAGTTTCAGCATTCCATTTAACAGTAGGTTCATCCTTAACCTGGGTTGGAGTAAGAACTTTGCCAAGCTCAACCTTTACATTTTTGGGATAGGTAACCTCAACAACTTCGGCTGGAACTTTGTCGATAACATCGGGAATAACACCGTGAGTTTTGAGTGCCTCTGCCATCGATGACAATAACCGAGATCCAATTTGAATTAAAGGTACTTTTGTTAATGCAGCTAAAATAGAAGGTCAAAGGTCACTTTTCGTTTTCCTTAAAATTTTCAATGAGTGACATGGAGTGAAGTGACACGAGTGTGACAGAAAACAAAACACTCGTTAAATCACATATGCGCCAAGTAAATAAGTAAACGTTGTAATAATGCTTTGATGCTAAAAATATTGAACAGTAGATTATGTCCTACTGATAATAATTATCAGTGAATACAAAGTGAGTATTTAAAATAAGCTTATCAATTTATAAAAATATATGGCGTCTCTTATTTTTTGTAAAAAAGATAGAAGAATGAGAATTTACTTATATATAACAAAATATAAATTATTTACATGCTCCAACAAAAATAGGTGTCATGCTCACGTAGCTCACGTACGCCGGCGAACGAAGATCCGTAGAAAATTCGAGATTACTTACTGATAATTACATATGCAATACCGGCTATGGTTGCCAACTGCAGATTTTTGTCTCACTTGCTCCGAACGTTTTATGAGAGCGAGCAATTTGGAGCGAGTGAGATAAGGAAACCCCGGCAATGGAGCAGAGAAACCGGCTTTATCGCATTTTATCGTTGGCATTCCGCGAACCAGTTTGATTAATCAAGTACATATTTCAAATTCTCACAGCTTGTCAAATGCTCCAAAAAAATATTTCATTTTGGAGCAAGAGGAGCAACAAAAATATGCATTTATAAGAACAATTTAAAAAGTTTTTAAATTATAGAGATAAAATTTCATCTAGAGCAAATCAATCATTAAAAAATTATGGATTTGATTATTAGTGTACTCTCGTAGTTTCGAATATGACCGGGAAATCTTAAAACCCTTAAAACCTAAGCAAGAAATGCAAAAACTGGCAAAAATTCTATTTTAAGGTTATGTAAGATTTGAAGTTAAGACATGATTATCATGATTTTTTATTAATTTAGCAACAAAAATGTACATATTTGACAAATTATTACTCACCAGATGTGACGCTTTTTCAGCGTACACTAAAAGATGAGTAAAGAGCTGTTGAATGGCTGAAAACTGAAATCGTTGAAATCCTCTCCTACGGTTCAGAAGAAAATCAATAGTTCCCGCCTTTACCGACCCTGACGCTGGTGGCGTTCTCGTCAGAGAGTGACTCCGCCTTCCTCTCTATTTCTATTTCCTTTTATCCCACTACATTTCGTTAGTCGACGCCGTCTTATAGGACGCCATGACAGCGTCGAACGTCGCCATTACATTTTACAGATCCCGTTCTGAGTGACGGAGCCTACTCTACTCTTCCACAGGAAAATAGTGTTTTCAACTGAAATTCTTTTCTCCACCGGCGAAAAAGAAGATACTCTATCAACAAGATGAATACAGTAAAAAGAACGTACAGTAAAAAGAAAATTTCGAATCCCGACAGTAATATTATTATAACTGTGAACGAATTGTGTCGATTGTGTTTGGCAAAGGATGAAGATCTCTTTCCAATTTTCGACAATGACGGAGTTCCATTGCCGCTGCGGATAATGGCTTGCGTTAATCTCGAGGTAAATAAAAATTAAAAATATCGTACTGTGTGATTTGATAAAAATTATAAAGATTATGTTTTGACTAAAGTTAACCTCAATTTCCCGCTTTACGGCCATTTACGACCGATCGAAAAATAGGAATCTAGTTTATCCCTAATTGTGCCCTTTCTCCGTGTACATGTGAATTGGTATGAATCCAAAACTCAATTTCATTCTAATAAATATACACGCACACTCTTACAAACTGTCTGCTCAGAGAAGTTATCGACTTTGCGCAAAGGCTCATACTTACGCTTCGTTACAGGAATCTAGAATGGAGTTTAGCAAGAAACAAGACTCTGAAGATTTATAGAAACCTGCAATCAGATATTCATTCATCTGTTTTGAGTACCTGACATTCAAATGATACACACTAAACTTAATATCCCGGTTATCGGATATCAAGGAGCCCTTCTGATGTGTTATTAATAGTTTCTAAGAATGATCAAATGACTAGATTTGCACTTTTTCCAGAACAAATCAGGGATTAAACTATCATACGTTTTGCTTCGTGTTCGCACTAATGTTTAAATTGTTGAAGTTAATAAACATTTGACAGCTGTATTTAAAAACCAAACATGAGAATGTGTATTCAGGGTCCAATTGTTAGAAAAGTCATGCAAACATCAGAAGTTTTTTTAAAAGTTATTTGTTGGAACTGTAAATAATTTAAATATTTTAAATTTAAAACCTTCAGAAGTTACAAATTTTATTTTAGCACAACAATATGTTAGATTAACTTTAAAAATTGGACGATTACAGGTGTACGAGGACGATGGTCTGCCCAATATGATTTGCCATCCATGCAAATACCAACTGGAAAAATCTTACCAATTCAAAAAGAAGTGTGAAACTGCGGATATAAAATTGCGAAAGCATGTGAAATTGATCCAGCAACTAGCTGGTGAGGACGAAACAGAAGAAGAAAGTCAAGACAGCGCAAACACTTCCACGGAACAACCTTCCAGCAGTGGAAAATCCAAGCAAGTCAAACAACTGCTTGCTGATTTGGTTGCCAGCAAAGACGGTGTTGAACTTGATACCGAACCTATCGAAGTCACCGAAGACGAACTTGTTGGTGGATATATATTAGGTAAGACATATTTTTGCTTGTCACCACTTTTAAAATATATCTCAGAAGACTATAATTTAATTTAAAACACATTTTTTGCAGGAATGGCTTCCGAGAATCCAGACGTTGAGGAAAATCTATCAGAAGGGCCAGAAAATATAACGCTAGTGCCAGCTGAAGAAAGATCAGCCAAAGCTCGATGCACAATGCGAACGACTCGTATCAAACAAGAACAGGAATCCGAAGATGAGGCTGAAGAAGTCCAAAGAGCTATAGCAAATGCTGATCACAAAAATGTTTACATGATGGAACTTAGCAGCAACAATGCTGGTGGACAAACAATTAGCCAAACAATTGTAGGGGAAGCCACCGAGGAACTGAAAGTATTTCAATGCGACAAATGTCCAAAAGCCTTCACTCGCAGAAACATGTTGAAGAGTCATCAATCTGTTCATTCTACACAAAGAGGATTCACTTGTCAGGCCTGCGAAAAATGGTTTCCTACCAGATCTGCTTTGGTTAGACACGAACGAACACATACCGGTGAGTTAGAAGTACATTACAATACATTTTATCCGCGGAATCGTTATTCCTCAAATTTACTCCTTATTCTTTACTAATTTCGTAACTCTTATAAAATTGCAGGAGAGAAACCATTTGGATGCAATATTTGCCACCGAGCTTTCGCGCAAAAGGAAATTCTGCTTCGTCATCTGATGACTCACTCTGGACAAAAACCATTCCAATGTACAAACTGTGAAAAGAGTTTCACACAACGAGAGGCACTGAAAGTTCACATGAGAAGACATCAAAAATTGAACCCAAATGATATCCAGTTACACCATTGCCAACTCTGTCCCAAAGCTTTCTGCCACGCTTCCGGTCTCAGCAGGCATTTAGTTACACACACAGGAAGAACTTACAAGTGTGTTGAGTGTGAAAAATCTTTCACTGACAAAAGTTCTCTCCTCAGACATAGTCGAATCCACGCTCCGAAAAAATCATCAATGATTCTCCAATGAAACTAACTTTAATGACTTGTTAACTTGAAAAAGTCACTCGATTAAGAACCCATCATGACTCTTGTATCTCATTCCTTTCGCTTCAGGTATTCCTTTCGCTAATCGCCTTGTATAACTATATTCGTGCAATGAAAACACCCAAAAGCTAATTAAAAACTTCCAATCATGTAAGTATAACACGTTTTAGTGGAAAATGAATACAGCACGAGTTTTATCAAAAACACTTTTCAAAAACCTCTATTGGGTTTTCAAAACAGTGTTTTCAGTTTAAAAACAAATGTTTATTTGTAAAACATTTTTCAGTTTATTGTAATAACAATACTTTCCTATGTAAAGGGAAAATTAGTTTTCAAACTTTTAGAGTTTACTTTTTTTTTTATGTATAATTGTCTTATATAAAGTTGTAATCGAAACTATTTTGTACATACATATAAACATAGGTTGCGATATTTTAAAGAAAAGAAAATGTGGAACCATATGTGAAACATGAAGAAAAATGTAGTCTTCAATTTTTTTGTTGGAAAAAATAACACAAATGAATCATGTAAAGAATTAATTTCAATAAAGATATTATCAAAATTTTTAATCTGGACATTCTTTTTCGCAAGCTTCGCGAACCCGTATTATCCCGTATTATCTCCTTAGTTGAAGTTCCTAATGTCTCCTATTTTCAAGGTTTTGTCCTTAAGTATCCCGTTTTCAAGAAAAATCCCCTTTTATTTGATTGAAAATTCTCTTTCTTGATATGTTATATTTGTGAAACTAATTTACATAAAAACAAGAACAGGATTTTTTTCTATTTACTCATACTGCAAAAAAGTACCCTATATGTGCCCAATTTTTTTCCCATAGGAACTGTGAAGCCCATTTTCATGTGTCATTCTATAGTTCAAAACAATAGAAAAGAGGGTATTTTTTTTCAGGTTTGTGGAATGAATAAATTAGATTAAAATTCACAGGAAACACTTTTAATGTATACGTACACAATATACAATATTCACAACAGCATCCGCACATAAATTCATTTTCTTCATATTAAAACTGTATCCACTCAAAAGTAGTGATTATCTGACTTCACATCAAAAATAAACTTTACTGTTTTTTTTTTTTAATAAAATATAGGTGTAAAAATTAAAAGGATTTCATTTCATAAGAATAGTCAGGTTTATGAGTGAAATAAAATAATCATTTATTAAAAAGTCTTACTTTTTTTTATTAGGTCTCATGCGTACGATCGTCTCATATTTTTACATATTCGTCTTTTCATGGTCATCTGCACTTCAATCTGACAGAAAAAAATTTATATTCTGTATATCAATTGCATTTATGTACAAACTCTGTGAACATAAAAAAGAGCATTTCACAGAAACACTAATTACTTATGCACAAAATTCAATTGTACACATTCTGAAATTGAATTTTCTTTCTTTTTTTTTTTGTAAACTATTTCATATCTTTGGTTTTATCATTTTTGTTTGCTTAAAAAAGGACAGATCTATATCAATCTGAACAAATAAATGAATATTTACTATCTTTGTCACTTCATTTACAACTATTATTTGCGAAACGCTTTTCAGGCGTGTTTCAGTTTTTGTTAAGAAATACTGTTTGTCAGTATCATTCATATGAACGCATTTTTTTCTCGATCCTGCGATACAAATTTCTCGCTGTCAGGTTTTGCGAAACACAAATGCCATATACAAATGCACGTTTTAAGAAACGAATTATAACATTCTAGTTTTCCCACTTCCGCTCGAAATCTACTAGTACAATTGCTAAAAATCTGAGAAGCAGTTGCTCGATCACAAATACCGCATAAAATATAGGCAGAGCATATCTCCCGGAGATTCCGTGCAAATAGTCACTTGCCACACTCTTACGCGATACTTGAAAACTACTGTAATAACATGATTTCTTGCCAATATATACACAGATTTACTCAATTGAATAATTCCCTCTCAAAAAAGAGGCTGTTACAAGAGGATGTGACAAACCCTAAGCACGCCTTTTTCGTTTTCTACCTTTACTTCCGAGATTCACTCCTATCTGCATTTTTCTTTTTGCTATTATGCTTAGACTTATTGATCTCTTATTATCTTCGCCGCTCGTCACTGAGGAATCGTCATGGGATGAAAAATAAAAACTTGTTCAGGTTTGCGAAGAGTGTTGGGAGCTTTTTTTAAATAAAAACGTTCAAGCGGTTTAGGGCATACTCTCTCATCAATCAAGAATTAGGGGCTTTGGTTGCTCCCAGGAAAATCCGTCGCGACCAAAGTGTCCGTAGGTACTTGTCTGCTGATAAATTGGGTTTCGTAGATTCAACTCTTTCACGATTTTTCCAGGACGCAAATCGAAGTTTTTGCGAACGATTTCTAAAAGATCCTTCTGTGAATGTTTAGAAGTGCCATAGTCAAAAACTGTGATGGAAAGAGGTTCAGCCACTCCAATCGCATACGAAACCTGAAATTTGGAAAATTAGATTAATTTTTTTCAGACAATTAGGCCCTATTTAAAAAGATAAAGGGTGTTCGGTTCCAGTTCTAAACTTAAAATTCAATTTCCCTATTTTATTCAAAAGATATAATTAAATATAAATTAAATATAAATTTTGAGGATAGAATTTGGATCCAACAGTCTTAAATAAGGGGAGAATGAAATCTTACTTGGACGAGACAACGCCTGCAAAGGCCGGCCATCACTAGCGACTTAGCGACCCATCTGGCTGCGTAGGCGGCAGATCTATCTACTTTGGTAAAATCTTTTCCGGAAAATGCTCCACCACCATGAGCACCCCATCCTCCATACGTGTCTACAATTATTTTACGACCCGTAAGTCCAGCATCGCTCTAGAAGATTAAAAATGTTTCTTTAGCAAATGGATTTCTGTTGCAATGAAACATATGAAATAGAAAACATGAAATAAAAATAAGTGAACTTTAATTTAAATTATTTTAAATACATATAAATAAAAAGATTGTTTTGAATATACCTGGGGTCCACCAATGATGAAATCACCGCAAGGATTCACGTGGAAGATTGTTTTGTCGTCAAGGTATTTGGCGGGAATAACTTCCTTGATGACTTTCTCCAAAACACTTTTACGTAACTCCTCCAGTGTGACTTTTTCGCTATGTTGCACAGAAACAACAACTGTGTGAACTCTACGAGGCACACAGGCTCCATTGTCCATAACATATTCGCAGGTCACCTTAAAAGACATTAAGTTTCTATTAAATAAAATATCCTCTCAACATTTTATTTTTTAGTGTAGTGAGATAATTGAGTATCGTCCTCAGATATGTTGTTCACATCATGGCACTCAAGAGTAGCAAATACATAAAAAGACATCATTGAACAATACTCTAGCACAGTTTTTATAGAATTTTTCATTTCAAAAGACTAAAATGAGAATTTTTAAATAAGTACCTGTGTTTTTGAATCGGGTCGTGCCCACCACAATTCACCACTTCGTCTCAAATCTGCTATCTTCTGGTTTAGTTTGTGCGCCAGTACAACAGTCAATGGCATACATTCTTCAGTTTCATCAGTCGCGTAGCCAAACATCAAACCCTATTTGGAGAACTTGATATTAACTTAAAGAAAATATGTCACTGAGATAAAATAAAAATTAGAAATAGAAGATACATAAATAAATTGTTAGAAATAATTACAGACTTCTAACTGCTCTAGAGAACTAAAAAAAATATTAAAAAAGTATTTTTTTGAAAAAAAAAATATTCTCCAAAATAAGAAAAAAATGATTGAAAAAGTAGCTTTTCTTCAAGCAGATAAAAATAAGCTTTTTAAATACACATAGTAGTGTAAAAATACTCTAATCTAAAAAGGAACATAAAAAAACTAATCATTTACTTTTCAAGAAAAATGTGGAAGTTCGAAGCCTGTAACTAAAATAGAAGTATGTAAGTAAAAGAATAAAACTAATTGTAAGCATGCATATCCAAACAGAACAGAGCATCAATTATAATTCGAAATGTTAATTATAATAATGTACCATAGTGTTATCGACTAAAATTAGACAAAACAATTTTTAATGCCAGCCATTGCCAACAAACTCCACTAAAACAATCCTCCAAGATCGTTTTAAGACACCGGATTTAACTATAGGATTCCAGTCACCAGTTAAGTATTAGTGGAATTTCATATAATTATATGAAAATTGAAAGAACCTAAACATGGTCGAGTCAGGTCGAATTACGAGAATATAATATCTATACGGAAAGAAACCATCGGTACTCAGGTCTTGGGAAAATTCAAGCTTCGAACACTCAAAGCTTCACGTGGCCACGAGCTGAGCACATGAGGCGCGACATTTATCATCCAAATTCACATTCTGTGTATTCAATTAAGTTCAAATATCTAATATGTAATTTGTTCCACGTACAGGGCGCACGAGGTTTCTCTCCGTGTAAGAATGTAAATTACACAAGCTGCATCTTCTTTTTAAATAGCAGTGAAAAGATAGGAAAATTAGTAAAATTGAAGACAAGCTAAAATTGGTTAATCTAAAAGTGCTACATTTCACAAAAACTCAAATGTACACCAAACACCATTAAAAACAATTTTAAAGGACTTCTGAAGACGATCAATTTCTGAACAATTCTAAAACAACTTCTCTGAATTATTCCGAAATGACCTTCCTTGGATTGATGAGAAATTTTTCAGATTCAGGAAAAGGTTCTGAGGCTACTAATTAAGAGGTAAAGAAACAAAGAAAGGGCTCAGAAAGTTAAAGAACATGAAATTATTGGAGAAAAAAAAATTGCTGTGCTTTCTAAAAAGCAGTGCGATTCTATAAAAATAGATATTAGACACAACGGAGAAGACAGAAATAAAAAATAGAAAGACGAAAAAGAATCAAAATTATTTCTTGATTTAGCAAATAACCTGATCGCCAGCACCAACGTCTTCATCATTTCGATTCTCGTGAACGCCTGCTGCAATATTTGGCGATTGAGCATCGAGTGCCAATAAAATGCTGCACAGCTTGTAGTCAAAACCTGCAGAAATGACATCAGGTTGCTGAATTTCATTTGGATTTCATTATCAATTTCGAACTCTCGTTTCCCAGAGTTCCTCGCGAGGTTCCAACCTGCCAATAACGATCTACATTCTCCATTTTTGTGGAGTATACACTCTGGAGGAGATTATCGGCACGGTTGAAGAGCAAATTCGTAACTTATTATTATAACTTATTACTTCTGGGGAGACTTTAAATTCTCAAATCATATATTTCCAAAAAGAGTAATGCTATAGAGCGAAAAAATATCTAATCATAATATTTATTAAGTAAAATGAAGATATCCAATTTTAAAGATAGAACTTGTACCCAAAACCCTTAATAAGTGACTTTTATCAAGTTCTGCGATAAGAAGGCTGAAATTAAATAGAACTAAAAATTCTTTAGTTTTCAATTTAACTACCAAAGAGATTGAATTCTATTTTCGTACGTATTAAACAGAATAGAAAAATCGGCACTTTTCTATGATACTTTTAATTCCATGTATTTAATTCCAGCCTCTTAACAATCTCTGACATTTCTATGACTTTCCTGACGATTGGTCACCCTGAAAACGATTAGAATAAAGCTGAATCTTGACAACTTATTTACAAACAAGTACATTCTTGTTTTTACAAAAATGTACAATAAAAACCAGTCTAGAAACAGACGTGATCTTATTACTTCGACCTATGCCCTCTTATCTGTTCCTATTATTAATGTGTTTTCTCACAAAAGATAGTGTTTGCGGTGTCTCTTTAGTAAGAAACAATTGACTCACAAATCTCTAAAATTCCCTGACAAATTGTATTCCTTATTTCCTAAATTTGACAAATGACAGTGGTATTTGATTCAATTTATAATTTCAGGCCTCACAGTCTCTAAGGGGAAATAATAAAAGTTCCAGACTTTTTTCGTTCTCCCACTCTCATGGAACTTCCAAAAGAGTGAGAGAGCGAAAAGAGTCCGAATCGGCAACACTGATAATAGGGTACATGGGATACTTTTTGTCGCTTATAGGGTAATTTTCTGAAACCCAAAAGGTACCCTTTTTTTTTTTTTACAAAAAAAGATGATTTTAAACAAAATAGTTGAATTTTCTTAAGGGGGTTTAATTATTAAGTCCCCATATAAGTTAAAAACAATAAAAAGGGGAATTTTCTTAAAAATAAGCGAAAAAAGAGAAATTCTTTTTTAAAAAGGGGGTAACAGGTGAACAGGAGAAAGACTGTGAAGCCTGTTGACTGAAAATAGGGTGAAAATAGCGTTTGATGCTTTCATGATCTGAACGATAGTGAGTAGTTAAGGATTTAATGAATATTAAGATCGTTCTCAAAAAGCACATGCTTACACCTGCAAAATGGATTAGCACAATATAAAAAAAAATCTGAACAAAGGTGGTCGATACTGAATTTATTTGTTGCTGCTCTGCGCCATTGGCTGAGAATTGGTAATGTACCTGATCACCTGCACCCAGATCCGTTTCTTCCCTGCCGACATGGACGCCATTAGCAATATGCGGACTTTGTTGTTCGATGGCCACCAAAAGGTTCAACGTTCGCCAATCGAATCCTGCCACCACCATGATACGCTTACGTTACATATTCTTGTTATCTTGCGTTTGATCGCTCGATTATTCGTCCAAGTGACAATGGGCAGAATTCTAATGCTCCTCAGAGACCAAATAAAAATGAGGGACTTTTTTCCAAAATATTCAAATCGCCACGGTCAGTTTTATCAATTCAATTCTCAAGTTATCAATAAATTGCTTTTTAAATCAAAACTTTGGGCTCATTCCAACGATAATCATATAAACTTAATTGCCGCCTAAATTAAAAAAAATTACGATAGATGATTTCGAATATTTTTAGAATTAAACTTCAATATTAATAAAATTAATGTATAAGTAGTTATTATTATACAAATAAATCAATATATATATATATATATATATAAAAATTAATAATGAAATTTAACTCTAAAGACACTTAAAATCATCATATTTAAGTATCGTAATTTTTATAAATTAGGTAATAAACCGGTTTAAATAATAGTCTCTGGAATGTCCCTTTAGGGTGTTGGATCCAAGTTCTAATCTCAAAATTTTATTTCTTCATTGAGTGCCGCTACAGAGCAAAAAATATATAATTATAATATTTGTTAAGTAAAGTGAAGAAATCGAACTTTGAAGTTAGAATTTGGATTCAACGACTTTAAGTAGAACAATTGGAATTAGGGGTGATCTAATCGAGCAGGTAATTCAGTAAAAAAAATAGTTAAATAATCAAACGGGATCTCAAAAATAAAAATAAAACACAAAACTCCACATTGGTCGAAGATTTTGCTCACCTTTCGACGAGTCGTCGTAGCCTATGTGTTTCACAGTGTCCCGTACAATTTTTTGGTAGTCCACAACTGCCTTTGACGTGATTTCTCCGCAGAGGAGAATCATTCCTGTTTTTGTCACCGTTTCTATATAAAAAAAAAAAGTATTTTGCATTATATAATATCAAGAAATTCAATATTGAAAATTTTCAGTTACTCTAATTTTGTTATACCATTAAGGCCATGTATAAGTCACGTGACTTGGCGCTTGTAACCATATTTCAGGTTTTCAGGCATCACATTAAAAAAATAAAAATAAAAACTAATTATTTCTAGTAGATAAACGTAAACAAAACGATAAGGAACATTTATCTACTGGCTAAAATATATTTGCTCTAGTTTTCTTCAAATGAGGTGCCTGAAAAAATGAAAGTTGTTAAAGTAGGAATCGGTTAAGTAATACATGACCTTAAGAATCTTATCTGAATTGCAATTCAAAACTAGAATTTTAAAATAAAAAATTTTTCAAGTTTCTTACACTAGGGGGGATCGAAAATTGCTATTTTTTTTTTTAAATTAAAATGAAAACATACACAAAATTTGCCTTGTAGAGTGACATCTTTTCTGTTGTGTGATTTTATTTGTATAGCCATATATATTTTCTTATATATTTTGGCACGTTTAACATCTTTTTTCATGTACAATTATTAATTAATCTGTATTTTAATTTAAAAAATTACCCTCGTCACAAAAAGTAACGAAAAAGAAAAAGTAGAGTTCGACGTCTGCTCTAGTGACGGACTTATAAATAGACTATGTTATAGATATATTCAAGTAACGAAGGAAATTAGCAGATGAAGATGGAACTTACCACAGGCAACTTTAGCATCCGGATCTTGTTTCAGATGTGCGTCTAATATGGCGTCGCTTATTTGGTCGCACATCTTATCTGTAAAAAAGACCTATTTTAGAAAAAAAGATTTTTTTAAATTTCTTCATTCTTGCACTATCATTTCATTACTTACTAAAATGTTAGTCGCGGGTATCAATCACTGGAAGACACAAGCATGATTAATGTTATGGAGATTATCAGATGAAATTCCAGAAAACAGATGCAAGAATTGAGAATTGAGAATTGTTTGATGATTCGACAAAGGAGAACGAAAAGGAATGTCATTTATGACTCATGTGAAAAACCTTATGAAATATTATTCATACCCTTCTTCCTATTAAATTATATTTACAAGAGTTTTTTAACAAAATGTTTAGCAGTTTTTTTTATATAAACTATCTTTATATTAATATCTATTATTAGCGATGACATGTTAATCGCAAAGATAATAAAAAATCAGTGATAATCAGAGTCGGATGAAGACAACTCGGGGCCCAAGGCTGTACAATTCCCCCCCCCCCCCCCCAAAACCCTTCAGTTTTCTTCAAAAAAATTTAAATAATAAATTTTTCAATTTTTATAAAATTTTTTTTTTTAAGTTGAGGAAGAATTTGGAGGCCCCTTCGAAAGCGGGGCCCAGGGCTTCAGTTCCTCCAGCTGCATTTACACCTTTTAGGAAAATGTTCTTCTTCTCACATTTTCCTAAAAGAAGAACATTTTCCAAAACAGGTGTAAATGCAGCTTTAAATGAACTTTTTTCTCATATTCCGGAAATTGTTAATTACCAACTCAGTGGCGCCACCCAAGCCACATTTTGAAACAATGATATCCAACTATTTCCTCAAAATTATCCAAGATTCTACAAATAAATTTGAAAAAGCAAGAGTATTAATAAAGATGAAAAGGTCAGCAATCATTTATCGTCTGCTTTTCTGATTGATTGATTTTACAATAGAATTTTCAGGCAACTTCTTTTAATCTGACGACATACATTACTCCAATTTCAAAAAATTTGATGAGCTTTAAGAAGGTCATAACAAATCCCTGCACACCAACAGGTCTAGAATCTCGAAATTTCTAGTAAAAAAAACAGCCGGAAAAAAAACGAAGCAAATGCACATTACAGGAAATAGCGAGCACATGGCGATAATTCGGTGTAATGAGCACGCGCCATGTGCACGTTTTTTATTCCTTTAAGTTTTCGCTTGAAGAAGGAAAACATTGCATCATATCTCATGCAAAAGATAAATTTGGAAATCTGAGTTTGCAAGCAAACAAGTAAACATCAACTAAAAATGAAAAACCATAGCGAACAATGTGAAGAAAATCATGCGCACGAGTTTCGTCGGCTTCAATGGAGACACGCCGTGCAGTGGCGCGGCAAGAGGGGCCCTTCAAGCACATGAATATTTCCGAAAAAGTGGAGCTTTCTGAGTTGAACCGAGTACGATTTGTTTCATTTTGGAGTTGATGCTTCACAAGGTGAGTCCGACAAGTGGAATGAATGATAGCAAAGGCCTTAAGAGATCTGAATCTGCTTTTTTTTTCTAGATCCAAGAACCATGCATGTCCCAGTTTCGAATGATGTTTGTCGGGTCCATGACAGAGTTTTTGGAGTAAAGAAAAAGACTCACCAGGATGTCCCTCGCCAACGGATTCCGAGGTAAAGAGGAAACTAGTGTTCTGCTGCAGCTCTGGCGGCGAGTGGCCGTTCGCGTATCCATTCATGTGGTGTGCGGTCTCCGGCATTTTCTTTATCGTGCAGATAGACTTTCGTATTTCAATCCTTAATTGTGGGAATCGCGCCGAACGTGTCACAAGTGTTTTGGTGCAGGATCTCCAGAGCGAGTATACGTCAGAACCGTATACTGCCCTAGTGCAGAAAAATCTCGCGGCGATGATTTCTTACACGCTGTTACCTTGGCGCAAAACGAGCGCTAGACAATCGCGGCACACTACGTAATGGTTGGATCACCGAGGAAATACTCCATGGATCGTGTAAGATGTAAAAGAGACTCCCCACTTGCTGATATCCGCTATTTATAACCTCGGTCAGCACTGTTCTACCCTCGGGTCTCTTCGTGTCACATGACCTCCCATCGTCAGGGAAACTAATGGCAGCGCGAAATCCGACTCTGCTCCATCATCGTTTTTGTAGAGAGTCCACGTGGAAGATCCAATGATATTCTGCAATTTTAAGATAATTAGACGATTATTTGAGATTTCAAGAGCACGTTTATGAAAGAGCTGATAGAAAAAAGCGAGTCTGATTAAAGATAAAATTAGCGCGAACTTGGTGGGTTTTAGATGAGAGGAAATATGATCTTCGCGTTTTTAAAGCAAGCGCTACGCGCGAAAAGAACATTTTTAAGAAGAGTTGAAAATAAGCATGCTGCTTTTACTTTTTTAATGTACCTAAACTGTTTCGTGTAAACTTTATACGTTACTTATAAATGTTATGATCTAGTTTTAAACCTAGAATTAGCAATAGTTCTTAAATTTCAAATATTTACGTCCTTGGGACTCGGATATGCACGCGCAGAAAAGACATGCGCAATTTTGAAAGTTCATAAAAATTGAGTAGTCCACGTTTTTAAATTGCATTAATTTGATTTACTCTGAGAAAAAATTACAAATTGATACCAAATTGTATAAGAAAGAATAAATTATACAGGAGGTTTAAAGTCCAAATTTATTTTAATTTAAGCATGAAAAGTTAAATTATAATACTTCAAGTGATGAAACAGCTAGTAAGATATACCAAATAAAATATTTAAGATAATGAGTCTTCGACATTTTTATCTGGGAGTATACAATTCATATATCAAACACTGATTACGCCTTTTCCAGGAAATAACATACTTAAATTTTCTTTTTTAAATAATGACATAAATTAAAATTTTAACGACGAAGTAATTTTAAGAATGTCAGAAAGAGGAAGTAAGAAAATTTGTTATCAGAAATTAATAGATAAAATGCAAAAAAAAAAAGTATTTAAATTTGTTGGTCTATCGCTAAGACCTTGTACAAACCAAGTAAAGTGCCTCAAAAAATGAAAACCGATATCGATAAGGTAAGAATCGAAGAATTCAGATACGGTTTATTTATTTGTTTATTTCTCACGTTTTATCATAGATATTTAATCAATTAATCATTGCTCAATACCCCCACGAAGTAACTATGAAGTTTTCAATAATATTGCAAATATTCAATTCATATCACATTTCAACATATGTAATTATGAGAAAAGATTATGAAATATTGACAAAACGTGGTTCGAAGGGTTAATGATTAAGAGCGTTTTTTTACATGAACAAAGATATCACTAGAGACATGATTATACAGGAAATTAACATCGAAAAATGGTAAAATTTCGTCATGCATTAAGTCAATGACATCATATTATCAATGCAACCAAATTTTCGACGTAGAACATTATTCATCTGTTTTCGTAAAAATGAGGAAGAAATCAAACTAAATAAAAGAAAAATAAGCAATTACTGATTTGACTATTGACGATAAAAACGATCTTGTACATTTGGAAGAAATATATTTGAAAATTAAAAGCTATCACGAGGAAAAATATTCTTTTATTACTCCTGAGTATGCGATACTCATTTTGTATATCATTTAGTTATGATCTCTATTATTTATTTTCCAAGGAAACACTCAAATACAGCCTAATTCGGTGTTCTTTATCACAATGTAAATTTTCATTGTTTAAAATGAGATGCAAGAAAATTGACACCTATGGTTTTCTCTGTTTCTATTTGTTTGTTTTAGTATATAGTATGAAATGAGCATTTATATATATATATATATATATATACACCGAAAGTTGATATTCTATTTACATGATGATTAAGAATTCCGTCATATTCGACGAATCTGTTGTGAACACGATGTGTGTCTTATATACCGTGAAATGTGAAATTAATCCAATGAAACTTCTTCAAAAGCAAAACAATGCACTTTGAAACCACTACAGGAACAAAGATAATTAATAACTGCCGCTTGTACGGGTTATCGATTCACTTTCACTAACAGGCAGCAACTGCACTGAATTGTTTTTGCTCATCTGTCAGTTTTATATATAAGAATCATAGTATTCACTCCATCAGATCTTTGGAAATTGAAATTAACGGAAATGTTTTTCATTTCGGGTAAACCATGAAAATAAAACATGCCATTTCTCGCTACTGTTTCATATATAAGATTTCAATTAAAAATCCGAAATTAGTAGTAACAAAGGCGTTGAAAATGAAATCAATGTAAAAAAGCATTTGAATTTTTCTCAATAAGAGAAAAATAAATCGACTTATATCGAGTGTAAAATATTACATTTCGATTGATATCAAGTCCTACTAACATACTAACATATCGGCCATGGTGATAACCCCTGCGATGTAGAAAACTTGAGTTCAAGAAATGATTCTATATTTTTCATTATTTCGCACATGTGAAAGCAAGTCACGGACAATCTCGAATTGTCTTCAGAAATTATTAGATACATACTGGTATTTGTCTCTCTTTCTGAATTGGTAAAATTTCAACTTCTCAGTTGAAAAGTACTTGAGATTTGAAAAGAACGTTAATGAAATATATGAAAACTATGTTGTTCTGTCCAAAAGTCGATACTGTGTGCTCATTGTTTAGAACTGATAATGTAAAATTCCCCACTGTCTTTTGATGATAAAAGACTTATAATGAAAACTTTCAATGATTTTACGTCATTCGAGGAAACTCGATTAAATAATGTGTTCTAAAATAGATGTGTTAAATAATAAACTTTTTCCTGTAATATCAGACACTTTCAATAATTTCGAGATTAAAATTTACTTATTTAACGTATCATTATTTTTAATGAAGAAATATCTTATCATAAATGAATCTGCTTAAAGAATTTAATTCAATTTTGTTTGAAAGAAACGTTATTATTTGAAAAACAAGCATTGACCCGTTGAAAAACAGTTGGTATCATGTGTTTTATTTTAGTAAATTATGAAAGTTCATTACCGATAAATTCATGATAAACCATTTCTATCAAAAGATAATTGATGGTATAAACAAGGAAATATGCCATAAGTTGCCAAGGTCGAAGTTTTGTTTTATCAAACTCGTGACACAGCAAATGTTTTTAATGATATATTGAACTTCTTTTAAATATAAAGAATTAGAGTGAAGTTTATAACAGTACCTTGTTTATCTATTAATTTTTTCATTCGCGAATTTTACAGGGCTCAATAATCAAAAATGACCTTATGCTAAAATTATAATAGATATTTCATAAATGTCCTCTTGACGAGTTCAGTTTAAAATTGCTAAATCACTCGTATCAGATAGGAAAAGTCTTTTCAAAACACTTTTTTCCTTTCATTATAATGTAAATTTTTTCATTTGTATTATTTCCACAAGAATTGACTCCAAATTTAGGGTTCATTTATTGTATTTTATTTCTGCGTTCTTTGTTATTCTGATCTTATGTCATAAATGTAAATCCGTTAGACCGAATTGTCAGTCCAAGAAAATAAAAAATTTTATGAAATCTTTTATGACGTCTCTTCATTAGAAATAAGTTGTGAAAAAGAAACAAGCTAACATGATCTAACACTGTTTTCTTTTAATATAAATTCTAGCTTTAGAATTTCATATTTCATAGAAAAGTTCGGTGACCGTTGACACGTCTTCAAAAAGAGCAAGAATCTCTTTTCACGAGGGTTAACGACAACCTTGACCTCGTCACATCTGACCCTTCCTCATACTTCTGCAACCCTCTCTAACTACTATTTTAGACTTATTTTCGTCTTTTTCACTGACGATATACATATTGCTGTTTTCTTTTCATTTTTATCTTTACTTTTTAGTCGTTTCACTCGAAAGAACTCGACCTCTCGATCAATATAGAGAAAAGAACTACATGCTGAAAATAGACAGTCAACATCTTTCAAATCTACGCTTTATTTGGTACATAAAGAGACAGAAAAAGAAACATACACTGGGAAACTTCTGTGTCGAATTCTTCTTGGAAATTCAAATCTTAATTCTAAACAAACAAAAGAGAATGAAACTAAAATCTATAATTAGATTAAATAAATAAATTAATTTAATTAATTAATTAATTAAATCTATAATTAGAATTAATTAAATTGTTTCCACAAGTAGTTTTTTATTTCTCTTGTGCATTTATAAAAAAAATCAAAACAAGTAGTCAAAGCCATAATAATCAGACATTGTCTGATACAAACTAACCTCGACTACTGGCAACAGCAGTAAAGTTAGAAAACTGCAAAAATGATGTTTTATGTTTCGATTGATTTCGATCATTTGATGAGAAACAATACAAAAGCAGAGAACACTTCTTTACCATCGAGTAATTTTATAGACATCTTTTTCGTCTTCATTCAGTAAGAAATTTTCTTAATGAATTCAAAAATATGTACATTGGAAAATAAAAAGATTTTGAAATTCATGAATTTTATAGATTTTTATTTATTTGTGTTATGAAGTTTTTCTAAGCTTTTTTCTTTCAAATTTTTTTTCACAATTTTTAATCAGAATATCATGAATTGCCTGACTGATTTTTTCCATTCTTCCACTTTGGTGGAGAACAGGGTGCAAGTGCCAGTGGAGGAGGTCAAGGATCGTCTCGTGAATATGTACCTTAAATTTCCCAATAATATTCAAGGGAAAAGGTTCAAGAGAAAAATGGAAATTCTTTTATAATCACGAATGACCCTAAATTGAATTTAAAAATAATAAGTTTCATCAAGAGAGATTTAAAAGAAAATTTTTGGATTCTAGAAAATCAATTCAAAGTTTATCAATTCAAAGTTTAAAGTAATAACTAAATGCTGGAAACGTAAAAGCAAAAATAAATATTCGCAATCTTTCTAGTGCTCACGATTTGAATAAATTATATCAATTCAATTTTTTAATTCATATAATTTCAAAGAAAACACCTATTGAAAGTAACAAATAGACATAATTATTAATTCGAGAAGAGACACGCAATGGTTTTTCACGCAATTGCTTCCTAGTGAATGATAAACCTCTTTACACTCTTGCATTATTTGTAGCCTATCTTCAGAAGAAAAATTGTGTCTCAACTTTTGTTCCAAAAATATTCTACGATAAAATTACACGAATTCTAAAGAAGTTTTACAAAATAGCTAATAATTATTCTCCTTAGGCGAATATGATTCGCCAGTAAATTCCATTTTACTTTTTAGTTTATTTTTATTGTCACCTCGTCTCCTTGAAAGAAAATAAAGGAATTAATGCAAATGCAAAAGACGTGTTTGTCTCTTCAAGTACATATTTACTCACTACTGCATATCAATGTCTACGAATTCCGCCTTCTACATATAAAATAATAAATATCTTCGAAACGTATTTAAAAGAACTATGGTTTTATTTATCCGAGATTCCTTATAAATTTATTGCCGTCACATATAATATTGAATAAAAATGAAAAACTACAAGAGTTATTTCTGAAATCAATATAAACAGATTGATTTATTTAAAAAATCGGTGAGCACATTTAGTGAATTTATCAACCTGTCTGTCGATCTTTCAGTTCGTAAATAATTGAAATTTACTTAATATTTGTATTTCAACTTTTTTTTTTGTTTTTCATTATTAAAGATTTTACTTTGAAGAAGCAGATTCCTCATTAATCAAGATTTTGCAATAATAAATTTCTGGGAAATCATGATACTGATTATATTTAATTAATTATAAATTCCGTTTTCCTTTTATGTAGTTATTAGAAAAAAAAAAACATAAATAAAACTGGTATAACGTCTTTTACTTTATCTACTTTTACTCTTTACGATTTCTTGACCTTGGAAGGCATTGTAGTGGCAATGGAGATGGAATCAAGGTTCAAGATCCTGTAATGCATCTACATTTTATTTTCCGCGTTAGTGCGTGAATTCATCCAATGTCCGAACGCATCCAGAGCATCAGAGTGAGTTTCACCTTCTATCGAACAGGTGCTTTCTAAGGGTACGAGAGCATTTCGTGCATCATATTTAAATTCTTGATCACATTCGAATTAATTATAATCTATACTAGTATGAAGTTCCTCTTTTGTTACATCTTGGTACCAATTTTGTGTGTGTTAACCCGAAATCAAAAAACTGCTTTGGATACTTCAGAAAATATTAGTCTGTGGCAGAATTTTAGAGTTTTACTTTCCCAATTTAATGGTAAGCATAAGTGACTGTGGAATAAAAAAAATCTTTAATTGAAAACAAATATATAGTATTATAGTGAAATATTTTTTTCCTGTTTTTAAAATTAATCCGGTTTGCTCTGCAAATAACAGGTTTCGATTTTTCAGTGCACTCTATTTAAATAAGAAAGGAGATAGTAATAATTTCTATCTTGTGCTTACTTTCTACTGAACTTGATCTGATACATTTGGTGAAAATAAATTGTTGACACATGAATGAAAAATCTTTAAAATAAGTTTAATATTTTTTTAAAAAGTTACTTTTTAATTATTCGTATATAAATTTAAATGAGATTATTATACAGACAGCATAATTCAGAAAATACCGAATTATGATATGTACTTTCTATTTCACCTATAAAAATTATATTTTATAGCGCAGCCAAGAAGGAAGGAACAAATTCTTCGAGATGCACGAAATGCTCAACGTGTACAAGATAGGATTCCGGATTATGTGCCATTTCCTTGTGATATAAGGGGTAAAAACGCGATGCGTATTCAATTAATTTATGATAATTTGACTAATTAGAGCAGAATTAATACTGCGTTTAATACTTTCTTCCTATCGCTTAATCACCGTTGTACTTCCATTCTAAGTTAAAAATTTCTCTAAACTTAAAAATTATGTTTATGTTTATAGATTCTAAGATTTTTAAATAATATTAATCGCAGTATGCAAAAAATAATTTTAAAACACTTTTTTTTAAAGGTGGAAGGTCTAGAATTGTGCCAAACAATGTCCACAAATTAAGACCTGGGGACATTGACGTGGTCGCAGCTTTGGGTGATTCTTTGACTGCAGGATTTGGAGTTTTCGCGACACAATTTATGGGATTATTTGTCGAAAGTAGGGGTGTGTCTGCCACTGGAGGTGGTCAAGGAAACTGGCGTGAATATCTAACAATTCCCAATATTCTGAAGGTTCAAGATTAACCCTTTAATTTCCAAAACAATTGTATCGTAATTAATGAATGCTCCCGAGGTTTGAATACTGATTAAATCTTTTTAAATCGCTTCAAATTCCAAAAATTCCACAGCAATCTCTAAAATTCCTTGAAAAAATTTCAAAATTAAAATTCTATAAAATACTTTAGATGCATTAAAAAATAGTCAGTTGACATCTTAAAATTCCACAAAATCTCTTACAATTCCTATGAATTTTTTGGAATCCATTAAAAAATTACACTGCTCTTAAAATCCATTAAAAAAATTATTTTTAGTCATAATATTCCTAAAAATCTTTTAAAACTTATACAAATCTCTTAAAGATTTTTAAAAGCTACAAAAACATTTAAAATTCCTGAAACAAAACTTTTGAAAATCTCTTAAAATTCCTAAAAACCTTTCGATATGCCCTAAAATTTCTTAAAATCTATTTAAATTTAATTATTTTGAAATTCAGAAATATTGTTCACTCTATAATAAAATATTTGTTAAAAAAATATTTGTTATTGTTAATTAATTATTTTAATTTTATACTTTGTTTTTGCAGCTTTTTTTAAAATTGTAGGAAATACTATAATTCACAAAAAATTCCAATTTTTTAGGAATTCAATCCAAACTTGATAGGCTACGCTGTCTCGGATTCGTTATCATTCCAACCGAACGCTCAGTTTAACATAGCAGTTTCAGCAGCACAGTCCGGAGATATGCCCTTTATGTCTGAACGATTGATAGAGAAAATAAGAAATGATTCAAGAGTCGATGTCGAGAAACACTGGAAAGTAAGGTTTTAATTTTAATAAATCAGGACAACTACTTAAAAAAATCGTAACACAATTCTATGGAAATTTCCTGATTGTAATGCAGAAGTTAAAAGTTTTTTTTGCTTTATAATTATAATAGCAGAATAATAGTAAGTTAAATGTTCATCTACTTATTTCACCATAGAAGGCCAAAACAACAAAACTTACGATATTTAAAATAATTTAATTATCATAAGCAAATAGATCACCAGATTATAATATATAAATATTAAATATTTTCTAGATGATTTCGCTGATGATCGGCAATAACGATTTTTGCAGTGAAATGTGTTATTTGCCATCACCTTGGATAATTTTGAAAAATCACAGAGATGATCTTTTAGAAACTTTAAGAACAATTCGAGATAATTTGCCCAGAACTCTAGTCAATATTATCCCACCGCCTCATTTAAGAACACTTTTCGATATTAAAAATAAACCACCGATTTGTGAATTAGCTGTAGACTTTGAATGTTCATGTATTTTTGGCTTAAGATGGCGACACCAACTTAGTGAATTTTATGAAATAATGACCAGGTTTGTCATACAAATCATTTCAATTATTAATAATTTTAAAAGAGTACTCTATTTTTATTTTATCCTCTTGCAGCTATCAGTATTTGCAGGAGGAAATTGCACAATATCCAGAATTTCAAAGAAAGGATTTTGCAGTTGTGGTTCAGCCATTCACCACACATTTGACATTTCCGGTTGCAAAGAACGGCAATTTTGATCTGAGTTATCTGTCAGCTGATTGTTTTCACATTAGTCAAAAGGCCAATGCCAGAAGTGAGTAATTTAAAAAAAGGATTGTTTTTAAACTCGAAAAATAAAAAAACTCCATCGCCTTAATTTGACATTTTTTAGGTGCCAATGCAATCTGGAATAACATGTTGCTACCACCACATCAAAAAATACGAGACTGGGGAGAACTCTTTGAAGATTTCGCATGCCCTAATTCAAAACGACCATATATAGCGACATTTTTAAATAGCAGGAGAACAACGTGGAACTGATTAAAATAAATAATCTATAGTAAAGATACTCATTAAAAATTGGAAGAGGACACGCAAGCAACTCAAATTAACGCTTGGTCATCAATTTGATCCCGAAAGTGAATAAAAATCGAGATGAAACACTTTGATGCGAGTTTCATTCATTTTCTGATATCTATTATCTTTGAAGTGAAGAAATTTGACGCAAGGAAATGAAAACGAAAGCGAAAAATAAAGGAAAACCTACTTCCGACATGGCCCACATTTTAATTTGAAGTCGATAATCAGAAAGATCTTTAAAAGTTTGACATTCTGAAATTTACTGTGTGAAATAACTTTCAAAGAAAAAGGAACTACTTAAAAAAAAATCGTACGTAAAATACGAGATCTACTTTTTTTCATCAAGTAATGTCTCCTTACATGTTAAATGTTACTCTTACATAATTATAATGATGTGAATGATTGAAAGCATTATGTTTAGCGCCAATGAATTCTGAAACAACATGCTGATACCAAAAAAAGTTAATAAAACTGGAATAAAATTATTCTTTCTTCCTCCTTTTGGACCCTAAACTTCCAAAATTTTCAGAGTAATTAAATTATTTACCGAATTATCTGTTCCACTTCGAAATTGCATGAGAACGTGTAAGTTATGACATACTACTCTCTAAATAAATGTATAACAGCTTCTCGAAGATGGTGCGTAAGATACAAGATCCACTTTTTCCACATTGCCCCTCTTGCAAACTAGGAAGTTTTCGAATTATGTATCGCTTATTACATAATTATAAATGTTACCCTGATCGTATTTTTGAATCCTTAGTGCTCAAGTTTCAAGCATTTAAAATTGGAAATGCTAATTGAATAATATATAAAGATGTATACTTTGTAGGCACTGAATGAATGCTTTTAAATTGTAAATCGTTTAAATTTGCACACTTTCGATTTTAAACGTGAAATATCAAAAAGAGAACCACTGTGCAGAAAAAAATTCTAACACAAATCACGTTCACGCTCCTGAACGCAAATAAATTCGTTCTAGCTAGCAATGCTATTTAAATCCGAATTATGTGCATCATAAAAAGCAAGAAGATTGGAATACGAAAGTAAAGAAGTTACCAAAAATGATTTGAACGAAGTCCGGTTTCTTAATAGAGAACTGTCATTGCAGGTGTTCTTTATTGATCCTTCAATCAGAAAAGTAATTTCAGTCCATCAAGATTTGTCTACGAATGCATTCAGATTGGAAAAATCAAATTTTTGAAGTATTATAACGCATTCAATATTAGATGCGTATCTAAATTAGAAACAATACCATCATCATATTACATATTCGAAAAATTAGTATCTACAACAATTTACAAAAATGATCATAAAGAATACAAAGTAGTTTCACTCTTCGACATTGACCCACAAAGTAAATGACAATTTTTTTTTAAATTAACTATCGCAAAGCATCTTAATATGACACAACTGCAATGACTATGTCGTAATCGTGAAACCTAAATAATATATTTCTTAAAAACTGTATAAATAATTTCGCAAACATTTATGACCTAAAAAAGTGTGTCAAAAGGAAAATGTAAAACCGGACCCATTCAGCGAACTATTTTGAATAGTACACATTTGTTATCTGATTACGCCATGTCGAATGTTATAAAGTGGGGATCAGCTAAGAGAATCGGTGTCTCTTCTTGTCGCCAGTCTTTCATTCAAGTTCTGTATCTTCCTCTGAAAGCACCGGGCAAACACAGAAGCGATTTTTTCATTCCTAGTGAAATTCTCAGTTAATATGAGATTACTTTTCAAATTATGATATTCAGGATATTCTATTCAATTAATAATGTGCGTGTCTGTATTTAAAATTGAAACAGTGATTCTATAAAAAATGATCTTATTATTTGTTTCGTGAAGTGTAGGCAAAGTTTTCGAAAAAGCGGGAGAAAATTGTAAGTATTTTTGGGAAAAAATTATTTTCTGTTATGAGAAACATTATTTCTGTATTCACATAAAAACTGTAAAAAAATCAATGTAAACATTCTTCTACTCACAACTTTCGATTTTAATACAAACATTTTTTTGATTTTTTCAAAATGAATTTAAATATTCTAAATTTCGAAAAATGCACCTATAAAGCACAGGAATCCCAACTTAAAAACGGAACTTTTGCTTGATCTTATATAAATTTTTATGAAACACTTCCTGCTGTTTGAAATTTTATGGAATTGCAAAAATAAAATTAATAGATTTTATGGAATTTCCAAGAGTATTCAGTTTAAAGAGTTTCAAAAAATGTTGGGGTACATTAACGGATCCTAAGAGGTTGCCAAAGATTTCGAGAGATTAAAAAGAATTAAGTTTTAAGTACTTTTTGTGACTGTAAGGAGTTTTAAAAGATTGAAAGAGGTTTTTAAGAATTTCAAGGAATTAAAAAAAAATCAAAAGTGATTAAATATTGAATTACAATAAGTTTAAAAAGATTTTCAATCATTTTGAAGGATATCAACGGATTCTAAGAAATATCTAACGATTTCAAGGGATTAAAAAGAAATTTCAAGTATTTTTGGGATTACACTAATTGCATAAAACTTTTGTTACCCGAAATATAAAATTCTTATAATGCATCAGAATATAAACTGTATATTACAAAATGTGTAACTGAATTTCCCAAAAAATTTATCTTTATTTAACGAAGCATATAACTGAATTAAACTTGCAAACACGTTTCTTAAAATTACCTCAGAAATGTCTAACAATATATAATCAATTATCAATAAACTTCAGTATTTGCTCTGCAATTTTAAAAGGTTTCGGCCTTAATGATGGATTACAACTGGTGACTAGTTGACTAATTTCTGTTTTCACCTATGATTCTAATGACTATCGTAAATTTCTACATTCATTGACACGATGGGAACTCGAAAGCAGAGATCCATTGTATACGACACTCGTGCAATGTTCAAGTTGAAGATGCAAATTACGAATGAACGGCTGCGGTTCCTCGTTGTCGCCGTGTTTATGAATTACCTTTGCATTCTGCAAATATATCTGCGATTGGAGTCTGACATCCGAACTTAGACCTAAAGGGAAAGTGCAGAGCCGTATACGTATACCCAATACCGCATGTCCGCTTCCATGCACGGAAAGCAGAAAAGGCACTTCGGCGACAATGAGTCGCTTTATGGCTTTCCTTGCAAATCTGAACAGTTACGAGTAGGTTACGTGAATAACCAATCTCGATCTAAAGAATTACAGAAATTATTCACTGATTTAATTTATTAACTCAAAACCCCTCAAAATTGATTGAATTGTCGAAATACGTGCTCAGAGAAAGATCATGAATCAATGAACTTTCTCTCAATGAAAACCAATCAACTTCTACAGATGAAATATGAATTCATTATTTCCTTTTTCTTAAGAGATGTCATCAGATGTCATTCTTATAAGTCATAAAAGAGTTGTGAAATTGGGTGAAATTGAGCATGCTTTGCGGCTTAAATATCGAACACTGACATTCACTGAAAACAAAACATCAGGTGTTACGTGAATTTAACGGTGTCGATACTTTGGTATAGGATCAGTAAAAGCAGGAACCGCAATGCCATATCGTACGCATGTTGTGCATGTTAATGATTATCGTTACCGGCGCAAGTTTCAGATCGCCAAATTGCGATTTAGAAAGCAAATTTAAGAAGCGATGCCAAGAATACTGTGGCAGGTGAGAATTTCAAAGAAGACTCAATGGCTCAAAAGAGAAAAGGTTATAAACTCAGTGTCCATCAAAGTTGTGATTTATTCGCATTTGGCTAAGATTGATAACCGCAAAAATCGAGTCAATCGATGGATCGCTAAATCAAAAGTATTTAAAAGAAATCAAGTTTTGGGGAGTTGTAGAAATTTGCCTATTTGCGTTGGAATACCACGATCTCTTTCAGGAAACAGCTTCCTGATTACAGGGAAAAAATAATTTGTAATGATCTCGAAAGAAAATTTATAATGTTTTAAAGCTGTTTTAGAAAATTATGCTTTATAAGCATAATTTATTTTTCTGAATTTCCTCAAGAATCTTGCGAACTTTTGATCTTCAAAAATTTCTTCACTGTTTTTCAAAACTTCTAGTCTCTCAAAAACATCTAAATTATTATTTACTAATAGTAATAGATTTAGTAATTTACAAATTACTAAATCTTCAACTTATTTACTTTTTCAAGTGACTAAAATGAGTTAAGTGACCGAGGAATAAGTAGGTAGAAGTAAATAAGTCTTGTGAGATTACGCGGAAAAGGAAATGCTTCACCGTGACCCCGCAACTATAATACTGTAACCTTATAGGGTGAAATCGTATGAGAATTACGCAATATGATATTACCGAAGATTCTACACGACCTTTAACATGCCGCTTTAATTGCCCACTTTAATCCTTCACTTTCTACTTGCCGTGACCTAAGTGCCAATCGATTGCCTTGAAAACCTTGAAAAATGAAGTTTTAGGAACAATTAAACTAATGAAGGCAAGAATTTTTAGAGATTAGACTTTAGATATATATATGTAAGACGAAGAAAAAAGAATGTAATAAAATTAAGAAATGGGGTTTTATTTCATATCGTAAAATAAAAAGTTGCTGATCCGAAAAGTCACTATCAGTCATAAACTTGTCATAAAATCAGTCATTTCAACGAAACCAAGCCCACTTGACACATCCATAATCTTTCGCAAAGTCAAATTTTTAGACAGTTTTATTTGACTAACTGAAAGTTCCTCCACTCCGAAAGGAAATCCGGGTTAAGTTGTCAAATATTTGTAAGATGGCACAGCTTCCGTTTTAAAAGAAAGTAAACGGGCTATTAAGGTGCGTCCTTAAAGGGCTTCATTCATGATTGAAGAAGTGAAAGACACTAGAGTGTGTAAGGAATTTCCAATGAGTGATGAAGAAAGCTTTTGTTGAGTGTATATGATAGCCATTGTATCATTAGTGCTCCTCACGTAAATTATCGTAATCAAAGAAACCTTTCCCTTTCTACTGATACAACGTTATAACTATCATAATAACTATTCTTTTCATTATTTATGATGAACATCCGGTTATTAAAAATAATCCGCATAGATTTTTTGTTTTATTTGTGGATGACTAAGAACTATTCAAAGGAGCAGTTTCCAACCGTGAATAAAATTTGATTCAACGAAACTGATACTAGAAATGATAAATTATTGGTTTTCAGATTTAAAATAATGTAAGTCAAGAAGTGAGGGAATTTTATGAAAATACTGAGACGATAAATGGAGTCTTGCTGCAAGAAAAAAAGACGGAGAAAGAAGCTTTATAACGATAGGATATGAAGTTCTATATCCTTGGATTTTATTTGGCGACAATTTTCATGATCTCGGAAAATCATGCAGCTACTTTTTCGGACGTAGTGTGGGAATTATTTCAATCTGGAAGGGCAAGTATATTTATTTTTCAAATATTGCGCTATATCAACCGAATTTTAATAAAACATGTTTTTTTTAATATATCTTTTTCATAGGCGGATCTTAACGAAAATGGTTTATCGTATCCCAAGACTAGTGACGCTGTTCGAAGACAACCAAGGATTCCCAAAGATATTCCCTTTCCTTGTAATGCTCGAGCAGGCAGGTAATTAAATCAAATATGAATAATTAATTAATTAAAAATCTCTTAAAGTTCCTAGAAACTTCTTGAAATCCCTCAAAATTACACGAGAATCTTAAAAAGTCCTGAAAATCGTTGAAAATCTCTTGAAATCTTTAGAAACTCTTAAATTTTGAAAACTCTTTTAGAATTCTGCTCTGAAATGTATTTCAGATTTTAAAAAATGTTAATGAAATATTTTTAAAACTTTGTCCTATCCAAAAGTCGATAATCGTCAAGTAAAATTTTGATAAATAATTGTTTCCGTATAGGGGCTTCAATCTGGAAAGACAGAAAGACAGAATTGAAACTTTATTATTATTAAATAATTAATGATCCAATTTTCAGTTAATTTATTTTAAAATTAATTATTTTAGGTCCTCAATACCACCATCAAGTGTCCACAAACTGAGACCTGGTGACATTGATGTTGTGGCTGGTTTGGGAGATTCTTTGATGGCAGGAAGTGGTGCTTTGGAGGAATATGCAATTGGGGCTTTTATCGAAGCTCGAGGTGTTAGTTGGTGTGTTGGTGGAGAGGGAGATTGGAGAAGGTACTTAACAGTACCCAATTTAATGAAGGTAGACCAGTTACTGATTCATTTAATTATCATTTATCTGTAAAATCAATAAAATCATTTTTAAGTAATTGAAGACTTAATACGATTTAACAGGTCTTTAACCCGAATTTAACTGGTTACTCTACGGGTACTGGTGAATTTATTTCAAAAAAAGCGAGATTTAATATCGCATTTCCCGTAGCTGCCACTGAAGATGCTTTGCATCAAGCCCGGATATTAGTTAATAGAATTAAAAGCGACCCTACGATAAACGTTAAAAAACACTGGAAGGTAAGAAATTTAAGTTTTTTTTTTTAATTTCTGATATTATAATAATAATATATTTATAATATAATAATAATAACTAATTTTGTCTTTAAAAAGATGGTGACAATATTTTTTGGTGCCAATGATATTTGTTCAGCCCAGTGCTATAATCCTAAGGATTTTTCGCCACTTCGACATGCCATACATTTAAGAAGAACTTTAGATTTTCTTAGAGCCGCCCTACCTCGTACCTTGGTAAATTTAGTACCAGCGATTGGTAAGAATTTTTTAAATTCATTTTTCTGTCTATTATCATTATCATTTACATTGTAAAATTTTTAAATTATTACAATTAATGTAATTGTAATAACTTAATAGACTTTAATGTTTTAGATGTAACTGTATCTCTAAGAACAACCAAAAGTGCTATGTGCAACATTTTGCACCCTCTTTATTGTGCGTGTATGCATCAGGGCAAACGACCAGACATTGAAGCTTCAAAAATGTCTCATTTGTATCAACAAGCTGCTGAAGCTTTAGTTGCTTCAGGAAGGTAAAAGAAATTAATATCTAAATTTTATTATTCCGTTATATAAAAATTTTATAAATTAAAATTATATCCATATTCAATTTTAACTTTAACAGAGATCGATGATATGTTTTTGCATGTAAATTATATTTTGCAGATATGACACTACATTGGATTTCACTGTAGTCTTACAACCCTTTTCGAAATTATTTAATGCACCAAACTCAGATCCCAGGGTTGCGCCCCGATTAGATTCGACTCTCGTCACTCACGACTGTTTCCACTTCAGCCAGAAAGGACATGCACTTGGTACGAATTCAAATTGAAAAACATAAAAGAATTATAATTAAGTAAAATAACTCAAAAATTAAAACTGCCGCTACAGAGTATTTTTATTTAGCATAATCTAAAATCTAAAAGGGTAATTCTATTTGTTTTTCAATTTTCGTATTAAACACTTTTCTACATATCTTAATTAATGAATAATTAATTGTAATCGACAAAACTGCGCCTACTGATAGACAACCAAATCTGCATTGATTCTATTAAGTAAATTGTGTAAATTATTTCGATTTTATAACAAATCAAAGGAAAGATATATCAATAAAATAATACAATATTAGGATTCATTTGTTATAAAGATAACTCGAAATTATTTTTAAATTTATAAAAAAAAATTTACATTTTTTATTACTGTCATTGTTATTATATAATAAAAAACCCATATAAACTGAGATTTAAAATACATATATAGTATATACTTTGAATTATCATAATTACTAAATAAGTATTGAGGAAATTTTAAGGACAAAGATAAAAGTTATTTACTTATAAAAAGGCCTTTTTTAAAGAAGAATAATTTACATCTCTGCATAATTGGTTGCGTACGTTCAGGGGTATCGAATAATTAAAACTTTTCCTAAATGAATTAAAGAATCCTACTAATATTGATAATTTTTTTGAAGATGAAAACTTTTTTGGAATGAAATAATTATTACTTATTAAAACACATGAATAAATAGATATATTTAATAATTAACAAGAATTTACTAATTTAAACAAAAAATTGTCCACAGGTGCAAATCTTCTCTGGAATAATATGTTAGAACCAGTCGGAAATAAAACTGAGGCAGGACTACCCAAGATTCTCGAAACAGTATTATGTCCAAGTGAATCAAATCCATACATTTTTACAAACATTAACTCCAAGTTTTATTTACAATTTGGAAATCAAGAAGGCATAGGGCCAAGATAAAAATGTAATATTTTTTACTGTGAATGAATTTAGATGAAATAACATTTGTATATGTTTAGAAACAATTCAATATTAGAATATATTTTTTACTGGTCCAAATGTGAGGCAAAATGTCAAAAAATTATAATAAACAGTTCATTATTTTGTTACAATTCAAACTAACTGATATTCCATAACGGTAGAATTGAAATTTTTCCTAAAACATTCATTTGAAATAAAGAAAAAAATTCTCGATCAATAAATATTTTTCCTAGACTTTAAAAAATATTTTATGGACAATAGTTAATAAAATGGCGTTTCTTTGTTCTTTAGACCTCTTATCAACCATTTTTTAAATAAAAATATACGTTTTTACAATTTTTTATTAAAATTAAAGATTGTGTTAAGTTTCAAGAGATTTTAAGTAATTTCAAGGAATTTTAAAAGAATTCAAAAGACTTTCAGGATTTTCAAGAGACATTTACAAGATTTCAAGACATTTTGAATGATTTGAAAGAATTTTAAGAGATTTCAAGTGATTGTGAAGAATTCCAAGAGATTTTATGGGAATTAAATAGATTATAAACGGTCTAGCGGTCATCCTGTGAAAATTATTTTCTAGTGTTCACGTTTTGCTTTACTTTACATATAAAATTTGAGTTAAACTAAGAAATAAATTCCATTATTCACACTTTTATATCACGTTTGTGATTAGGCGTTAATAATATCAGAACATACCTTATTCAAAACCGGAATATATTTTAAGACTATCAAAAATGGTAATGGTATTAAAGGAATAGAATTTCAAGGTTTCGTTTGATGTTATTCGATATATAGATTCATGTGACATGTAAATTTTCTGGAAAGATAGAACCACGAAGTATTCACACGACGAAAAATAATTTAAAAAACGAGACGTCTCACGTGAATGTCAAATTCGACTAAACTTCCTACAGAATCATGAATAATTTAATGATTTGCAACGGTTTCCTGCTACTTTAAGAAATGTCACTTAATTGCATATATTAAAAACTATTAAACTACAGTTATTTTCATTTACCATAAAACGAACAATTCAAGTATCTTGAATGGGAAATCTCTTTCTCTCTTCATTGCAAATTTATCAACACAAAATTGTAAAATTAGAAATAGAATCTGAAAAGCGATCGATCAGCTTTCAATGAAAGACAAAAACTCATTCCTTCTTTTGAATCAACGTCTATATGTATTAAAAATTAATTTACTGAGCAATTTACGTGTTATTCAAATGCCAAGTGATATACATTTTAACAGATGCATGTTTCATTTTCCGTAATTGAGAACAGACTGTTTCTAATTCAACAAACGTCGTCAATAAAGTCCTCATTCTATTATTAGAAACTTGCGACTTAAATCAACAGATATTCATAAGGAACAATTAATATTCGCTAGAGAAACTATCGCATGACTACTTCTATATAAATTATTTTATGAGTGCATTCTCGCTACAGCAGAAAGTGATTTGAATATCTTTTTTTGTCATCACTAGCAGTGACACGCCAATAATTATTGACTTTTCGAAATCTAATTCTTATTAAAAAAGTAGCACGCTACCAACGTTCACTTTTCAATTTAAACAGTGGATTATAAATTACCTAAATGTTTTAATTTTCAAGGAAAAAAGATTGATTTCCAACTTAGTTAAATTTCCTAGTAGAGTTTTATTAATTCAGTCCTCACTTCAGTGAAAGAGAAAATCCTCTAAACGGAAAATTCAAATATTCAAGATCAAATACCCTTTGTTATTGAGGCATTTAATTATAGAAACTATATTAATTCTCACAGTCACAACATTATATTTAAAAGAGACCTTCTCTTGTTTGTACTACATATTTCTAACTTAAGGTTGTACAAAGCTCATCATAATACTTTCCTCTACAAGATTAGTTACTAATTTTATCACTGAGGACAAATCCGTGCGTAAGAGTTGACCCTCTTTTCCGAAAGCTATTAGGATTATAAGTTTTTTGTCTGATTCGATTGATTATTAATTATCAGAACACTTATAAATCATGTTTAATAAATAATTATACTTAGTTCAGCATATCGGGTCTGTAATTATAATCACAGTGATTAAGGAGATCACGATTAATGGCTGTCATCTATGTAAGCCCGCACACACTTGACATCATTTAATGAACCTTTGTTAAGGTCTGCAGGCCTTGACACTTAATTTTTTTCATTTAACAGTGAAAGAATGTCAAATTTTTCAGAATTATTTTTGTAAAGCAAAATAATAAATTATATCATTTTTAACGTTTTTTATAGAGCCAAATTCATGACACGTGGATTATTCAAAGAGGATGTCCATGGATCGAAATTCAGATAAATAAATAAATAAATTTTGTGATTCGATTAAAATGTTTATAATGACAAATTTTTTTTGAATGCATGATTAGGATTGTTAAATTGAAGTCACTAATCATTCAGTCTGGCATTTATAAAAACGAATTTTGTTTCAGGACATTTGAAATTGATAAAAAAATTTATTCAGGAAAAATGAAGTAAGTATATGAATTAGTTTTTGATTAAGCCTCTGACTATTTTAAATAGCAGTGACTAAAATTTTGTGTCGAAATTTTAAGTAAAAATGACCATAGGAAAAATAATTTTAGATTAAAAATTAAAACTATGGAATTTATTAATTTGTTATTAATCCGGTAAAATTCTTAGAAATCTTTTTAAATTTTCTAAAATCTTCATAATCAAAAAATTCCTGAATTTTATTTCTAATTCCTTGAAATCGTTATAAATGAAAGCAATGTGAAATTTAAAACATTTTAGGCTCTGTTATATAAATAGACCTCTTAGGCAAATTTTATTATGCATAATTTTAAAAAGGAAGCACAGATATTTAAATGTGAAGATCTAAAGTGAATGACCTGAAACTTTTATTCACAATAATTTCCCGACCTTGATCCTCTCCCAGCCTTGCTACTTAATACTGTTTCAAAAGTTAGGTCTCTTTATCCGAGAAGGTATCCTTGTTGAGATCCTTTCACCCGCGGGACTTTCCAGTATTACAATTGATGTGCGAGATACAAATTCAGGGTGACTACAAAGTTCAAAATTCTCTAATGTTTCCTCGCATTTCAGATCAATTCTCTCTTTCCTTTTAAAACATTGTAAAGTTATTAATCAATGCAAATATATTAACTTTATAAGTGTTTGAACGATATTGATAATTCTTAGGCAGTATTCATGAATGTTTAAACATTCTCAAACATTTACAAACTGAATAATAATATTCGAGTAAAAAATCTGGTTCAGAAGCAATTATTTGAAGGATAAGAACTTTTATCAGTAGATTCAATTCAGGATTTTAATATTTTTTAAAAGTTTGTGAGGAATTAAAAAGAGATTTCAGGGTTTTTTTTTCTTGAGGGATTGCAAGAAGTTTCAAAAGATTTAAAGAAATTCCATGTGATTTAAAAATTTTTTAAAAAGTTGCGAGAGATTCGATCGGCTTTCTAAATATTTCAAAAGATTTTAAGGGATTTCTAAAAATCTCCATTTTTGAAAAATATAAAAAGTATTTTAATTTGAATAGGAAATTACCATTTAAAAATTAGATTATTAAAATTGAACTAGTTCTATAATTAATTATAGTTATTGTATTATAGAAAAGATTAATAAAAGGTTATAGTCATATTTCACAGAACCATGGACACCTGCGAATCATATGTTAGAGAAGATTTAATGAATTTAAAAAAAATTCCAGACACCGCGTATATAAATCATATTAATTTATCGCATAGCGATACATCGTCGTTTGCAGGGCGGGTATTCTGTCTCGCACAATGATACAAACGGGAATTATACATATAGAATATAAATTGCATATAATTCAATGCAGTAAATAAAAAAAGTGAACCGGTCTATTGTACTTTTCACGTTACTCGGCACGTGATATTCCTTCCATTAGAATAAAATAATAACTTTTTCGAAATTGAAAAAAATATTTCTTTAGAAAAGCAGAAACATTCCAAGTATTTGTAGTTATTTTGCCACAATTATTATAAAAACAACGTTTACCTTGAAAATATTAACAGTCACTAATTGTCATATAGATATATAATAGAGCAATAAAAAGGCTTTGAAATTTTTTAATTTCATTCCAGAAACCCAATTTTATTGAACTTTTATTACTTCAATAATTGCCCATTGCAGTAAGAGACTTTACTGATTATATCACTTGTTAATTTTCATTTTTAGTGCACTAAAAACGATAACAAATAAGATTGACACATAAATCGCAATCAAAATTAAGGAGAAAGTATTAAAATTAGGTGTCTTTTCGCTCTACATGCACACATCGATATTAAAAATAAGTATACCACTAAAGAGCGAAAAAATATCTAATTATACTATTTGTTTAGTAAAATGAAGAAGTCGAATTTTGAGATTAAAGCTTGGTCTCAACAGACTGAAAGGAGACAGCTATTGAGAAAAGGTTTTTTTTTGTTTCATATTTTACGATTAAAGTTACTATTAAAGCTCAAGTGGAGATGTTCGATTAATGTTGAGTCTACCATTTATTACTTAATTTGCAGCCTTGAACTTCAATCGTGTGAACTTGATGTAATATCTGAAGTATCATACGATACGTTTTTGCCAAATAGATCGAAATTAAAATAAGCTGTTCTATTTAAAATACTTCTATAATTGCTCCAAGAATTTTCCATATGTAGATTGAGAAATTGAATTGATTACTTTTACAAAAAGAAAGTACATATAAATAATTGAAAATGGAATATAAAGTAACCTTCAGTTCTATTTCTTAATAAATAATAAATGTTTCAGAACGTAAAACGTAATAATTTCTTTAAAAAATATTATTAAGGGCGATGGATCCTAGTTGCAGCCTCAGAATTAAATTTCTTCATTTTACTCAACAAATATTACTCAAATACTAAAATTGGTATTTAAAAAAATTGTAGAGATAGAAGAGGATTGGATTTGAAGAGGATATAGTTTGCAGACACAATTTAACAATCTAAAATAAATATATTTATTTTGATAAACACGTTCGTTGTACAAAAGATGGAATAAATAAAGAAATGAATCAAAACCAGCACAATAGATTTGAATTGATACATGAAGGTGAAAATCATAGACACTTAATAATACTGTCGTTTGACTAGCAGCTTAAAAAATATATTTAAAATGGAAACTCGACTATCCTAGATTGACAACGAACACAGTTTCCAAAAAATCTCATTTTGCAGAATACAACTGTTTCTAAAGAACTTTCAAATTAAATGATGAATTGACGCAGTAGAAAACAATCATATTAATATTAACAAAAATAGCATTTGTATGAACTTCTTGAGACTAACACAAAAAATTCTGGATGCGTGAAATTGATGAATAGCACTTAATGAGCGTTGATTAACATTAATAGATGAAATCATGGTGCTGGAAATTGGACGATCGAAATGTGGAGATGTCTTAATGACCTTCATCTCTGGATCACGAAAGCACAAGAAATCTAGCTCTAGATTTTGCCTCATGAATTTCTCCTTAATAGATCTTTTGGCAGGGTAGCATTGGTCCCAGAGAATATGATTCCTTTGGTATTGAGTAAAATCCACTCTCTTTCGGATTCCTTTCGAAAGAGTGTCTGGGGTCATTCACTTCCTGCCCCATTGAAGGATCCCTCTATGACTTGAGGATCCTCCAAAAGAACTGTTGCTGCCCTTGGAACTGTTGCTTCCAGAACTGGAGACACTTTCTGATCTCCTGATGGGTTTTTTCGTCGGGTCTAGCAGACGATCCAACACCTGGCGGATCGTGCTGTGTTTTCGGTTGAAGGGGTTGGTGTACATCGTGGCTTTTCTTCTTTCCAAACTTCGAATTTCCAGAAGAAAGCACTTGTCGATTTCCAATGCCTTTGCTTGGATCCTTTTTGAATTTATTCCTGATGCCCTTGATTAGTAGAGCACTCTGGATTGTTGATTTTGTTAACACTGTCACAAACTAAACTCAACTTTATAATTCGTTAAGTTAGAACAACTTTTGTACACTTTGAGAGTATTTATTTGATTTATTTCACGCCACGCTCGCGTTGTGAGCTTGGAGCAACGAATGACTGGCACATGGTGGAGGCCTCGCTTATAAAGCCACGAACCTCTCGACCTTCGTTCGATATCGGTCTGCGTCGATGGTATTGGATTCTTTTTCGCGAGACGCGTTCCTCGTAGAGGCAAAAAGTTTTGTGTTTGTATTCAATATCAGATATTCGACAATTTTATTGATGCACGTGAATTCTCAGGAAAATGGTCAATCTTCATTAATTAGTTAATTTTTAATCTCTTGTTTATTGGCAATTATTGTTTGGAAACAATTATTTCGTAATGCTAGATTCTAGGAAATAAAACCAATTAGGGAAAATGGGTGTGGAATGCTTTACGCGTTTGTTTTCATCCTCCGATTAATGAATCAGATTTATTCTAAACTATCATTTTTTCAGCTATTAGATAGAGTACTTTTCATGCTCTAGATTTCTTTGAATTGAAATCAATTAAATATTGCCAAATTGCTCGTATATCTCATTTCTTTTCAGGTAAATTTTCAACCAAATGGATGGAGTTTCAACTAAATAGTTGAATTTTCGTATGGAGGGTTTTATTGATTCAATCCACATTTAAGGGAAAAACGAGAAAAAGAGGAAAAAAACAGGAAAGTAAATTCAAATTGTAAATTAAGCCTTAAAAATGGCAAATCTCTACCATTTTACCCAGAGTAAATAATTATCAGTACATAAGAGAAAAACGTCCACGACCCTATGAAAAAATCTGAGTGAGTCGCGTGCAGGATAGACAGCGTGCTCATGTTTTTTAGAGAAAAGAGCAAATAGCACGTGTTTGGATCTCTAATACCAGATGAACACAAAACAATACCCGCCTTGCGACTGACGTTCATCGTGAACGTAACAATTTTTCTTGCAAAAATTTTTTTTTCGAAGTCGCTATCGTCAGCAATTGCATGTCCTCGCTTGTGATCGTCATATCGTTTCTTCGAAATAATAAAAGTAGTTTTTTTCAAAAAAAAAGTTTCACCACCGGAAAATAGATCTGTGTTCAAGTTCAATAATCTCAATTTTTAAGGATTCGAATTTTAAAGCTAAAAGCTGAAGAATTTAAAGTTTGAACTTGAAATGCCTGCTTGCCGAATAAAAAGGAAATAAGTCCGAACTCACTTATTCGAGTCTGGAAATCGGGGAACACTGGGAAAATTGATTATCCTTGAAATCGAACTTTGCACTTGTAGAATGTGGGAAATAAATAATTGACTGTGCCCTTCACTTCCTTTAAAAATTGGGATTCCCATCGATACGACGGATTGGCGGGGAATTCTCGTCATCACCACCATGAGTCGGTATAATGGAACCGGTTTTCTTCCACCTTCATTCCGATCAACCACGTGTTTACATCTGCATATGCCGACTAATTTACAAGGTCTGAATAAGACAGATTTTCTTAACAAATGGAATTCCCAGTTTTAGTTACGCTTTTCAAATCCACATAAAAATAATTGAAGAAATATTCCCCACACTCATATTCCATTTTTGTCTCCAAATCTAATTCTTAATGTTTCTAACTTTAATTAGGATATTATATAGTTATAATTATTTCTAAGTTTTTCTAAAGAATGATAAAAGTTTTTTTTTTAATTTTCATTACAGAAAAAAACGCCTTCAAGTAACGGAAAAGGTCATTTGGGAGAATTGTGATCTTGAACTTGAGGCAATTATGGTTATTGATGTCTCGATGAATTGTTGGAATGAACTAAAGTTTTCGAGAAACTGAGTTAGAACAATTTATTCAGTGACTTTATTTAGAACATTTTAGACCAATTTATTCATTTGCTCAATTTGTGACACTGTAACTTTATGATATTATCAAAGAAGAAAAAATTTGTATGTGTACTGGTTTCAATTGGTTTCACCTGATGACTTCTGATAAAATTATTCTTCAGTTCCGCTTGTATCTGCCAAGTTCTTATGACATTGGCATTGGCTGTTCAATAGTCAACTACTTTCGAATAAAATGCTAATCATATTATAATTAGCACTTTGCGCGACATTTCAGATTTTAATTTAATATCAATCAAGGAACGAACAAATTTAAAATACAAATTTTTCAAATATCAAACCTTTTTCAAAGATTTCCAGAGATTTAAAAAAATTGTAAGGTATAGCCAAAGATTTCTAGGACTTTTAAAAGATATACACCCGTACATTAAAACGAAAACCAGTTAAGGATCGAGTGTGAGATCTACAATTTTATTCTTTTTAAGGACGTTGAATGAACCTAAGCCTCGTGTGTCGTATCTGAATAACAAACCACTTAAATTTGGTTTTCCAAGTTTAATAATTTCCCTCCTTGATAAATATTCATTCTATTAAAATTATTTTCAGACCCTCCTTAACCTTCAATAAAAAGTAAACACTAATAACTTTTCACTCAAACTTACTACCTTTTAATAAAAAGATAAGAAATAGAGTAAAAAGTGATAAAATGTAATCTTTAACTTGATTCCCATAACCGAAAGTTGTTTTCTTTACGTCACTCTTGAGTTATTCTCCAGCTATAAAAATATAAAATCCTCCTTCACCTTCGTTACACTTGAGATTTAAATTCGAAATATCCCGTTATAAGAATAAGACAAAAATTGTGGAAAGATTGTGCAATAGCAAAGGTAATTTGAATGCCGCAGCTATAAATTCTCATTTTTTCCAGCGGAAAAAATAATATTGCCATTTTCTAACCAAAATCTCTTAAACGAAACACAATAAGAGATTAAAAAGGAGTTAGAATGCGTTGGTCGAAAGCCAGAAATAAACTCATTAACAGTACCTGACAATGAGTCAATTCTAAAAAAAAATCAACACTCCACTTGGTTAAAAAATGTTGGCTAAATAAAGAATACGTTCCTTTGGTTTATTTAAATTCGTACGGATTTAGGCTTGCACTATCTTAAAGCAAGCCACGTACAAATCAAGATTGCAGAGGGTAAGACATATTTAAGACATATTTTTAAGACATATATTCCTATGAAATATGACGCAAAGGAAGGAGCCATTTCCTGCAAAAAATCTATCACGTTCTTGTTCGAAATTGACCTCCAGAAATTAATTCAAAAATTTCTGGAGATTTTCTTCTTGAATTTTAAAAATATTTCATGTTACAAATGTTTTCCCACTTATCCCCAAAACTTTTCTTTGTGAATTTAATTAAATTCACTTAAAATTCAGGTGTGCATCTAAGTTTTAAATTGATTTTACTTTCAATTGAGTTGAATCCAGTTCAATTCACTTTCAATTCAATTCAGTTCAGTTCATTTCAAATCTAGTCTAATTGAGTTGAATTACATTGAATTTAGTTTTCGATTTTAATTATAAGTTCTATGTTTAATTTTCAAAAAGTAACGTTCGAATCACTGTTTTTTAAGTGTCTAATTTTGGAAATGGATGTTTCTAAATTAATTTAAATTCAATAATAACTTTCTCTGAATTTCTCCGGGACAAAAAAGCTTTCTCTCAAAAGATCGACGGATTCTCAGACAGAAATACATATATGTAGCGCAAATTCTTTTTGAAATGAGAACAATGACCCACGCAAAAACGGAAACTTACTTTATTATCTACAAAAGATGATAAACTTAATTCGAGAATAAGGTAAAAATTAATCTTTTTTAATAGACCTAGAATTTATTAATTGAAATTCTCGTTATCGTATTTGAAATTTATTCCCTTATTTATCATTTATTGAAAATACTTCATATATTCAAATTTCAAATGAATTTTTTTTCAAGCTACTGGTATCCCAACGACTACGATAAATTCTAATTTATAGTATGTTAAATGCAATTTTAATTACTTCTCTTAAAGAGCTCTAAGCTCTAAGCGATATGCATATGAAATATGCAATGTAAAATAATGCAAATTCATATTTTTTCGAAACAAGACAGTCTTAACCAGTTGATTCAGAAGATGCATACTACACAACGTATAATCTGAAGATACATCTTAAATATTCCACATAAACAGTCCGTTATCTTGTAAATTTCAAATATTTACATGAATTCTATCTACGAAGGACAAAAATATATTTTGAAAGAAACAAGTGCACCAAAATAGAATCTAAAAGTAATATATTAAAATTCGTCTTTATGAAAGAAAGTTTGATGAATAGAAAATTTCTCTTCTTTTGACTAAAAATAAAAAACTAAAGGTAACATAATTTTCAACCAAAAAAGTACAACGAAAAATAGTTGAATTTTCAACCATAAAAATAAATTTTCCAATAAATATTGAAATTTTCAATGAAAAAATGAATATTTAATTAAATAGGGGAATTTTTTTGAAAACGTGAAGAAAAAGAGGAGTTCTTACATTTTTATACTTCTACTAGTCTCAGCTGTCATTACGATTATCAGTAGTATAGGTGTCCTATACTACTATTATCTCTTTGCGACGGAGTGCTGACTCTGCAAATTTATCTTTGCACATACAAATTGTGACCGCTAGAATTAATCTTAGTAAGCCGATGACCCTTGAAACTCTGAAGCTATTATTATATTATATGACACTTTAAAGTATCCGAAAGCGCGATAAATTAATTTTCACTTAATTCCTTGACGTTATCACACTCCTCAATGTGATAACAAAGAAGGGGGCACTCGCTTTTTTCTATTTTTTATCAAAAATTGTTTAAAAGACTTACCGAAATTGAAGTTTATTCCTCATGTTTCGTCAGTTATTAGAACAACTCTCCGTCCTTAAATTTAATTCCAAGTTGCTCCATTTTCTCGCCCTTTATTTATTATTCCTCTAGATATCATTTCCTGCAAAAAAAAAACTACTGTAATCAACTCCTTTTCAAAATATAAATTTCGTAACTTCCTGACTAGTTAGATTGGAAATAATAATTCTCTTTACAACAACAATTATCATTTAGCAATCGAAAATTAATTAAAGACGATCATTAGACTAAATATTTCCCTTTTTTGCAAAAATGCGATCATTTTTATTATTTTTAAAGATTGTGAGTTCATTAAGAGAGTAATCAGGGTCGGGCACGCAAGGTCAAAAGTAGATATTTTAAACATTAATGAATAAATCATTCTTGATACAGGAAAAAATACATTACAGAAAGTTGAATCGGTACAAAACTTATTGGAAAGGCGAGGGTTCGAATCTATTTTAAGAGAATCATGAAACAACAAATTTTATCATAAAACTCAAATCATAATTCCTCTCTCGATTCTTTAGAGGAAGAGGGGCAGATAGTTGAATAAATAGCTGCAACTTAAGACAATATTGTCGGGGCAACGAATCTGAAAGAATTTTATCACCCTCGAACCTTGACCGCTAATGCAATGTCCTGCCTTTCATTGAACTCGAAGACCTTATCGATCTATTTTCGAGATAAAAATCCAGCTTGAAAACATTAAACATCGACTAGAGAAATTTTTAGACAAATCTCAGAACATTGAAACTTGAACTAAAATTTTAATTCATTATCATAATATTTATAGAAATTTTTTAGCGGGCAAAGTAACAACGAGGAGTTGGGAGGATAATCAATGTATTGTCTGCCTATTGACTCTTGTCAAAACGTTTATTGCTTTAATAGAGTCGATGGTCGATATATTAAAAAACCCTGAGTCCCTCCCTCAATCACGCAGAGGACATTCACAGAAATTGACTTCATTAAATTTAAATACACAGCTGCAGACTTGCCACTTTAATAATATTCAATCTCTGTAAAATTTATTTCTGGGGAAGTTACTCAAGGAAAGGAACTTTCCTTGAAATGCTTTCGAAAATATGAAACAAATTAAGTTTTTTATTGTTTACTTAATAAATATATAAGAATAATCACGTTCATAAAATGAAGCTATAGATGAAATTCTGGTTTGTAACATTTTCAAAGTCTAAGAGTTTCATCAGATAAGAGTTTTTCCAGTTTCCTCATTTTACTCAATAAATGTTATAATTATGTACATATTTTTTCACTCTCTGTAACGCTATACTCATTTTTTAAATATAAATATGCATACAGAGCGAAAAAATATCTACATATTTATAATATGTATTTGTCAAGTAAAATGAAGAGTTCGAATTTTGAGGCTGAAACTTGAATCCAACCCCCTTAAAAATTTCCCTAACGATAAGTAAAGTAAATGCCAGTAAGTCACTACGTCTAACGAGCTTTTCTCTAACATTGGAAGTATTTAATTCAAATGAATTAATATCCACTTTTCTTTTGCAGAAAGACGTAACGATTGAGTAATCAGTTTTTTTTATATCAGAAAAATCCATTATTGTCTGGTTTGATTAAAAATTTAAAAGTCTGCCATATTTGCATTCCAATAGTGTATTATAAATAGTTCTAGAAGTGTCCATTCTAATAGTGTATTCTAAATAGGTCTAGAAGTGTGCATTCTGTCAGGTGTCCTTTTACTTTCTGTTTTTTGTTCTTTTCAGCTAAATTTGGCGGAAGTGAGTCGTCTCTACATTTATAAATATTAATACTTACTCTTGACATTTGCTCATGATATTTCCAGCGGGCATTCCCCTCTTCTTCCGAAAATCTCGCACTATAATTTACCTATATGAAGATTTTTTGCTTAATTAATAAATAAATCACCTACATTCGCTCGAGATTAAATTGTCTAGCTCTTAACGAATTGATTGAGATAAAAAAACGTATTTTTTCCATTTTAGAATTCATAATAAAAGTATATTGGCCCAGGTCAGATTCAATTTCCTAGAAGCAATTCTAGAAGAACTTGATTCAAAAACAGAAAGTGCTTTGAGTTAAAAAAATCCAACCCTTCATACAAAAGAAGTTGGAATAAGACATTTCAAAGACAATACTAGAACTAGATAATTGAGAAAAATTTAAAAGTCGTTCTTGGCCAAGAGATCATGGATTATGTTGCAGGAAAACATAATAAAGGAAGACTACAAAACAAAGTCAGATGGAAGTCAGAATAAAATTATGACGCGGTGTTTACTTATAATTGAGCGCAATGATAGAAAATCGTAAAGTATAAAAAATAAGAGGAAAGTATAGAATTTTCAAAGAACACTCTGAAAAAGATTTCTCTAAATTAAAAAACTAAGATTTTTGACTCAAAGTGTTAACAAATTAACAATTTTTATTAAACCTCTTCCTGGCTAAAAGTCCATCTATAATAATAAATCTGAAAGTATCTTCAGATCATGTTAATCCAACCGTGAGAGGATGTAATAAGATTGAACGTAATAAGGTTGCTTCAGTATACATGAGGGCAAAATGTGACGAGGGCAAAATTGTAAGAGATCAAAATCCAGAGAACCTTCATCGATTTTTACCTTTTATCTTATTAAGACCAATATAACAGAGCGAAAAAAAAGCATGTCTGGGATCCTTGCTTTCTTGACAAAAAAATGCGTCCTCGACTTCCGTAAACTACAAGGAAATCCACTCTGGAAATTTCTTGACAATAGTCTATTTTTAATGAGTTTACAGTCATGTGGCTAATTAAACTTAATCCTGACCTGGCATGACATTCATGTGACGTTTGATATTCTCGTCAATGACTACAAAAATAACTTCAAGTTCAAAACCCACTAGTTCTGATTTATGGGAAACCTAGAACTAAATCAAAAGTATATACAAATCTGTAAAAATGATAACAGGCTTTATAACACAAAAAAGTGAATTTTTAACGGACTAGGAGAAAGAATGCGAAGCCTGTGATAATCAGCTTTAAATTACAATTACAAATTCTCTGATTTAAAGAGATATCAAAATATAAACAAAATGATAGAAGTTACTTACTAAAGGGAATAGATTTTGGAATCTTAAGTAACTGGGTGACCTCCCAATTTCTATGAATTCGATGACCAACCTGGTTTTTCCTAGACCTGAAAACAGAAAATATTATCAACATGTTTCTTACAATCAATTTGATAGGAAATTTATTTCTGTACGAAAAATCTCACGAGAAATTTGTAGTTAAAAAAACTTTAATTTAGAATAAAAAAATTTGCCTTTGGGAATTAGAAGCAAAGTTTTCTTAGATACGTCATTTACGAGCAAGATAGATTAGGGGTCAATCGTTTTCAGTATTCCTGACGTAGAATAAATACGATAATTAACAGGATTATTAGCTGTATGCTTGCGTCTGAAGCTAGACTTGCAAAAAAGAGTAATATACCTCTATAAGTTCTATTCCATAATGTAAATGTAATAATAATAATAAATGTAAATAATTCTAGAAAGATCCAAATAGTTTGGGTATAAAAATTCTACATAAGTACTCATTCTTCATTGATTGAAAAATTAAATCATGATCGAATACTTTTTACTTTTAACCAATTATGTATTTTTATCAAAACAAATACTAAACGAAAAACACTGAAAAATAATGATGATGCTAACAAAAACAGTTTCATTAATTCATTAATAGATATACATATACGTATCTTCGAAGATATATGTACTTATTTAGAATTTAAAGGACCTAATCTCCGTTTATATTTTAATTTAAAATTGTTTTCAGATAGAAATCAATTCAGAAAGGGTAAAGCAATGATTTTGAATGTTTCACTATTAAATAAAGAAGAACCAACTGTAAAAATTTAATTTCCACGAAAGACGACATTCGATAATTTGAATAACCGGAAAAACATACATTATTTGACTAAAGACTCGTTTTTACGTATTTCTATGACGCGAATAACGTATGTAAGACCAATGATCTGTGTAAATTTAGATAAACAAAAATAGTGATCAATCATTTCTCGTCTAGACTCTCTTGTCCAGCGAATTAGCAATCTCAATTAATATGTATTAGGTAGTTTTTATATAAAAACAATAATACACCTTACAAATATACAAATTTTAAATATGTACGACTTTGTTGCAACAAAAACTTCTTGTTGAAGGAAATAAAGTATTTATAATGAGTCATAAAAGTTTTTATCAATGAAAACTTTTTTGTAGTATTTGCGTAAATGATTTTCATAAATGCAGAAATCTTTATTTTTTAGTTTGAATATTTTATATAATATTTTTGTAAAACTTATTGAGATAAGAGAATATCTTTGTTAACTTGGATGAATTAATTTCAAAAGTTATAATTTATGAAGCGTGGCTCGAACTGTTTTTTTTCAATCTCATATACATATAGCACGTGTTTCAATTACATTAAGTCTGCATTATAGGGTTTGCATAACTGCAGTCGGTGACATCCAGTGAAAACTGCTGATGTGAGACAATTACTATCATTGAAGAAACAAATTACACGTGTAGAACCAAGAGAAATAGAGCTGTTTAAAGATAATTTAAAGATGTTGGTTACATGTTCTAATCTCAAATTTCGATTTCCTCAACAAATATTAGAACTAGATATTTTTTCGCTCTATATATTTATTTCTTTTAGAAATAGAAGTAAAGCAAAAAAATTTTCAATTTTAATATGTATTTTTTTCTCAAAACGAGGGATTCGAAATCTAATCTCAAAATTATAACTAGAATTGATTAAAACTTAGCTTTCAATAAAATTACAATTTTTTTTAAATTTTCTTGTCTTCGATCAAAATTTCTGAAAGTACACGTTTGGTACAACTCTAACGAGTTTTTTTATTTTGTAACTGCAACTACAATCAGTTCCTTTTTAGGCAGATTACACTAACGATATAACTGATAGAATTATCAATCTTTGGAATTATCAACGAACTATAAATAAATTTATAAGCATTTTATCGCATTTCAACACAAGTGTGCAAGACTCGTTTCAGTTATCAAGTTTTTACAAAACTATCTTCTCTCATAAAAACTAAAGAGCAATCTACTGTCTCGAAGATAGGAGTCTTCTTGTAAAAAATACTATAAATACTATAACAAAAATGTGCTTTCTTAACCTCAAAAATATGTCGCAAAATATAATCTGTAATAACCTAATAAAAAGATGCATATATCTACCTATTAATTATTCAATGTTGAAAACATTCTCTCGCTTTTCTTCTTCTATCAAAATGATTTCCATAATCTCTAAATGACCCAAATTCGATAAAATGCAACTACAATTCCAAAAGCTTCAAAGCTTCTCGAGTTTTCTAAACGCGGTCTAAACTTCTACCTAACCGTTTTAAAGTTTTTTTTAGCCTTTTTCATTTTCAAGTTTCAAATCGGCCATAATACATGCAGCGCTCTCTTGTGACATTTATAAGGATTACAATCTAATCAAAATATCGAACATGCATGTCGTTCGTTCGTTGTTGCGTGTATTCGTGTAAGTAAATCGTGTGAATGTAACTCACTCTCTTTAAAATGCCGGTTGGTTGGGAACATGTAAATATTATATAAATAATTAAGATCTTGCACAAGCCAATTTATTTTTTTGGCATTATCGCGAATCCAAGAAAATGTGCCAAAATGTGAAATTGAAACCTCATGTCAACCAGCATCTGTCAATATTTCGTGCTTGTTAAATTTTCTTCAAAGTGCTATAAAATGTCAATTCAAAGACATATCTAATTCTCTAAAATTAATCTTCTATCCTCAAAATGAAAGTGGAATAAAATATCTTTTTATCGACTTCAACTAAATGCTCGCGAAAATTTTTCAACGAAACTTAACCTCACAATTCGTCCATATAGGTTCGTATTTTACGTATTTTATTTATTCAAATTTTCAAAAATTCCCATTAAAGAAAGACATTGGCAACTTATATTCTTAATTTCTCCATTAGTCTTTTTTATTTAGATATCTCTTAGCATTTATTTAATACCTCCGTAAATTGTCCGTTTTTTAATCATTTATATTCTACCTGTTGGCTCGTCTATAAATAATTCCAGCAATTTGTAAAACCCTGAGTATATTTGGAACTTGAAGCTGTGCAGGTCTCTACTATTTTGGAAGTAAGAAGTAGGATGGCTGAAGAGATCGAGTTCAAGAATAAGCATGAAAAAAATAAAGTTCTCCCTTCTGGCAATTGGAAAGTTTCTAACACTAAATAATATGAGGGATTAATATGGAGACTGAAGACTTGAAAATCTAGTCGAAATCATGTTGAAACGAATTTTATACATAAACTTTGCTTCTATCGGCTCAAAAGTTGTGGCCTTTCTGGCACCGTTACTTATTCCACCACTACACATTGCCTTTCTCTACTATTTCTGGCAAGATTTCGCTCGAGATGTCGATAAGCAGTATTGTTCATGTTCCTGCTGGGACACGGTTTTTAAAGGTAAATTTTTAGGCCTTTGAAACTAAGTTATGATCTCAAAATTCGATTTCCTCATTTTACTTAACAAATATTATAATTATAAATATTTTCGCTTTGTAACGGTATTCGCTTTTTAAATAGAATTATGCGTGTAGAGCGAAACAATTTCTAGTTATAATATTTATTAAGTAAAATAAAGAGATCACATTTTGAGATTAAAGTTCGAACTCTTCGCTTTACACCAAAAGTACTTAAATTAACCATATTTTTACTGAATAAACATACCTATTTCTATTTCAAAAATAATTCGGCAATAGAGCTATTCTTTTTTGTAAATAGAAGTTCATCTTTATAGCCAAATTCCTCAAAAAAATAATTCCTCAAACTAAAAATCAAATTTTGAGTTTAGAGCTGCGACCCAAAACCGTTCACGTAGTAGTACTTCTGATCTTAATTTAATTTCAGGTTCGTACGAATCAGGAATTGCTTCTTATAAGCACATGTACTTCAATGCGACATCAAATACTTTAAAAATATGGATGTCAATAGTTTTTGGAGTGATCTTGTTCTACGAAACAGTTAAATATTTAACATGGCTCGCATTTCAAAATCGACTTCGAACGAGCATGCTAGTTCTCTTCCTGTCTGCAGTCTTCTCCCACTATTATTCGTGGTGGGTGTACATTAATTATTGGAATGACGACTTCTATTCTCAGTGGTATCACCAGCTGTTTTTCTCCCTCACGGAGTTGATATCAACCATTCTCGTGATACACTTGGCCGACGATAAAAACCCGGTCACGCATCGAAAAGCATTTGGGATAAGCGCTATCGCTCTATTGCATATTCTTGCTGGAGGCTGGGACCAATTTGTTACCAATGTCGTCAGGGGAGAAGGCTACGCGCATCAGGTATTTTCACTTTTGAGAGGTTGACAAGTTAAAATCGCTCAAAATCATCCAATTTCCCATGTTTTGAGATTTTGTGTTGTGAAGCTTGCATTTCCAATTTTAAATTCATATTTGTATGCATGTAACTTAAAATACATAGTTCATCCAAGTCAATGAATTGTAAGAATTAAAATTGAGCTTCATATTCTAAAGATATAAATTTTGTTTTTAAACAAATCCAATGCAATGCCATTCATTAATTATGCAATATCAAGTCGTGAAAAATGATTATAGGTCGTTCGCGATCTCGGCTTCATGATCCCTGACATTCTTCACGTTATCATACCTTTGTGGTCACTACGATGGAGATCCATCTACAGTCTTCCTGGAGCTGGTCTACGTGATCCCGATATCAAGCGCGATCTTACTTTTATGCTAGGAATGGTATTGGTCGGACTGTTTGTTTGCGCGGTTTTGTAATATTTTGACAGACGTCTAAACAAGCTTTCATCACTTTTATCGCATCAATTTATTTCCGCTTAATTAAACTTTTAAATTCAGTAATCTCGCAGTAATTTAGCTTTTTTTTAGTGTCATAAATCAAACGTGCCATATATGTTTAATAACAGAAATTCCAAGAGTTGGATCAAAAATCAGGAAAATTTGCCAAAATATTTACTTAGCAATACTTTTTTAATCCATGAATGTGCAAATCTAAAAATGAGACTTAAATCAATTCAAAAGACTTTCACTTGCTGATTATTCAGATAATCTATAAACAAAAAGACTACGATAGAATTAATTAGAAGTAGCGTATGATTTATATATGATTTATATAAGTATTTTTATTATTTATTTTTTAGAACTTTTAATTTATTAAGGATTACTAAATATTCCGACGTTTTTATTCCGCGGTGTTTATAAACGTTTTTTCTTAGCGAATTGTTGAAAAAGTGTGCTTAAACACTTGAAGAATGGTATTGAATTAAAGGCGTAGAGAATATTTGCAAAATCGTAGTGAGAAATACAAACGAACAGTATTTTTAGAACGTAGTTGCGCTTAAATTGTTATCTATCATAAACCTTAAGTAGTTAATTATGCATATGTCGAAAACTAGTGGTAGTCACTGTAATTTCTAGTTAGTGTAATCAAATGCTTTGAATTAATTACTAGTCATCTCGGAATTCCCAAAATTATTGTCTTTAAAGTTAGAATAATTTTAAAAATGATAAGTTAATAAGACGCTCACTTTTTTATATTTCTATAATTTAGACGACTGATAAATCAGTTCAATCGTTGTTGAATTGTGAATCAACCTGCTCTATAAACAGGTGCTAATCTTACTGAGAATAAAAGAATCCTTTTTATTAATAAAATTTATTGTGAAACTTGTTCCATGGATTTGAGTCAAACGTGAAAGATGAAAATGTGATTGTAAAATGTGAAATGCCTATAAATTTTGCAATTGTGGCTGACGTATATATTTACGACGAATAACAGCTCGAAAACAATGTAGGCACTATTAAATAAGACAAAAGCGTTAAAGCGTTAATGATTATTATATCTAGATTATTTTTATATTCTTTTACAAGTGAATTTAAAATAGTTGTTTGTGAAAGCCCGATTGTTTTAATTATCTTCGAATTTTTAATAGTATCGCTACCTTTGAACCTGATTAATTGGTGAGAGATTTTTTATAATTTGCAATATTTAGATTAATTTTTATAGTAGCAAAAAGGGCTAAAAATAAACATTTTTAATTAATCAAACTGAGTAACCAAACCAAAGTATCGATGATATTACTTATTATTAGATAAACACAAAGACATTATATATACGTTACAATATAGTAGAAAAGCCAAAGAAGCATTAATTAAAATACCAAATCAAACGAAGACAAAGAAAGTAAAAATGAATTTTTCATTCAATCTCAGAAATAGTTATAAAATCAAATTTTCTGAGTTTTTGTCAAATTGTTAATCAAAATCAGATATTAAAACTGATACAAATATTGTTAATCTTCCGAATTTCATTATTTAATGTGAGAAATGAGGAATGAATACTCTGCAAGTGTAATACAGAAATAAAAGGAATGTCAGCATTAATTTAACTAATATTTTAATTATAATTTAATGTTAGAAGTAGCTATAATTTATCTTATATGTAATTTTTTATTGTTTAAATTAATTTTTTAAACCATCCAGTGCCTTTAATTTTGGTTTTTCCGATCAGTGATTCATTCTATGTATCATCAAGTGGAGGAATTTAAGGAAAAATTTATTGTGGAGGGCGCAGGCTTCAGATCGATTCTTCCAGTATCCATCCCACCCCCAAGAAACCCACCGAGTACGTAACAACCCCCGGCCGTCGACTCGGTCTCGGGGTAATCCGAGGACAGTTTAAAAACGCGATCAAAGCAAACATGGCGTTAGATTTTGCAGCAACATATAAAGTTCTTGTTCTAGGGGATTCTAACGTGGGAAAAACTTGTATTGTCCATCGATATTGTGATGAACGGTATTATGATACCTACATATCTACTATAGGTGAGCCCTTCTCCTTAAGTGTACCGAGTTCAAAGCACTTGCATTCCATTACAATTTAAAAGCGTGTCACCCCAGCTGCGTCCCTCTAATCATTGTTGACAGACTCAAAAAGCTTTAATTAAAAAGTGCCTTTATAGTCTCAACTGTAAAACATTTCTCTTGGAAAATAACTTCTATTGATGGAAATTCAAGTAGATTATTTATAAAATAGAATCAATTGATTTATTTTATTTTTAGAATAACAATAGTCTCAATGGCATTAATAATTTTTTTAACTTGATATCCAACTTTTAGAGGTATCATATTTGTTTGTTTAAATTTTAAATATTAAAACTTTGGAAATCTAAATTTTTTTTTTGAAAATAAAAATCAAAAGGCTCTAAAATCTGGATGATCTACTACTTTTCTAAATGTTTTTCAAAATGTCTATGTATTAATAAATGGTGAAAGTTATATTAGATTACATTTTGTAAGAGTATATGCATTCCAAAACGAAATTAAATAGACAGAATTCTCATCTTTTTTTTTTACAATTATAGGTATCGATTTCAAGCAAAAAATTATCAACCTCGATGGGACACCGATCAAACTTCAAATCTGGTGAGCGCAAACTTGAATTTGGTTTTTAACTTACCCTCTAATAAATAATATAGTAAAAATACTCAAATTTCTATTTAGAAGACCTAACATAATTGTAAAATTTTTAATGAAAACGAAAAAAAGAACAACAAAAAGCCTTATCAAATTTAAACGAAAGAGCGCGTAATTAAAAGTACCATTCCTCAACCAGTAGATTTCGCAAACATTTATTGCGTACAAATTTCTTTCCCAAAAGTGGTGAAATTTTGCAAGTTTAGTATATAAGACTCACCAAGCCAACATTATCCAAGGGTCCGAAACTGCTCAGGAAAACTGTCAGTTGAATTCTCGAATCAAAAGCTATATGTTCCTCCTTCAGGATAATTGTCTTGCTATTGATTGCGACGAGTTTTCCTGGGGACTCTTTCGTCAAATTATCGGCAGGAAGTTAAATTCCTTAATAAGGTAATTTTCTTCCGTACACGTGTTCATTCATTGGAGCGCGATTATAAACCGATATACGGCGATTGTGGTCACCAGGATGTTCAAAGTCTAGTAGCAATGACAGGGTTCCCGGCTCGAAGTAATTCACTGACAAAAAACGGGTTATATTTAAAGTAACTCCGTTTACTGTAGCAGTCCACAGACTCTTTTTTAATAATAAAAATTACTTTACAAATTATTTTTTTGTTAATGTTTTATTTAAAGAAATCACGGCAATCACGCAAACGTTTCAAAACAACAAAGTCGGATTCCTAACCTCGAAATCTAACTGAAACAACTTATTATGTACAAAAATAACTTTCACACCTTCCGCACTTTGTGTTTAATATTCTTTTCGAAATCAAACTAAATAAGGCACTTTATCGAATTTACAGAAATTTTAAACAAAACTAGAGTGATTAATTCACAAATAATAAATCAAACAAACGTGTCCTTCAAAAATTCGGAACGTTACTTGCAAATGCTTGCAAAATGCAAATTCAAAACGTTCAAATTTCAAAAAGTTAATCGAGCCCCGTACTCTACTGCGCATGCGTTGCATTCAATACCTGATTGGTTGCTATTCGCGCGCAATTTGAAATGCTAAAAAATATTATGCATTTCAAATTTCGCGCGAATAGCAACCAATCAGATACCGAGTGCAACGCATGCGCAGTAGAGTACGGGGATCTAGTTGGGGCCACTGAATCAGGAACGTACCCAGAGGGGGGGCCCTAAGGGCCCTACCACCCACCCCGAAATTTCAGAAAGTTCAGTTTTTTGTAAATTTTTACGTATGATATTCTGAAGAATAACAAGATATGCACAAAGAACCAACCAATACAAAAATTTTGCAATTTTTTCATTTAGCAAAACATTTGTGCTATATGTATAAACAATTATCGATATTCGATGATATCTTTGATATTACTTTTGAATCTGTGGGTCCCATCCTGAAACAAAATCCTGGGTACGGGCCTGTTCGAAATTTTAAATTTTTGTTTGAAATACATATACTCGTTTTCTTTACATAATTTACAGTACTTCGAGTAGAAAAATAGATTTAGAATTGTTTTTTCATCATTTTATTATAGATACAATATTTTAAATGTATAAAAAGCTTAAATAATAATTATACGTAATACTTTTAATTTATTAAGTTTGAAAATACAAATTTAAGTTCATTTGGATTCGTTCGATTCGTTGTACAAGTTTCCTACGTTTCAAATTATTTCTTTTGTATAAAAAATGTTACTAAGGACAGTTTTTATTTTTAAAGGGATACTGCTGGTCAAGAACGATTTAGAACATTAACAACAGCTTATTATCGAGGAGCAATGGGTATTCTTCTAATGTATGACGTGACCAGCCTTGAAAGTTTCAATCATCTATCTTATTGGCTTCGCAACATCCAAGAGGTATAATGATTATTTTACATTATTATTTTATCAATTAATTCATCCTTAAGGGTGTTGGAGCCAATTTCTAATCTAAAAATTCGATTTCTTCATTTTACTCAACAAATATTAAATTTGGAATTATTTTCCTCTGTAGAATTAATCAATGTTTAATTAGAATTATGCGTACAGAGCGAGAAAATATCTAGTTCAAATATTTTTTAAGTAAAATGAAAATATTGAATTTTGAAGTTAGATTTTGAATTCTTCGTTTTGGGCAAAAACTATCGAAACTAAATATTGTTTCGCTCTGTACGCAGTCGTATATTTGAAAAAAGATTAGTGCTACAGAGCGAAAAAATATTTATCTATAATTTTCGTTGAGTAAAATGGAGAATGGAATTTTGAGCTTAACACTTGGGTCCAACGCCCTTAAACAATAATTAACCGAAAGAAATTAACTTTATATTTTTTCTGCCCTGTAGAACGCCTCTCCGGATGTGGTAAAAGTCCTCGCTGCCAATAAATGCGATGCACCCTTGAACAGAACAGTTGAAACAGAAAGAGGCCAAAAAATAGCTGAAAATTTTGATATGCCCTTCTTCGAGGTTTCTTGTAAAGAGAACGTCAATATTGAAGAAGCTTTTCTCACCCTTGCCAGAAGAATAAGAGAACAACGAGGTCGAAGGGTAATTTAAACAATGATTTGAATATTATTTTTCCCTCATCAAAATATTTAATAGCCAAATCTTTATCTAGGCAAGTTTGTTCGAGGCTTCAGAAAGGGAAGATACGAGCAGCATCATAAAAGCACAGTCACCATCACAGCAAAGCGATTCCTGGAAATGCAATTGTTAGCCTAAATGACTTTTTTGGGAATTTCAAGAAAAGCCCCAACAGCAAAAAGCATCGAAACTCACAGAAATTCGATCTAGGTCAATATCGACTAACATTTTATCCCCGAAAGGGACCGCAAAGGAATTTTTATATTATCCCCTAAGGTGTTTTAAAACCACTTTTTACTCCGGGATCTCTAAAGCTGGAAAATAAGAGGAACATAAAGTTAAATCACTTTTAACATAAATCAGTGAATTGCACAAAAACGTACTCTAATCATTAAAATTTTCGTATGGAAATATGGCTTTTGATATTCGCCTTTTAAGTCTCAAACTTGTGAGTCAAGTGGCTGAAATGTTTTTCAGTCAGAGAAATTTTTTACGATAAATATAATCTGTGAGGCGATTTTTTATGGCCTAAGGAGTTTAAAGCGAAAGGCTCCAAAGCCAAGTAAGTTACATTATCTTCGTCATGCGAATCAATGTATCTGATCGAAAGACTTCATCAAGCGCATTGTGATCACCGTCAGAATTGAGACTATCCAGAGATTAAGCCCAAAATTTTGTTAAAAATATCCAAAGAAATCATTTACAATTTGCTAATCAAATTTAAAGATTTTGAACATTTTTTGGATTGATTTTCAATCAACTTAATCGTTAAATTTATTAGAAAATGGAATCGTTGGATATTTTTACCAGGAATATACCGAGGACCATTCTTTAATTGGAAGATTTGAATGTAATTATAGTAAATGTTAACACATTTGTTAAGCAAGAATATGCAAAGAAGTTTCTTATTGAATGAATTAATTGAGAAAAAATAGTACATAATTGGAATTTGAAGGCTTTCACAATATTAGAAGCACTTGAACTTATCTGTAACTAAAATTAAAATTTAATTTGTGATTTTCAATAAGGAAACCAATATCAAATGTGTATTCTTGTAATGCAAAAGGTGGTAAATATTGAAAAATGCGCTAACCTGGTATTGTCATACCCAAAAAGTATTCTTATGCTTAGGAAGAGCGTGCAAAAAAAATTGCACGATCGCACAACGTAATTTGGTAGGCATTATATGTACGTAGGATTGTTGTTCTCTCAGTAAAAATATACAGTATTTCGATCTTCATTTATGCTGGCTAAAACACAAAGCCTTTATTGTGCCTACAAACGAATGTAAAAAAAAATATATTAAGCTGCTTTTTATATTTAATCGTACGGACATTTATACGAAGAAAAAACTTCGTAGCTAACTTGATTGGCTTCAAAAGAATTGTCTATTTCAAATTCAAAAAATATAAAAAGTTAGTGAATATTAGAGCACTTTTCATTTTTGTTTTAGATTGTTAATATCTAAGGTAGTGTTAGATAATTTTTTGTAGGAGGTAAATAGAAACGTAGGTAAACCAAAGAGTTTAGACTGATTATTTTGAAACCCAGTTTTTTAACTGTACTTTTCTGCAATTTATGAAATATGAATCATTAATTGTTGAAATCAGTTTGTAGCAAAATAGTCTTACGATTAGCGAATCTGTACAAAGACTTTGAATTTCGAATAATTAAATTTCTACTTATATTTATAGATTGGTAACGCGGAATTAAAAATTAATAATCCGGTTAAAGTGCAATATTTACTTCTGCTTATATTTTCTTATGATCAACGCAGGTTCGTTGAGTTCTATAAGAAACGAGGTAAAAACAGAGCGTTTATTTTTACTAAAATCTGAAGCTACAGATTTGTTTCTAATCTTTTCATTTTTATAGATTATCATTAATTTATTAGCACATTTTTTCTCAAACGTTTCTACACTGAAACACAATGATAATTAAATTATAAGTACTATACGCTGAATTAGCGGCGTGATATTAATTTTTAAGTTTATAGGACAATTGTACAATTTCATACTTATGTCAATAAAGATGCACACTTTTTACTCAAATTTGTATAAATATATTTCTCTATTTTAGTATTTAAATAATTTGTCGTACATAAGTAAAAAGTATCACAAAACGCGAATACGAAGAAACCCGAGCAAAAGCGAGGGCAAAAGACAATGATTGAAATATGAGCGAAAAAAAATATTTCAGGATTACTATTAAATTCTTTAAGATATAAAATTGGTTACTCGACAGTTTACTTTCTTAACTGGCTTCACATAAGAAGCTCTGATTGCACTCTTTACCTTCTTCGTTTTCCTTCGTTCTTCTTCCGGTTTACGTTTTAAATTATCTCCACATTGGTTGGATGCAGATGATTTTGTTTCTGAAGTTGGAATTAATGTTTCGCTTGATTGAGGAATCTTTCTATTTTCATCGACTTTGATATTCACTTTACTAGACTCGGTAGGGCTAAAAGAAAATACATAAGTGATGGTAGTACATTTGCATTGAATTTAAAATACTGAAATTGAGTGCAAATTAATTATATATAGTTACCTCCTTTTCATTTTTAAATTAAGTTTCTCAGCTTCATTCTGTAAACCAACAGCTGACGTAAATGCATCTAAGTAAGTAGCTTCCATTATTTTTCCACTATTAAATAATTCTTTGGTAAACTGTTTGGTTTCAATATTTTCTGTAACGAAAGAAAAATTTTAATCTCATTCTAAAATCTGTCTTTCTATAAACTATTACTTTTCAAAAGAAGGAAATATATTAACTTCGAATTAGTTTTGCTCCTTCTGCTTTGTACTCTGCAATTTCTTCATCTTTCTTCTTGACGATGTCCAATAAAATAGAATATCTACGAAATAGTTCCATCGACGATAAGCAGAGCGATTTTGTAACAATTTCGAAAAATTCCTCATTGCTTCCTTTACTCAAGTCTATTCTAAATTTAAATATTCCTCCTTGAATATTTTTGTGTAATGTTATAGAATTTGTTGACTTTTCTACAGAGTGATTTGGTACGTCTGTTAAAATTTCTTCCATTATTTCGTCTACGTTCGATGCCTTAATTTTCAAAAGAGGATTTAATGTCTGAAATCGGAATATGGAATTTATTAAATTTTATTACATTAATAACTATATTAACAAAATATGTTTTAAAATACCTTGCATCTTTCAATAATTGTCTCAGTTTGGAGTTCTTCTTTCCAAAGTTCAACGAGATTCGTTAAATAAATCTTCCACACATTATTTTCTTTTCGTGTCAATAATCCGTATTCATTATTATCAATAGAAATGTTTTTCCAGTCGCCATTGGAAAATACTAATACAGACATCTTGATTGAAGTCGACTCTAAAATTAAAATATGATAGAATTATGAAGCATGTATAAGATTTGTTTACACTTTTTATAGGTTAGGTTACCAAAATAATCTTTAGCATCTTTTTTAAGTTTTAAAATTATGGATTATAATACTATTGGGTTATAAGTTTAGCAAAAATTGTATAATATGATTAAAAATGATAATTACTTTGTAAAAAATTATTACATTGATTATTTTAAAAAGTGAACTTACAGATCGAGAGAAATACAAGTCGGAAATATTCTGTTGTTTTTATAAATATACCAACTGTAACTATTTCATATTTTTAAACAATAATTAAATATGATTATAAACTTTCAATTCTAAAGATAATACATAACAGACAGGGTAAATAATTGTATATACAGATGATAAGACAGCGGATAAACAAACACGATAACACGTCACTAGCAGCAACAGACACATAACTGACAGAGTGACAGGACTGACAGCATTGCCAACCTTATTATGAGAATACTTTTTTCCATTATAGGTTGGTGTTACTGAGGGAAGTTACATTTGAACTTTGAACTTCGTTTTTCAATAAAAAACATAAATAAATACATTTTTAACAAATAATAATAAATAAAAGTGTATAATGTAAATAAATAAAAAACTTTGTTCACGTACATAAAGTTATTATGAATCTTTTCGATGACGTTCAATAATACGAATATTAATAGTTTGCATCTTTTTGTTGGTAACATATGAATTTAAATTTGCTGTTGAACACACAGTTTTCCATTTATCGATTTTCATCTGCCCTCTATTTATTGAAATATCCTATAAATCATCAGCAGTAGGTATATAATATTTTTTCGAAATAGAGTAGAATAAAAATCTGATTAAAATAAATATTTACTTATAAGTGGTCTCTTTTTATTATCAGTTTCGAAATCTGAATTTTTTGATCCATTGTGAAAAGAGCAACAGTCTGCTTTACTTTTTTGGCATTTTTTATAAAATCTATCAATTTCAGGTCTAATTTCTCTTCTTCGAAATTTTTCAATCCATTGGGAATTACTTTTATCGGTTCTGGATGTATCTTCAGAAATGGAAGAACACTTTTCTCGAATTGATTTTGGTAAGATTTTTTTTGCTTCCCCTGAAAAATAAATTGATGATATTTATTGGAATAAACCTTTTTTTTCAGTCTTACCTCTATTATCATCTTTCCTTTGTTGATGGTGGGGCGAAGATAAAAAGTTCCAAGAATTAATTAAAGTAGAAACAATATTTTTTACAACGCTTTCTTTCAATTCAGTCTCATTAATATCTTCTAATCGCAATTTTAGGCAAATAATTCCGTTTTTGTCTATGTATTCTGTAGCCACAGGTCGTTTTTTTAAATCCTACAAAATTATTAATTTTCTGTAGTATAAAAAATAAATGAGAGTAAATTACTTAAACAAATGAGAGAAGTTGCATTTTACGTTAATAAGATCTGGTTTTCTTTTCTTGTACTTCTTTGATAGATTTTGCAATTTATCTTTAGTGTAAGAGCTTATTTTTTTCGTCATTTCTGAAAGATCTTGATATTCAGTTTTAATTTGGTTTAGGAAATAATCCTCTATGGCCGATAATGTCAGATTATTTTGAATAGATTTTGATTCCAATAAAGTACAAGATACTCCAGCATCTTTCAACAGAACACAGTCGTGGGACGAATTATTAGCTCTGTAACAACTTCTGAAACAATGATTATTTTAGAAATATAAATATCATTTATAAATACAGATATAAAATTATTAAACAATTCTAGTGAAACGATAAGTGGGTAAATCTTATTAATAAAAGAATTAAAAATATTTATTTCTGTTTTGAAATATAGAAAGTGTCCTTGTATAGAACAATTGTTTATTATTTTAATAAAATATTACTACAAGAGCAATATAAAACCTGTAATATGGAAATCCACAGTAATCTGTGCGACAAGGAGTTACATCATTTTCCATGCGAATAACGTTGTTTTGAATCAAGGTCACGTAATTGTAGAGTCCTTTGTTGATGATACTGGGAGAATTACAATTTATCAGCGGATGGGTACGGCAAACAAAACTTTTATTCAATTTTTTATGACAACTTCTTTTTTCGTAACTTCCTTTCTGAATTTCAGAATCTTTTTTCTGTTTTCGAGTTAACTTTACCGAAAGATCGCCAACCTCTGTTGGCGTATGAACAACGTTAATTTCACAAAACTTTAGGATATTTAGAAAAATTACTTTTTTATTTAATTCGTTCCAGACTTTTATAACAAGGAAAATTCATCAAAAGAAATATTATATATAGGTTAGGACATTGAACTTCTAACTTCTTGCTTTTGTCCATAAAACTTCTTTTTTGAAAAAATCACACTTCATTGCATTTTTACTTCATTAAAAAAGAGCATTTATTTCAAAGGAAATATAAAAAGATCGAAATTTTTACTATAAAAAATGATAAAAATTGATCCAATGGTTTAAAAAAATTAAATACCGACTCTTTAAAAACTCCTGATGGTAGGCAAACAAACTTACGGTGTCGTCTGCTGAAACTGCTCAACATCTGATTTTGACAGATTGGATTAAAAAACCTTATTGTTATTATTTAATTGCTTTTAAACCCCAAGGTTTTAATTCTACAATATTATTTGAACTATATTTAAACTTAATTTTACAATAACATAACATATAATCCTTTAAATTGAGAAGAAAATAAAAAAAAACAACACTAGCAGAAAGCGGAAAGTGAGCGTTCTCCAGGTGGAAAGGTAGCCATGACAGTTAATGACATCAGTTGATGTCAGACTGTCGAAGTGTCGAACGGTCGCACACGTAAGTCTGCTCCACTTTTTAATCGCGTGTGAGTGGAAAAAAAGGTGATTTTTGGAAAATTACCCCGGAATCGGACGTTTCTGTTCTTTCTGAAACATCTCTGAGCCTCAATTTTGAACGCTAGAGCAACAGGTTGTTGCAACAACAATTTACTATTCTTCCACAATCCACCGCTTATTGAGAGAGCTCGATGCGTGTCAGGTTGTCTATTCAAAGAAATCTCATAGCCGGTTTGTTACGTCTGCCTCTTCAACAATCAGATACCAGATTTGTTGTGCTACTGATATTTTCAACGCAAAACAAGTGACGAGCAATTAATAAAAAACGAGGTGATTTGAGTTTTAAACAAAGTGTAGCTTGATAATTGGACTCAAAAATTCTCTCTCTAAATCTATTCCGTCCATTTTTTGAAAGGTTTTACTATACTAAAGAGTGAAACTTCAACAAAGAATTTTTCTGTCTTCAAAATTTTAATTTTGTTACTATGCGCAGCATTTAGTAGTTCAGTAAACGATCTAATCTAGCGGTATAATTTGTTTCCTTTTTTCAGAAAGGAGCTTTTTCCTCAAAAGAATGGAAAAGAATCTAAAATCTAAAGATCTGAACAATTAATCATCAAAAAAGTGAGGAAAGCAGCAATCAGGAATTTCTCGTTGTGACGCGAAGAACCGTAAAAGTGGAAAATCGTGTCGATCTCAAAGTGGCACGAGATCGCGAGACGAATGACGATGAATCTTCGGACTTGATTTTATCACTAGAAAACAAGTGTTTCCGCTGCTGAGCTCTTCGGTTTTTTTTCCAGAGTGGTATAATTATTTCGATCGTTATAAAAAAGGAAAAAAGTTTAGCGGAAGTTCGTTAAGCGAGATGATTTCAGGATAAAAAGTTTCGCTATCATCGATTCGGCAAGCTTGATTTGTAATATTAATAATATTAGCATCCAAGTTCAAAGGTGATGAGAAGACTGGATGATGGTTGTGGAAGTTGGATGAAAAATTTAATATATTCGAGGCAGCAAATGGTGCTGTCAATATCAGATAAGAAATCTGTGATTTGTGTAAAGTTTTCGGAAATTTGAATCAAGTGGAGAGAAAATTGCTACCCATTTTGCAACAAATGTGGAGCGATGTTTTTCAGATGGATTGCCTTGACGTTTCTGCTCATCGGTACCGGTGAGTTCATTTTTCTGTTTATTTTTTAACACCTGCTTGCTGTTCTCATCAGGGCTGCCTCCAGAATAATTTGTTTGATAATTTTAAACTGGAATTAAAAAAGAAATGATAGCTGCAATAAATATATAATAAATAATAAAAATATAATAAGAAACAGCTTCTCAAACAACTGCAGTTTCTGTTTCTTGGTATAATTAAACTAAAAATGAAAAATAAACCCAGAAGAATAATTGACAGATGGAAGATCAAGAAAAAAATAGATGAAATACAAATTCTCTTATAAGCTCAGTTGAAAGAGGGTACATGCCATCATTAAAAACTTGTCTGACCTTATACGTGTCTTCTGTCTCATTAATCCATAGAATATAAAAGCTAAGTACCGTTAAATTATATTTACTCTCTGTATACAGAAGATCGATTAAATCGTTTTTGTCGCCTCGAATAAAATTCTAGAAGACCGTCCAAAGAATAGTTTAAGGCTTTAGCGGTGAGATTTCATTTTTAGAATAAGTAGAATGTTCGCGTTCTTCTATTTTCTTTCGAGGTTTTTTACAGATCTATTCTGGATTGTTTGGACAAAAACCACTTCAAACTGTGACTTGTAAAAATTGAGTTAAAATCATTGTTTTTTGATTTTAAACATCTAGCATTAGAAAAAGGTTCCCGGGTTTGAAACTCAAAGATGAAAGAATATTAATATCAAAGATTTCGATCATTTGAATTCTAAATTTAGAAACGAGTAATAAAAGTAATAACTGCTGACGCGAGAACAGTAACGAACCTGATATCTTGAGCTACCTGGCTATGCTGACGTCATAGAATCAATTATTAACTTTGGCGAACTCTTATTTACTATACTACTCAAATATTATTACATGGACATGGCATTTGCTGTAAATTTCAACTTATTAAATTGCTTCAAGCAAAAGTTTCTTTTTTAAAACTGACTGCGTTTAAAACTTTCGGAAATGTCAGAATAAAGTATTAAAGTTTTTAATATTTATTACCCAGCTATGGTACAAGTAAAATTTCAAGAGAAACGAAATGAAATCTTAATGAAGTCGTAACATATATATCTTTTACAAACATAAATTATTATTATGCAAGTCTTATTGCTACAATTACGTTGAAGATGAATTCGAAGTTGTGTAACATTGGTGGTATCAGATTCCAGATAATTTGACATGCAAAATGCTAATTACTCAAAATTGCAGTGCAATTAAAACCACGAGATTCAGCTTGCTCGGAGATGAGTTTGAACTTAATTTTTCATTTAGTATGAGGAGCTGATCACTGTCATTTTTATTTCACGATTTCAAAAGATTCTAAGAGATTTCAAAAAGATTTCAGAAGATTTCAAGATATTAAAAGACTTTTTAAATGAATTTAAATGATTTACAAGAATTTAAAAGGATTTCGTGTAATTTTTTAAGGGACTCCAAACGATTTTTAGGAGTGTTAAAGGTTTTCTTGAAGAAATTTCACGGGATTTTAAAAGATTTTAAGAAGAGTTTTTATAAAAGATTTATTGAGCGAAGTGTACACCAGATTTCAAGAGTGATCTACCCCTCAATTTAGTAAAAATGTACAGAATATTATTTCCAATACATATTTTTCGATTCTAATATTATTTTTCTCAGTGTTCAAGGTTTGTTTCTTGGAACTTTGGAGTGATGAAAATCAGGATATCCGATTATCTATGGCTACCAAACGAAGTGCCTTAGCCCCAGTCACTGAAATGGAAGGAGTGGTGTGCATGAAAGTGAAGCGTTATAGTCTCAGTGAATATTTAAAAACAGTCGGCTGGCCTTACTAAAGTGAAAGTCTTCTCCCATTCGGTTCTTGGGCCTTCAGTTCCCCGTTTCTCGGTCTTCTTCTGGTTTTGTTGAACCAAGAGACACGCATGCCGATTCCCGGAAATATTCTCCAGACATTATGAGATCTTTGACATCAGACTTAGTAGTTGGAACCACTTATTTCGTAAGAGTCCGCTTTAAGATCCGCCTCATTTGAAAGCACCAGGATACTCCAAACAACTTGACCTTCTTCAGATTTAAGCTCAAAAACTCTCAGTTTTATTTTGTAACATTGAAAGATTGCTTTATTGAATCCAATTTCTTCATTTTACTCAACAAATTTTAGAAATAGATATTTTTTCGCTCCACAGCGACAGCGATACTGTTTTAAGGGAACTGAAGAAATTGAATTTTAAGGATAGCACTTGGGTTGGATCCGCGAAAGCCTAGCTTAAACCGATTCAAATCTTCTAATCGGTTCTTTGTTTCTGCGGGCTGAACTGATACCACTGTAACAGAAATCTTTCTTCTCATACGAAGCTTCTGGATTGGATTTAACATTTCAAAACGATTCTTATAGTTATTAGAAATGAAGTATTAAATCATTGTAAGAGACGCTTGCGGTTTAATGACTTTTTTGAGACAAGTGCTCGAGTTCCCTGATTACGAAAAGAGTAGAATTTCACTGGGAGAAGAACGATCTTTAATCTTTATCCCCTTCGCCTATCAAATTTCTCGACCACTAGCAAAAATCGACTCGTTCACTTTCAGATCCTGTTGAGCACGGAATACCCTGTAGTTTACACGCCTTGTACCTTTCAGTACCAACAAGTAAAATCGTGCTTGTACAGCTTGGCTGAGTCATTTTTAGAATAATATTCTTCTCATCTCCTGTACCTAAACACACTCGAGTCAATAACCAGAAAAAATTATCAGACTTGAACATCTTCCCACGGTTGAGAGAACTTCAAAAATTGATTTCCTTTTCGGAAATTAATACTGGATGGTACTTTCCTTTCAATGTTTCAATGAAGGCTTGAGTTTATTGTGGGTGATTTTAATGCCTTTGGAAGTTGAGAATCTTGTATTTTCTCAGGGGAGTGTAGGCTGATATCATTAGCAGGTCTCGGTATTTTTATAAGATACTATTTTCAATTGCAAATTTCTGACGTAAAAGTGTAATTGCCAGTACATACTTCGCTTAACCCTAACCCAGTTATTCTGCTCCATATTGTAATTTAAGTCATCACAGGTGTATCACCTATTTGCCTTTTTTCATCTATATATTTTGACTTTGTTTACCTGTTTCATCCATTTTGATAATTTGTCACCTTTTCACATTTTTTTTTAATGATAAAATTGAATCTTATGAAAAATTATTGTTATTGGAATTATAGGATAATTCTGAGTCATTTTAACGGTATGAAAAAAATTTTCCAGATAATTTTTTTTGATACTTTAAATCTCCTGAAATTCTTTAAAAACATTTATAAAATGTTTTGCAATCTTATGAATATTTTATGAATTATGAAACATTTTGAGAGCTTTCAGTTTTTCAAAACTTTCAAGTTTTAATTGGAGAGCTTTTCCAAACGAAATCTTCAAACAATTTATTTTCAAAATTTTTTATTTTTCTACTTCGTCCTTTAGAGTAAAAAACTTGTTGAGTCGTGAACTATGTATCGAAGAACTAAAAGCAGATCGGCTGACTTTCTAACTATTAGTGACGGCTGACATACTTCGTAGTGTGCTCTACAATTATATTTGCAAGTGATTGCAGTATTTACTGTTTGTGACATCTTTTTAGATGTCTCGCCCGAGAAATTGCTAAACATTCAAGGGAAATAGAAAATTAATAAATAATAAATATACATTCATTTTTATCGTCAAAGTGTTTTGTACATTTTTCATATTACACTGAAACCCCCATTCCTGCATGACCGATTCCTGATTTAAGTGGAAATCCAAATATGGATGAGGGGTGGTGAAGAGGTGAAAGAGAGGTACCACGAGCTCGGCAGTGCCGTTGTTAGAAAGTGGGAAGTACCCTATAGCCCAAGCGGATAAAATTTGATTCTGTTTTCTGTTATGTCGTCTGCTAGTCATTTCTAGTTCGCTCTGTCCAATCAGACGAAAACTTTCAAAAGTAGCAAATCATATAATCGCGCCATACGCGACGCATGCGCATCATCGTGGAGCCCGCGCTGCCCCACGTTGGAAATACCGATACTCACGGCCCTGAAATGTTTACGAATTTGCGAACCCCATATCTGGGACATCACATACCGAGCTGTCGCAGGAATGGGGGTTTCAGTGTAAGTAAGGAATCATTTATTCACACTATTTATTGAAAAGTATTTTTTAACTTCCAGGGTTGAAGACTTTTAAGGTCGAGTTTAAGGTGAAAGATTTCCAAGACAGAGGTTCACAATTTCTTTAACGGGATTTAACATTTTCTTGCTTCCGTACCTGTTTCCAAATAATTGTTTCGGTTCAACGAACCGGTAAAAAGTTAGCGTGCAAGCAAATTTCATTCATTTGAGAAAAATTCCTACTATTTTCTACAAATGAATGTTATTAAGGGTGTTGGATCCAAGTTCTACTCTCAAAATTCGACTTGCTCATTTTACTCAAGCCATTTTTACATTTATTGAGATATCAAGTTGAAAATTTCGAAAATTAAAGTAAATCCTCTATTAAGGTACGTTTATCTGTTTCTAAATATTTGCATCTATAGCAAAAAATCATTTTGACATTTTTTTTTGTTTTAATAAAAAAATTCGAACTGGATAAAAATACCTTCGTAATTTTCTTTAATTTTAGAAATTTTTATCTTGATATCTTAATAAATATAGAAATAGCATTGCAGGGAAAAATTGCCGGTAATGTAGGGATCAGAATACTGATAAATGGCCTTAATTGCATTGGAGATTTTTTATATCAACCTCTCCTTGAAGTTGCAACATTGTGCAAAGTGTAGCAACTGAGGAGTGAGATCTAATTTTATTCACATGGTTTTCCATCCTTATTAACTGACTCTCTGTTTATTTTTCTCACGATTTACCCATCCACTTACTTACTTACTTACTTACTTACTTTTATAAAGCTTTTGTATTTTATTAACGTAAGTAAGTGGGCGGAATGTTGCGAAGAGGTTGGCGACCTTCTCTTCTAGTTGTACATTTTCTCTTTCTTGTTTTCCTATCTTCTCTATCTGAACTCAAGAGACGACGAGAAAAAGAGAATTTTAAAATTTTAAATTATTCATCCTCCTCGATGTTCTATAGAACATCGATGCAATATATTGCATTAATTATAGAGTAAAATCACTGCCTTGGACTTAATTGTGGAAATAAATAACAGATATCGCCATTTAATTTCATAATTTTATTGTGAGCTATAGATTGGAAAAGAATTTCTGAACTCTGAACTTTGAGGACTAACCAAAAGTACTGAAAAAATAAATACCGAATACAAATTTAGAAATACAAATTTTGAAATTTAAAAATTCGGGAATTTATAATTCCATATTTTTATTCTTCGTCAGTTTTTTGTGTTCAGTATTTATTTTTTCGATATTTTTAGTTAGTCCCGAACTTTGTGGAATTTTAGAATTTTCTTTCGTGACAAAAGTAAATTTTAGTTCTCAAATCTTTTCTAGTTTTTTCGCTAATTGAAAAGCTTTCACTGGGATCGTTTCCTTAATGATCGGTGTTTGTAGAGCCTTTTGCATTTTCCATTTGCATTAGGGCGAAAGAGTGATAGGATTCTACATGTAAACTTGAGAACAGTCTTCCGTTTGGTCGCACTTTCATCGTCCCACTTTCTCCGCGAAGCTCGAACATCAATGTCGGGTTTATTGCAATCACTCGAAAAGAGGGTCTCATTCTTAGAATTATAAACAAAATATCACGCAATGAGTTTCATATTTTTATTAAGGATGTTCCAGGGTTATACAAAACAATCCTGAAGATGAAAGATTTTTAATTGCTGATTCTTTAACAGTTAAATGACTGCATTTGAAGTTCACTTGCCACAGGTTTATTGTAGACTGATTTAAATGGTGCCTTCTCACATTTTTCAGTGTGAATAAATATTTTTTGCGAAAAAGTTGCACGTCTTGGCATGTCCACGTCTACAAATGGCGTGTGCACAATACACCGTACATTATAGCGGTATTGAAGTCATCGCACTTTAAGAATACAGTTATCTAGTATTCTCATGAATGCATTTATGAAATCTGCGGTTTTTAAAGAATGCGTGACAAATCTCGGTTTCCTACCTTCGCTAAAATTAATTCAACAAATTAAATGAAAATTAAGTCTCAAGAATCACAAATTGATTCTTCCAATTTGACGCACTGGTTTGCAAGTTGCAGATTGAAGTGAATTCATGAAATATAATTCCTTGTTTGGAAAAAAGGTATATTCGAGATAAGGGAGCAATTTTTTAAAATTCCTTTAAAAAAGTTTTTCAAAATTCTTTTAAAAGATCTTTTGGTATCTCAGAATTCCACGAATTCTTTTGCAATTTCTAGAAATTTGTTGAAATCCCTTAAATTCTACTCTTTTTTGATACAGAACTGTAGAAATAGCGAAATAATGTTAGTTTTATTACTTTTTACGTAAAACGAAGAAATCTAATCTCACAATTAGGTCATTTCATTTTACACAAAAAGTAATATAAAAGTAAACACTTTTTCGCTTTATAGATACATTTAAAACGAGTAGATACATTAAAAAACGAGTACGAAACAGCGAAAGAATATCTATCTATAATATTTGTTGAGCAAAATGAGGAAATCGAATTTTGAAGCTTGAATTCGAATCCAACACACTTAATAATTATTTCATCGATGAGACCAGATTTGGCAGGGGACTAATTATTTCTGCAATGAATACAATGAACTTTCTCTTGTTCATACGACAACTCATTGATATGCTTGGTATCGGCAAAAAGGCTACACCCTTCAAACCTGTAAAGTATATATGTATATTTAAATATACATATACATGTGGACAAAGATATATCGTAGGAGTTCTTCAAGAATGCACACACTCACATAAAATTCATTCACACTCGATTGCGTACTTTGTATGTACGTTCATATTCTTACGTCTTTGCGAAAGTATCGAGGCCTTGGTAAATAAACTGAAATCGTATACCTCCGTTGAAAAATTTCTGCTTTATTTTATAATTTTCAGAGTCCAGTTTTCACTCTAGATATCAACGAAATGTCATTCTAGTCGACTGTCGCGAATTAAAATGGAAAATTCTATTTCTTCATGCAAATATTGTAATTAGATATTTTTTCGCTCTGTGTTTTTCACTTTTTAAATAGAAATATGCATACAGAGCAAAAAATTAAATATTTTCTCGCTCTATAGAATGTCTAATTATATTTATTAATTGTAAGTATAATGAAGAGATCGAACTTTTAATTTAGAAAAAAATCCTTTGAAATTCCTAAAAAGTCTCTTGGAATTCCTTGAATTCCACGAAAACTTTTTGTATTCCAAAAAAGACTTTTTAAAAGTAAGAATATTCTAAGGCTTAATTATATAAACTTATCTTGTTTTTAATATTGGTTAGCAGCTCTATTATCATTACTAGCATCTTATGCATTCAATTTAAAAATTTGATGAGCATTCCCCGTTACGATACGGTCGTTATTCCGTTGCCGTAAAAACAGAATTCCTCGTCGTAAATTCGTTCTTTCCGGCAACTTTAATTTACTTGATTTTAGCGCCTCTTCCTCCAATGTCTTAATCCTATCTGTTTTATATCTACTGATTATGATTCCAGGCTGTTTTCACGAGTTTGCAGTTTATAATTACGTGGACGAACGAAAGGGTCAAGTATGCCCATAAACAAGTTCAACTGCTAAAGCAAGTTCTTCGATTATGTCTCAATTTCAGATATTATCTGCTACAGCTACTTTCACATTCTGATTTATATATCCATCGATAGATTTTGTGCAACAAGATTCCTAAATATCTTGAATTATTGCACGTTTTTTTGGTAAATGAAAATTTTGAAACTTTGAAACTTTCTATCGTCTCAGTTTATACAAATAAAAACCGAATTAGACATTTTTTTCGTTTTGTCCATACACTTAAATTTGAAAAATGAGTGAAGTAAACTGAAGAAATTGAATTTTTGTTTTCAGTTTTACTTAAAATAAATGACATGCCACATTTGAAATCAATAAATTGATCTGTGGATTCAGTTGGTTCTTCCTTTTTGCTCTTTTTTTTTTCATTTATTATTCTTTAAAAGGTTGATTGCCGAAACATCTTCAGGTTCACACTCTACTTGATCTGAACTCGAAATTCAGGAACGTGCATCAAGGCCGATCTCTCATCGAGCTACATTTCTTCCAACGGATTCTTGCTCGCCTCTCTAATTACGTATAGAATTAATTAGAACTCAAGCAGCCTGCGCGAATTATTCAAAATCACGAGTCCATAGGCTTAAAAAGATCCTCAAAGATTTAAAAGAATTTAAATACAATGCGAAATCTAATCTTGATAGAAATTCCGAAATAAAAATAGAGGATTCCTATTTGCATATTAAAAAAATCTTTTAATATCTTTAAATTCGTAAAACTTTTTTAAAATATTGGGAAAAACTCTATAAAATCTTGTTTGAAATCTTTTGAAATCTGACTCTCTTTTGTTAACAATCTTTTGAATCTGGTGACACTCAAAAGCCTTTTCAGAAAGGCTAGAAAGTTAAGAATTGATTAGTTTACGTTCTAATGATTTGAAAGTGTTAGAATCTGAAGCGATCCAACTTAAAGGTTTTTAAATTTAAAGGTCTCAAGTTTCAAGTTTATCTTGAAATACCTTCATTTTGAAAGCGTCCCAATTTTCTAAATGTTCCAAACAAGTAAACTCTGAAATTTGATTTCAGAATTTTGTAGTTTGAATTTTTTTATATGAATTTGGAATTAATAGCAATTTTTTGTTTGCAGATGGTCAATTCAGCAACAGTGCAGAAAACACTCCACCAGTTGTATGGTTCGACCGAAATTTTCGGCTTTGGGATACAGACCCTGTCGGGCATTTTGTTACGAAAATAACAGCCGAAGATGGTGAAGATGATGAATTAACTTTTGGTCTGGAAAAAAAAGATACTAATTCACAAGAGCCTTTACCTTTTTCCATAGACAACAGAACTGGAGTCGTTATTGTAAATGAGACGCTTCAAGGAAGAGTAAGTAGGATGACTCACATGCTTGGCTAGAGTCTTTACTCAATAAAGCAAACCTACGCAGCCTCAGAAGCAAAAAGTAGCTTCAGGTCGACCTGAAATACTTCTTCTTTTAAAACATGACGCAAAATTCTTCGAATCAGCTTTTAAACCTGATTTTAGGGTCAGTGACCCCTTGCTAAATGTGGTTTCATTACTTTGAAATAATAAATAAATGTCTGATAATTGTATTTATGTTGCTGTGAATATTAGAAAGTGAACATAAACAATTTCAAGAATTTCAAGAGATTTAAAAAGGATTAAAAGGAGTTTCAGGATTTTTAAGACATTTCACAACATTTCAAGACATTTTAATGATTTAAAAGAATTTTAATTGATTTTAAAGAAATTTTAAATCCATTGAAATTCTGAAAATCTTTTGAAATCATTTAGATTTATGGCAATATAAGTGAAAAATTTATTTTTAGATAGAATAAAGTCATTTAAATGTAAAAGGAGATAAAAAAGATTTTATCTTAATAATATCTAAAAAGCTTGAAGAGTTATGATGACTTATCTTTGTTAGAGATTGTTTAAAAAGAAATGATGCTTCGCCGGAGGTTGAAATTAAATCTGCAAGATGCATCTAAGACTTTCCTTTTCGAATTTTTTCAGGGAGGACAGAGACTTTTCTTCTACGTGACCATTTCTGATGGAAAAGTTGACGTAAAGTCTGAAGTTTATGCTATGATAACAAAGAATGAAACCAGGTAAGACTTCTAACTAAAAGGCTTTATGTATTTTATTTTACAAGCAACTTAACTGTGTTGGATCGAAGTTCTTATTTTGAAATTCGATTTCTTCATTTCACTAAACAAATATTATAATTATAAACTTTTTCGAAAAATGAAAAAATCGACTTTTGAAGTCAGAATTCATATCCGACCGCCTTAAGTAACTAATTGTAAGGAAAATTTTCTTCTGCTTAATTTCCCAATATTGAGAATCCATCCAGTAAGAACCCAGAAAATTAAATTTCGCTAGAAAGTCTGAGAAAGTGTTCCAGATACGATTTTCAGGTTTGAATGCACACCCAGAATTTCTGTCTGGCGCTTGAAAAAAATGTATCATGTCTTTTTAATAATAATTTAGTGCCTTCAAAACTTTCCTTCCCTCTCGAAATTAATTCAGATCGTTAAGGAATGGTTCCATTAAAAAAGTGAAATGTGACTTAGACCACTTTCTCTTTCACAGTCACTATCGATGCCAGTCGTTTCTAATTTGAAGAATCATTTCTTCTTCCTTATGTAATTTGCTGCATTTAAGTCAGACATAAGCTTTTTATCTTTGAATCATAAAGTCTCGAGATCTTAGAATAAGATTGAAGTAGAGGATCTTTATATTTGAATAATAAATTATCTTCCTTTGCAGATTACCGCATCAACCTGGATCTGGGGGAAGGTTAAGGCCGCCAATTTTAAACTTACCAAATTTGTCACCTTACCCTCGACCTTCAATTTCTCAACCTCCGACTTTGCAACCATCGTCCGCAGAAATTCCTCAAGCGGTGAAACCAAGGACGACGAAACTTCAGCCTCAGGGAACAAAATCGGAAGAAAATGAAGAAAAAGCAAGTACCATACTTCCACCGGAAGACCCGGAGGCCAACGACGTTGAAGGACATACTCTTAGCACCAAAGTTGCACCCAGTGAAGCACCACAATCGCAATTTATCGCGATGACCTTCATACCCGTTGCGGCTGTCTGTATTTTGCTTCTTGTATTCGGCACCGGTGCATGGTTCCTTCGAAACAGGTTTTGTGGAAGTCGAAAGTCCAAGGAGGACACGGTAAGTTTATGTCTCCAAGTCGGATTATAACTTTTCAATTGAGAGATTCAACCCACATCTCTCTGTCATCCTTTCTCCTTTCCCTCTCTTTTTTCACTTTTCTTCGATCAGGTTTAGTCAGAAATCAAAAGGAATTTTATAATCTATGGGCAATATGCAAATCAAGTTTCGTCTCTGTGATTAGATAAGATAGTTTTCAGGATTTTGTGTGTTTAGATCGAATAGAGTTAGTTATTGGGGTGGAGGCAGGTCAGGGTAGACAGGAAATTTTATAGATTGTGGTAAAAAGTCATTGTAGTCCTTTTTTGAAGAAAGATGAATTGTTGTATATTTTTAATATCTTTTTTATAATGTAATCGTAAATTATTATTAATTTTCAGAAAGAACAAGCTACTGTCAGTGTTTCCAACATATCCGACGACCCATCTCTAGTTCTGAAGAGATGGGGAGGACCAAAAGCTCGTAGCAATCGTTATGAGCCATGGGAAAAGGAAAGTCGGATGGGCATCCAAAACAAATCTTACAAAGATAAATGGGAGTTCCCGAGACACAGGCTAAAGGTCAGTTGACCTCTAATCAAAATCTCTCAATCTTTTCTTTATATCTCATCAGTTCATCGCATAGATAACATATTTTAGATTGTCCTCGATTAATCATTACTCGGGTCGTTGCGTAATTATTAAAAAAGTTTTAGAGGGCGTTGAATAAATGTAAATAAAATACTTTTTTCATAGCAGACAGCGGTTGGTGAATCTTTTCCTCATTGTTGTCTACTGCGCAGAATGTATTTTAATATTTTAAGTTCTAATTTTTAAATTTAATTTCTTCATTCTTAATTATATAACTTTTCTTGTATTTTAATTTTTCGTTTTAAAAACCAGGTCTTCAACATTCTTGGAGAAGGGTGCTTCGGCCAGGTGTGGAAGTACGAAGCCACAGATATCGATGGCATTCCAGGACCATCAATCGTCGCTGTGAAAACTTTGAAAGAGAATGTCACGGAGAGAGAGAGACTGGACTTTGCGCAGGAACTTAAAGTAATGAAAAACCTGGAGCCACATCCAAATGTGGTAAGATTACTTGGCTGTTGTACCGAACGTGAGCCGATGTTTATCATCCTAGAGTACATTAGCGGCGGAAAGCTTCAAAGTTTCTTGAGAGCCTCAAGAGAGGAAAGAAACCACGGGAAACCTGGCCTCACTTCCAGAGATCTCACTGGCTTCGTTTATCAGGTGACTTATTTATTACTCTTTATATAAATCCAATAAATAAAGTAGGAATGAATTATAAAACTGTAAAATTTTTCAGGTTGCCAAAGGAATGGAGTACTTAGCGTCCAAGGGCATCATCCACAGAGATCTTGCGGCAAGAAATATTTTAATAGACGAGAGCAGAGCTTGCAAGGTGGCCGATTTCGGCTTCGCCAGAGACGTTGCTGCGAATCAAATTTACGAAAGGAAATCAGAGGGACGTTTGCCAATTAGATGGATGGCACCGGAAAGTCTTTATGACAATATCTTTTCTGTAAAGTCAGATATTTGGAGTTTTGGTGTCCTTATTTGGGAAATCGTGACTCTTGGATCAACACCGTATCCAGGATTAGGTGCTGCAGAGGTACAATTTATTTCTAGCAATTTTGTGTTGTAATTCTGTGAAGAGTAGAATTTATTGGATAAAATGAGGAAATCGAATTAATTTTTAATTAATAAAATTGATAAATAACTTGTTAAATTGTGTTTAGGTCATGAGGAGGATAAAAGAAGGCTATAGACTCGACAGGCCCGAGCATTGTAAGAGAGAACTTTACAATATAATGTACTATTGTTGGGATAAGGACCCAGCATGTAGGCCTTCATTTGGCGAATTAGTAAGTTTAACTGAAGGACTTCTCCTCGATGAAACCGATTACATCGAGTTGGACAGGTTTCCGGACCATTCGTACTATAATGTACTCAATTTGAGTGGTGAAAAGCTGTGAAAAGTGACGATTTTGCATCAAACTTGATTAATAATACGGACGTAGTGAACTATCGATTAGTTGTGTTATAATACTCGTTTTTTTGTAAATATTTTATATTAGATTTTAATGTAATTTAAAACTGAATGTATTTGTTAAAGTATCTTCAAAAATGGAGTTCTGAAAATCGAGCAACGTATAAAAAAATGTTATTTTTATAATCATGAGAAGATTTTACACTGACTCGTGGAATTTGCTATCTATTTTTATAAATTATTTTAAGGAAAGTTTTTAATTATTTAATGTTAATCTTGGATCGATTATAAAATCGTACTTCCTGCGATAAAGTATTGAAACGAATCGGTTCTAATGCAGTTTGTGTTATATATTCTTATATATTCAATTGTAGATATTTTTATATAAATTATCACTGATCTTTGTCGGTGTCTAAATTATGCTACTTTTTTGGGATTCAGGACAGATTGTGACCGAATTGAAATGTAAATATGTACTAAGTCATTTTTGTCAATAAAATAGACTGTAATTGTAATAATCCTTTAATAAATGTTATAACTTAAAAACTTAAGTGGGACTTCTTATTTTATATTTTAAATCTTACCGCGTTATCCCCACTACTAAAAAAATATTCGCGCCTTTCTTTAAATGTTAGATGGCGCTTTTGATTTAATCAGCTGATTAACTACATATGATCATTCCCAAATCCCAATCATTCCGTTCGGCTGTCAATTCTGGTTAATTCCGTCGGCTTGTCAATTGTTTTCGTTGTGACGTTGTTGTGTAAATACGAAAATACATACTTATTGAGTTCTTGAAAGATCGCTCATCGCTTCTTCACTTTTGTATCATGGATTCAGAAAAAAACAGCGTTTTTTATTCGCAAAGTGGAGACAAAGAGCAGGATGAGGTTAACCGCTTGAAATATTTTATTTTTTATTTTATTGAATGTATTTTAAAGAGATTCTAATTTGAAAATATTGAAACGCATACTGACAATTTGCATGGCGATAATTTAGTTAAAAATCTCAAAATTCTTACTCTGTTGCAGTCTCAATTCTTTTTTACATTTGATCATTGAGAACCTCTTTAAATATTTATTTTATTAGCCTAATTGCAAAATGAATAATTGCAGTTAATTTTGTAAATTATCCACTAAGAATGTCTGAAAATCTTAGCAATTTTTTTTTGTGTATTTACGTTTCATACAGCTAGTAAGGTCATTTTTGACAATAGACACCTACATTTCAAGTTATTTAAATGACTAAGTGTTATCGCAATATCGTTTAGTGTATAATTTTAGCAATGTTTATATAAACCAGAATCGAATTTCGATTTCAGAAACTGCTCCAGCCATTTACTTATATTCTCCAAGTGCCAGGAAAGCAAATCCGAGCGAAATTAGCCCACGCTTTTAATTTCTGGTTAAAAATTCCGAATGAGAAGCTCCAGGTTGTGGGTGACATCACACAAATGCTTCATAACTCAAGTCTGTTGTAAGTTCATTGCAATTTAAAAACTGTTTATTTTTTGAGATAATAACAAAATTAACTTTAAGTTTATGTAATTTGTTATTAACCAGTTCTTTATCCCTTCAGAATAGACGATATTCAGGATAATTCTATTCTAAGAAGAGGAATTCCCGTCGCTCATTCAATTTATGGAGTGGCGAGTACAATCAATGCTGCCAATTACGTTCTCTTCATTGCCTTAGAAAGAGTTTTATCTCTGAATCATCCCGAGGTTCGTTATTTTCTTCGAAAGGAAAGAAATCAATACTTTATTCTTCTCACAAAAAACCCCCTTGATGTTTTTAACATCCTTAAGTATTCAAAGTCTTTCACATTTACTGAGTGATATTTTTTCGTTTTCAAATACAATTGCTTCTTTATAAATAGCAAGATAAAATAGATTTTATTTCAAACAGGCCACTCAAGTTTATTCAGAGCAGGTACTAGAACTACACAGAGGCCAGGGAATGGAAATATACTGGAGAGACAACTACATTTGTCCTTCGGAGTCCGAATACAGAACTATGACTATTAGAAGTGAGTAATAATTAAAATACAAAATATTTAATATTATTTATTGTATGAGATGAAATTTAGTCATAGGAATGATTTTTTTCACTTTAGAAACTGGAGGTCTCTTCAATTTAGCAGTTCGTCTGATGCAACTTTTCTCCGATTGCAAGGAAGACTTCACACCACTGGCTGGAATTCTAGGTCTCTATTTCCAAATCCGAGACGATTACTGCAATTTGTGCCTACAGGAGGTAAGATTTATTTTTGAATATGTTTCTACAAATGTTGGGGAGTATCTCTTTACAAAATATTTTATTTAACAATAATTTTACAGTACACCGAAAACAAAAGCTACTGCGAAGATCTTTCAGAGGGCAAATTTAGTTTTCCCATCATCCATGCGATTCAAAGTCACCCAGAAGATGGACAAGTCATGAGTATCCTTTAGCAAAATTGACTTGAACTTATTTTCAAATTAAAATTAAGATTTTATATTTCAATTTAAGATTAAAGATGTTTCCTTAATTAATAATTAAAGACATTTTACGTCAGCGAACGAAGAACGTGGAAGTTAAAAGGTACTGCGTGAATCTCCTCGAAAAATTTGGTTCCTTCGAGTACACAAGAACCGTTCTTTCCGAGCTGAATGAAAAGGCCAGAACTGAAGTTGCTAGATTAGGTGGAAATCCTTTTCTAATTTCAGTTTTGGACGAGTTACTTACCTGGAATCGATCTGAGAATATGGAAGTTTCACAAGGCTCCAAGGATCTAATTTAGGAAACGGCTGTGATTTCCCCTCAAGGGATGCTTTCAACGAATTCTCGAAATTATATAGTTCTACATGATAATCACTGCAAATAATTGATAAACTGAAATATGAAATGTATATCACACGGGTTTAAAAACGAGCGTTTTTGCTCTTTTTGTTAGACAATAATAGTCCTACGATTTTTTTCTATATAGTAGGTAAAGTCACTCGTGTTCAGTACTTATTCCGAGAGTCATTTTTCGACAAATCCGTATTTTTGATAATTGTTTTTTTTTTTTATTACGCAGGGTTACTTTATTTTTATATTTTGGTGGGTTGCTTTAGAGGATTTTTCTGAAAAATGACCCTTAAAAGTTTGCCAAGTCTAGAGAAATCGCATTTTATAGCAATGGTTACTGAATAATCGCTGCTTGATCCTGTAATTGTTTAATATAGTTTATAAATATGCCTGAAGCATTGTCCCAAAAAACAGGAAACGTGGGATTCTCTTTAACGTAATTTTATTATTAAATTTCTATACTTGTACAACATCGTATTTAATATTTAATAGTAGAATAAATACAATCAAGAAAAGTTAATTAAATGTCAATTATTTCGCAGTTGACATTTCTATTTTATAATCCCTAGAGACATTGTTACGTACATAGAAAAATCAGACAATCTTAGATCTCTCTAAAAATATTTACATTGTATATATTTATAATTATTTGGCACCAAATTTATGACACCAAAGCTAACTTTGACATACACTTTTTTATAATACAATAAATATCTTATACTTCAGTGTTTACAACAAAAATTTATAAACTAAATGAGATCTGCCATATATTTTTTCAGGAATTTAATTTCTTTTGAAAACTGTAATAAAAAAAGATTAATTATCGAATATTGAAGATTCAAACACAATTTTGCTAAAAATTAACTGTTGCGAATTTTATAAAAATATTGTTGTATTAAGTAACTTATGAACGAAAGCAAATTTAATTCTTCTAAGATTACAGAATAGCTTTTTGAAATTACGTATATTTTAGAGCCAAGCTTTAATCACATTTATATTGTTATTTGTACAAAAAAGGCGATAACTTTTTGGTACGTGGGATTAAAAAACGGGTGTAAGCTGGTTCTTGGAATTGGGTTTTTAAAAAGGCAATATTCCTTTTTGTGGGACTAGGACAAAGTGGCGATTTGACAAATTCTTTGTTCTGGTTCACTGTCTTCGTCGGTTTCACTCGCCCACGAAGACCGTCTTTCTTGTCACATTTCCCCATCGCTGTCTATGTAACGTCCTTGGGGACCCGAAACTACATCATCCAGAACTTCAGTCACCTATTAAAAATAACAGTTTTATTAGTCTATTATTAGAAATTCATTTTGGGCAAAGAAAAATTTTAATATTTCGAATAAAGGTACTCATTCAGATTTTGAATTTACCGCCATTTAGACCGGTCGCTATATTATGGACTACGCAAGTTTTTCCAATACTTATTGTTAAATTAAAGAATATAATTCGTTTTATATAATTATAACAGTCGGTATTTATATATTTGAGAAATTAATCTTTTTTTATTTCTAGAAAGAAAATCACAAATTTTTTAATCTAAGAATTTAAAAGTAGACATCTTGACATGTGTAGTAGTAATACAATTTTCAGCAAATTTTCAGTTCGTTTCAGTTGTAACGGTTATTAGTTGAAATCATTATTGATCACGTCATTTTTTATCATATTTCAGGTTCTAAGTAGTGTTTAGTTATTCTTTATCGCAATTATTAATCAGTAATTGATACAAACTTGTTTTATGATGTTATTTACTGCCGGAAGCTAAAAATACTTCAATTCTGGCGATTCTCACAGTTTCGTCAATTTTTCGGTCAATCGGTCTTCCATTTTCATTTCTTCCATTGTTCTGATTTTTGCTATCTGTGCTTTTTTTACGCATTTTAATATAAACTTATATAATAATTTGTATTAATATTCGGGGCGTAGTTAAAAAAAAAACAGAAATTAATTTTAAAATCAATTTGTGTTAGTGAATAGTGGCGTATTTTATATAGACTTACACATATTCCATTTTTTTTCCTAATTTTTTCCCCGTTTGGATCAAAATGCATCAAAATCAAAATTTTCGACTAGAACTGAAGTTTCTTCGATACTTGTGAGTTAAAATTTATTATATTTTTCTCATTGACTCGTTCCTCATTGTTTTATCCTATTTTATCTTGACAATATTATTATTTGCCAAATAAACAACATAACCCATAATTTTTATTGTAAGTAAATGAATTAAAAAATTCTCAAATTTTGGTACATATAGCGAGAACTTTTTTAAAATAGAAGCAGAATATTTAAATTTTAAAGGAATATTTGATTTAATTTATATTGAAAAATGATGCAACCAAATACTTCTCAACTTTGAACATTGGGAATTTTTTTTAATATATAATTGTCAGACTGTAAAATTTTGAAGCCTTGCATTTCGAGAGCTTTTCTAATGCTTGTAAATTAATTTGTTCAAATTCAAACAATTCTCTGCAGAAAATCTAGGTTTGTTTCTTATTTCGAATAAAGGAACTTTCTTTTACATTTTGAATTTACCGCTTTTCGGACTTGCCGCCATCTTGTCAACTACGCAAGTTTTTTCAATACTTATTGGTAAATTAAAAAGTATAATTCGTTTCGTAAAATTTAGAAGAGTCGATATTTATACATTTGAGAAATTAATTTTTTATGCTTCTAGAAAGGAAATCACGAATTTTCTTAATCTAAGAATTTAAAAGTTGACATCTTGACATGCGTAGTAAAGATGTCAGCTTGGCTTTTCCTCTTGCCTTTCACTGCAAGATGGCTGCAATTCTGACGGAAATCGTAATAATGTCGTGATTTTTGATCGAATTTTTGTGTTTTTAGTAATGTTAACACATTTTTCATCAAAATTATTCATCCACCTTGATCAAACTCAGTTTTTATGATATTATTTACTGCTGAAACCTGAAAATCAGTAAATTCTAAATCGTGTCAATATTTATTGCATTCCTGGCATTTGCTTTGGCAGGTTTTGATTATATGTATGTATTGATTATTGATTGTTTACTATTTTTGATAAATACAGAGCAAAGTTGAGGTCAAATTTTTGTAAAAGAGTGCTGTTCAAGGAAGCAGTCACAATATTTATTCCGCATCGCATAACTCATAATAGAAAGTAGATTAGACCGCATCCCCCCCACCCCTTTTTCTTTAAAATAAAAATGCCTACATTTTCGACTAGAACTGGAGTCAATTGCTGTATGCACTTATTGTGAGTGATAACTTTTTATATATTTTTCATTCATTCATTCATTCTTCTTCGTTTCAACAGTATTAACTTTATTTTGTTTGATACAAAAAAGATAACCTTACATTTTGATTGTTGAGCAGGATTAGATGGTTAAAATTAAAATATCCCTGTACAAAAAATTGTTAGAAGTGGTTTTTGAACAGTAATAATTTCGAGCAATAATAATTATGGTTTCTTGAATATTTACGATTTTAATTCTAAAATTATTTACCTATATTTCAAATGAATAAAAGAATCTTTTTTGTTATAACAGTTAGAGTGTATATCACTCCAATTTTCATTATTGAACTTTTAAATTCTGTAGATTTAGTCTTTTTCCCTAATTGAAGAAAAGTTACAAGATAATTAAGGGATTATTAATTACCAAAACATCCTCGAAGTGATCGTAGCATTCTGGTCTTGTATGTAAAAGACTTTCTCCCATTTGATCAATGCCGCCATTCATCTGGCAAGAATTTCGACGATCAAGTGCACTAGATGCAATATGAGCTAGAGCTAAAATTGCTAGAAGTCCAGCTGTAGCAAAGAATAAAAAAAGTTTAGAAATACCGTAAAATCACTTCAATAAAGAATTGATAGAAAACTGAAAATTTTATATCAGGGTCCTCGTTAAACAAAAATTATTTTATTTAATTTTCAACAAGATTTACATTTGAGTACAATTTTTAAGCTTAAAAAAACGTAATAAGAGCAGCTCTTAAATCATCCATGGAAACTTCGTCGACATGGAATGTTTATAACGCTATAAAGTTTTTTAAGGCCATACATCGCAAGGTATTAAAAAAATTCCTGTTATTTTATGGCACAATATGTTTGAAATTACGTAGTACTCATTCTAATTTTTATTCGATCCAAATACATACAATTAAGTTTTCAAGAAAATCTCCCTTTTTCTCGTATTTCGCTATTATATGGCTGAAAATTCAATTATTTTTTTATTCCATTTCCTTCTTCAAATGGAAATGGAATACACAGAAACGTATTTTCAATTACGTTACTGATTTAATACAAAAGGTTTTAAAGACTCCAAACAGTGTCTTGTCTAGCTATTTTTTCTTTTTTAGTCTAGATAATAGAGATAAGAATACTTACCGGCAACAAAAGAGAGCCAAAGTCTGTATGGCTTCCAAGCCAAAATGCAGGATACGGGAAGGTAAAACAAAGACCTTCGCCAACCTCTCGTTATCATCAGAACGCTCGACCAGCAGTTCCAACAGAGAGACTCGTCGTTTCTGGAACAAAGTTCACTTTTACTTCCGTAAAATGTCAATTGATTCACCTCACGTTTCATTTAATTTTATTTTTTAGTTTTCTTAGAATTCAAGAATTGCTAAATAATACAAAAACTTCAGGAAATTAGGAATACTCAGGGAATAGATAGATAAATAGATCATATTTTTGAAACTTTGAATTTTGAAGTTTGAGATTGGATAAATATTCAAAAGTTTCCACTATTCATCTCAATATATTCTAATATTTTGTATTCTTTGTATTTTTCAGGTAATAGTCTCCTTGAGTCGAATTTGAGGCATCTTTGATTTAAATCAAAAAGTTTAGGACAAAAACTTTCTTTCGAAAACTAGAATAATACGATCTTATTTTATGAGTGAAACAAGTGAAGTGAATTGCAAATTCCCTTTTGGAATTATCAAGACTTTTAAGATTCTTGTTCAACATAGAAGCCGGTAGCAGGTAAATTATTATTATTTTTTATTAATTGACGAGTTATTTACACGAATATTTTCAACGTTTCATTAATAAAAATTGTTTTTTTTTTTAGAACTGAAGGTGAGGAAGCTGGATGAAGCTGCCATCGCTTCGATGAGAGAATCCGCGAAGTAGTAAGTCTCTTTGAAGTTCCTCTTGCCTCCGATCAATGTCACAGGACGAATGGTCCAAAGACCGGCACGGTGGTAGGTTGTAATTAAAACTCGAAATCACGTAGTGACCGTTAATGAAGGTATTTAAGAATACCTTCATTAGCGAATGATTTTTCATCATTTACATATTTTTTAGCACAGTTTTAGCCTTTTCTCGGTGATCCGAGATATACATAAGGCTTTCTTGTCTTTAAAACTTTTCAGTTTTCCTCTTAAAAAGAGACTAAGTAGTATTCTAATATTATTATTAAAAACCATGGAAAAGTAATTTCAATTTTAAGTTTTTGCACCGAGAAGAGAATTACGGGAATTCTGCGTTTTTAAGGAAATTTATAGAATAACAATGTTTTTTTCCATTAATTATAGTTGAAATTTTCCTTCAACACGTAGAAAACCCGAAGGTCAATATTTTTTTGATTAAATTAATAATATTTATCATAAATTCTAATTTATATACCTTTTTCTTGCATTTACATTTATCTTATAAAATAATTTGAGACAGAGTTTAATTTCTTGTTTAAAATATAAAGTCAAATTCAGATTAAAATAAAAGTTGCACTTTTTCAATTAAGTCTAATGTAAAAATAAAATTACTAATCTGTAGCATATAGGATGTTGTTTTATTTTGGCGTATACCGTTTTGTTTCTAGTCAAGCGCAAAATCTAAGCGTATGTTGTATGAGTGCTTTTGTTTGTAGATATTGCTCTTGACGTGTATTAATACTTCGACTCTCAGGATGTCTAGCGATATAATTATTATTATAAAAAAGTAATTTAAATATTTTAACAAGGAAATTGAACAATTTTGACTTTAGAAAGTTAGAAATTAATTATTGTTGTTAAATAGTGTGTGCCTCAACAATTTGTGATTATGAATTCGGTTATTATTTGTTTTAGCATTTAAAATATTCATCCTTAATTTATAAATCTATTCATCCTTATTCCTCGCTTTATTAGTAAAATAAAAGGGGAACGGAGTATTTTCAATTCATTTGAAGAATGAGTTGGGAATACATATAGATTTGTATTTATAACAGAAAATACACAACTGAAAATTAAAGTTAAATTCGAATCACTTTTTGTTTGGCAAGCTATTACAGCAATACTTTAATTGATTATTAGAATTATTTATATTTAAAATACTAAAAATTGTTACAATTTGTAATTGTACGTTAACGAAGTCTAGTTTTGAATATTTTAAATTAAAAAATTTTTCAGCATTGAAAGTCTTACTTTTTTTGTTCAGGAAATTCGGGAAATGATTAAAAACACTAATAAATTATTTATTTATGGCGCAGATTTAATTAAAAAGAGGTTTCCAATATATGGAGGATCGCTAGACACCCTGATTTTATATAAAAAATGATTTTGTACTTTAAAATTGTCGTATTTTAATTTTAAAAAACGGTATACGATTTCAGGTGTTTTGTGTGTGTAACATGTTAAATGAACATGCCCTAATGTGGCTTCAAGTTCAGGTGCTGGATGAGTCCCGGGACTTAATCCCTAGGTTTAGGTTTTTTCTTTACACCTGGGCTGTATGCATGAGAACCGTGGAGTGAGTTTGATTGAGTGTGTTGGTGTGACTTTTTTCATTTTTGAAATATAGCTAGGGAGGCAGGTAATTTTTCTGTATGAATGTTTATATTTTTAAGTAGGTAGCATTGGGATAAAGTATCTTCGAATTTCTGGAAGATATTCTTTCCTAGATTTTTGGTAAAATCGGAATTTTACCAATTATCAATGTTTTGTAATAAAAAAAAATTCGTTGGGGGTAAGTGCCCAATGAAAATAAGCTTTATGCCGACAAGCCTCAAAAATCAAGAGGGAAACTTTTATTAACAGCCATTTATCTTTTAATAAATTGCTGTTGATAGCTTTACAATTATTGTCACTACGTTGATTTCACTTTTATTTTTTGAAAGTGCTTCATTTCATATTTAATATGTATATTAACACAAATATTTAACCATCTTAATGGTTTTACTACTTTAAAAGTATTTTAAAAATATTTTTAAAGTTTTAAAATATTTTCTAGATGGTGTAAATATTAAAAATTCTACTTAACCACCAAACAAATATTGTACAGCTCAAAATTTATTTCACTATATGCTTTAAATATAGCTTTAAAGTAGTAAAATATTTTCTGGGTTGTAACAATGTTTAAAATACTTAAATACTTAAATTTATTTAACCACTTTGAACAATTTTTTCCATTTGAGAAATAATTCTCCACTTTTACAATGATTTGCTATTTTGCAAACTATTCCCCATTTCACAAATATTACTACATTTATAAACATTGTCCCTATAATTTAAAATTTAACCATGTGATTGTTTTTTAATAATAATTTTGCCAACAGGAATACAAATGAACGAATGTAAGTAGCATATGTAATATTTTGTGGTACCTAATTTCTATAAATTGGATCTCGTGAATAATATTTTTATTCTATATAAATTTTTACAGAATCAATATGGTTTTCCATAATCTTTGAGAGGAAGTAGCGAAAAATCTTCTCGAATAGAAAGGTGTGTGTTTTAATAAAAGTTTTAAATAGTGTCGATAAACATCTAAACAAACTAGTTCGTGAATTTAAATTTTGATAACGCTTTTACACATAATTGATAAAAGGGGGAAATATTAGTTTGATTAACACGTAATCTCGTCTTCACTGTGGAGCAAAATTAACGGAAGCTCACGTATATCCTTTCTCCTGTCACGGACGAATTTGTCCCGGAAATTAGAGAAGATTGCGGGTTCACACTGATTGCGACAATCGGCAGTCAGATAGAGGAAGTTCTTCTAGAAATAATCATTTTAGGTTTTTCTTATTACCTAAAAAAAATTCTATTCTGATCAATTTATCTATGTATCAGATATTAAAGTTTGAAAATTGCAATCATGCAAATCGGTTCAATCATTTGATTGTCACGCAGATATCAAATTAGCTCGAAATATACGAGGTTAAAATTGACATTTCTTTCCAAACGGAGATTATGTAAATCTGTTTCTGAATATTTCCTTCATATGGAGTATAACTAGAAAAATATTTGAATTGTGAATTGAAAATCAGCATCAATTTAAATTCTTCGTTTATTCGGTGAAGCTAAATCGATTAAATTCAAACAAAACTGAATACAGACTTCAAGTCTTTCCTTTTTGGTTGAAAATTCTTGTATTTCTTTGAAAATTCACTTTTTTGCTTGAAAAGTAAATTATTCCGTTTTAGATATATTACATTCTCATCAGAGAAGGTATTTGGTTTAGTATTCCTGAATTTTTTCTTCTTAGAACTCTATTACATTCTATATTATTCAGCCCTACGACATGAAAAGCATTTATTTATACCGGAAGGAAATAATTATATACGACACATTGACAAACTAGGTAAAGTGAAAAAATTTGAAGACGTTATTGTATATCGTGAACAACATTAATTCTCATGATTCGTTTGGTCGTGTAAGGTGATTAGTCGTTCGTTCCAATATAATTTATATGCACTTCGGGACTTCATTTTACTGCTCTTCCAACTCTGGAATTTACCCCATTTGTACCGACACAACGTACTCTGTGGAGTCGCAATTTTACAATTTAAAAAAATTTCACTATACACTCCGAGTGGAATCGAATAAATATAGGAAATATTCTAGAGCTCGAGCATTTTTGTTTAAGTTTCAAAAGTTAAATAATTCTTATTCCTAAAACTATTTATTCAAATGAGTTTTAAATTTAAAAAGTAATTATTTTCAAGGTCAATTTTAAGTTTCTCTTCCTTTCTTTTTCTTTTTTTTCCTAGAGTCACTCTGAGAAATGACGTAGTTAAAAGAAAACAGAGACGAATGCTAGAAGCAAGGTTTTGTCGAAATAACTAAGACACACGTTCTGTCTTTATTTTTACACATTGTGTTTTATCTTTTGTGGAAAGCAGAAAGTTTATAGGGCAGAACAAAGTAGTACTTTTATAAAAGTTTATTAGCAATGTTTAATTTTTATATTAAGTTAAACTGGAGATAGTTTTATCGTTTATAAATATTTAGTACTTACTTGATGCAAATTTGTATAAAAAGGGTGATTGCCCATGTAACTTCAAGGAAAAAGATCACTACCGATGCTCCCCTGAAATTTAAAGAGAAAAAAAAAAAACATTTCGAGTTAAATAAAATAAAAAACCATTTAGATTATGATATTAGGGTGGCTACTGGACTGTGAAATCCGGAAATGACTTTTAATTTTTTGTGCGGGAAAGAACCGGGAATATATATTTTATTGATTGAAAACTTTGAAAGTCTTTAATCAAAAGTGTCTTTAGTCAAATTCTAAATAAACTTTTAAATCTCGGCAAATCGTTGAAATTCATAAAAATTGCTTAAAATCTCTTGAAACTATTGTCACTTTAGCCTCCCTGTATATTATGAATAGAATATAGTCCCTAAAATGAGATAAACTTGAATGAAATTCTTAAATTTATTTTCAATGAAATTGACTTTTTTTTAAAGGGAATTTTAAATAACGATTGACCCTGAAAATCCCATCTATTTGGGATCTATATACCAACACATCTATTAGCGTAAAATTACCATTTTTTTCTCCTTGACGAAAACTATTTAATGGAACCAATAAACCCTTCAACTAAAAGTTGATTTGATTCGAATAAAAACCATCAATATTTTCTTGCTTGTGCAGCAGCCAACCTTTTGTTGATTTCCCGGAAAAGTTTTCTCAGTAAAGTCGTGAAGTAAAAAAGTAAATAGAAAGTTAACCGATGTCTATAATGATTTTTCCGATCGAGTGAGAGAAAATCTGAGATAAGGGTCAAACGTATGATCTTATCTGTAGAAGTTAAGTCTTTAATTAGATCTTGTCTTTAAGGAGGTTTACTAGCTAGAGTTACGATAAAGTTATCAACTATTGATTTGAGCGACCTCGTCAGCGGCTGCACAAATTCATTGCATTTGCTTTGTCTAGGTGCTTGCCGTTCTCTTGAATCAAATTTCTGTTGCTTTTAATTACAATTCGATTAAGCGCCCTAGAAACGCTTAAACCATTTAACCAATGTATTAAATTTCTCTTCATTTTTTATCAATTTTATCGATAAATAAACTAGTTTTAATTCGCAAGTAGTTAAAAGTTTACTATAAAATATACGAGTAGCAAATCGGAAACTATATAAACATTTTCTCTAGTCACTTGGGAATAAATCTAAAATAGAGATAAAGATCAAAGTTGAAGATAATTAGAATTTGGAAATTCTGACTATTCCTATTTTATGATCTCACTATCAAAGGAATTACATTATTGGCCTGAGTTCTATAAATTTTTAAATTCCATTAGACTAATACCAACTAATTTAAAAAGTGAATAAAGTTTGAAACATTAAGTATTCTTTAGCTGAATTCATAATCAGAAAGCACATTCTTCTTATGACTGCACAAACTTAAGATAAAAAATGCTCTATGGGGTTTAAAAGAAAAATTTCTAATTTAGATTTTAAATTTCAACTTCTTATTATTTACAAAGAGAGGATTAGTGTGAGGCTTTAAAAATCAGACTCTAGTCTCCCTTCACGTCGCGAGTCTAGATATGAAATGCGTGAAATGAATTACGGTATATACGCATGTTGAATTATCCTCACGTAACGTAAAACCCCATGACATGTCCGTGATACGCCACGTCGACGCCAACGCCGGAGACAACTGAAACAGAATTGAAAAAACAATTTTACTTTGTTAACTGACAAATAAACCAGTCACAAAGACAATAATCAAAGTCTAGGACTTAATGTCTCTCATTTGTCTGTTATAAAATTTATTCACAAAGCTTAAAACTAATAGTCCTGTTTTTTCCCCTTTTCTATATAGTTTTTAACTTAAATGGGGACCTAATCAATAAATTCCCCTCAGAAAATTCAATTATTTGTTTGAAAATTTAAGTTTTTTATTGAAAATTCAACTATGTAGTTAAAAGACATATTTTTTATTTTTAAAAAAAAGGAGAAATTCTTCTTTTGTTTCGTTTGGGCAAAAAATGTCTTCCGGTACATTAAAAATAAATTATTTCTTGGTCTGAATCCAAATTATTTTTCTTTCTGAATTTTCGCTTGATCGATACAATTCCAATGAGCTGTAAAGAAAGGAAATTGAAAGATTTATGAAAAATTATGCCATACACATAATATAGGTTCGTTTTTATGACTTTCCGTTTCATATTGAATGATATTGAAAAAGAGGAAAATAGCTTCACATAGTGTATGCGTGTGGGTGGCAGTTGAGATTTTCTTTTCCCTGCTATGTATTATTCAAAGAATAAAACCTCTGTTTAATAAAAGACTAAGGACATATAGTCGAGTATGAGAGTAGTTGCTATGTGAATGAGCAAGTTGTGACTACATATTCGTATCAACGCTCCCCGCGGTATCTGCGCAAGAGCATCTCCCGGTTACTTAAATTTTATCCACTTTCTTCCTTCATTTCAACTTTTATTATATTCCGCCTAAGATAGGAGATTTTATGGGAAGGGGTATGTTATACAATATACATATTATTTCTCTCTACATTGAATATAGTTCAAACACGATATACTTATTTATTTTAATACGTAATACGTCTAGTTAATATTAATAATAAAATACAATGGTTTGTATAAATATGAAAAGTTCTAGAAATATTTGCTTATTATCGGCTTGGCCGGTTATTATTTACTGTTTAAGGCTCCCGTAAGTTAATATTTTTAACACTATTTCTAGTTCCAAAATTTCTAATTTCAAATGTTCAAATACAAAAATTCGTTCATTGGAATATTCAGAACTTTTTGCAAGCACTTTAAGTTATCATTGCTTTTTAACGTCAAATCCTTAATCTAGTAATTAGTTCGGAATGCATTGATAAAATCAATTTTAATTGCTTCGATCGAAATTGCATTGAATTTGGAATTATATAGAGCTAGGAAATGAAATGACAGGTTGCAGGTCGTGTTCACCCTTCCAAAGCACTTTCACCCCCCGCGTTGATTGAGTGTCGCTTGTTCTAGCTTTATGCTCACTCAATACAAGCGTTTCATCAAGGTTTTCACCACCGAGCTATCATTGTTTCCGCGTGATTAGCTCGAGAAAAAAACGTAGGCAGACCACAAAATATGATATATGAATGGCAATTTCTGCAGGAAAGCTCTATGGACCATTTCATGACATTCTCGTTGAAAATATAAAATTGCGAAATCTACAAAGAGGATTGTAACTTTTTCGAATTAAATTCTCGTCCCTCCGCTTTTAGATTCGCGTTAACCTCTTCTGTACTCGGGAAATTGATTTTAGAATGAGGAATTGAGGATGCCTATTTCAGTCCCCCTCTTATAGATGCTCAATAAAACCTGTGCCTCCAACTCTTTCAATACTAAGCAAAATACATTTTAAACTACCAAAATCATTTTATCTTCTACATTTATTAACATTATATTATGCACCAAGGGCGAAAAGAGCACTTTTTTACTTCCTATGGAGTAAAAAGTAGAATTTTAATTTCGCTTTATAGAAAAAAGGATTTTTATTCCCTAGGGAATAAAAGGTACTTTTCTCCCAGGGGATAAATTTATCTTTTACTATAATATAACGAAAATGTGATATACAATGTAGTTATAAAATTTTTTGGGTGTAAAGTTAGGATGGGATATCAGTTCTAACTGGAAGTTTATCTTTCAAATATATAGGGAGAATTTATGGCTGACTGAAATACGAGAGGATGAATTTGAGTTACGAAACTAAAATCAGTCGACATCTGAAGGGTAGCAAGATCGATTGTGGTTGTACATACACAAAGGCACAATTTAGTGATCAGTAAGTCTATCGTGTTCGGCAAGATGAATATTATGTTATCCCTAGAACATTCTAAACAAACTTTGCTTTTCCTGCACTCTGTGGCATCCAGTTTATCTAGCTAAGTTTATTCACAAAAGCAGTGACGACAGTATATCTTAACCATATTGCCATAATAGGTATTAAGATGCTTGAACCTGATTCTGTGGACACTAATTAAAATATAGCGACTCTACTCCCTCCGAAAGTATAATACTTTATTCACACATTATTAATCCTTAAGTCGAGATGGAATATCAAATTCAATCCCTAGCTAAAATCTATATATAAGGGTAATTAATAAAGAATTTAAATATTCAGTTCTAACGAGAGAAAATTAATTCTTCGCGTGCTTTAGATTCTGCGATTGTATATCGGTTTTTGCTTTTAAAAGATTCATTGTAAAGAAAATTATTCGTCCGACTCATTTTTATTTATATTTTCATATTTGACTGGTATACCGGTAAATTCTAGTTTTCTATAGATTTTCATTATTTTCTCATGAAATATTCAATAGTAAATAACGAACGAATGGGAGAAAGAGCAACGAACCATGAAAATGGATATCAAAGTTTTTAATTTCTTAATCCAGTGAAATGGAAAAAGTTCTGACACTTATATCACGTAATGTCAGTTTTCACAATAAAAACAATAAGAAATAATTAAAGACAGATGTTTCTCAGACGTTGAGTTTTGAAGGCTTGATAAAATATGAATCACCTTGGAGTTTTTTTCTGAGATTTAAGTAGCCATTTTGCGAGTACCATACTCTCTAAATCTGAATTAGTAAGAAGTTACTAATGAAATAGTGCCGATTCGTTTACTAATTCACTTTAGTAAGCATTTTTACTATCAATTAGTTAAAAACTACTAATTCACAGTAAAAGAATACTAATTCATTTAATAAGGGTGACTAAATCAATTAATCACCCTTATTAAATGAATTAGTATTTTTTTACTGTGAATTAGTAGTTTTTAACTAATTGATAGTAAAAATGAGTAGAGTAGAGAGTAGAAATAGAGAATAGAAATAGAGAGAATAGAAATAGAGAATCTTAACCCTTACTTGCCACACCTTCACGGAGTAAAACGCTTGCCAAACTGGGGTGTCGCCCACCCCAGCCATAAAAACTGTAATAAAAAATTAATTATTGGATATTTTTCTTTGACAATTGGTTTGTCTCGAATTATTGACAAATATTGATTTAAAGCGATTTCCTTCACGTTTCGGTACTTTAAAATTTGACGACAAAAAACGTCTGGGTCCTTTGGACCCATGTGTGGCAAGCAAGGGTTAATAAAAATATAGGTGATATATATGTGAGGATTGCACTCTTTATTCTTGTGTTTTATCATTTGAGCTTCCTGGTTTTTCACAGACATAAAAGAGTTGCTCCATATTTCGCAGATTTCCTGTGTTTTCTCCATTTTTAGAAGCAGCACTACAGGTTTATGGTTTTATGCACTTCGTAAATCTTGCTCGTTTTACATAACTTTTTTAAATCTTCTGTATAAAACTTGAAAATGTTTCAATTTTAACGCACAGCTATAAAAGGTACTAAATTTGCAAATTTCCTTTCAGAAACGATAAAAAAATATCATAAATCACAGAGAATTAAAAGCAAAGACAAAAAAAGAAACCCAGATTTTTTCTGCGATTTAATAATATTTTCAAGTTGAAATTCTGATAGGTTTGAGGAAGTAAAAAGAATTCTAGAAAGTTCGCAATGCGCGGGTGAGAGCAGACATAGTGAGAAAACTTGATGTCAAATTGAATTTTCAAGTGTAAAGTATGAGAAAATGGAGATAGTTGAGGTTTCGCGAGTCTTTATTATGAATGGAAGACATGATTTTCTTCTTTTTCTCCTACCTCGGCAAGATGTGTAGACAGTCTGAACAAGCTCTTTCATATGAGCTGAGCAGCTTTCTGTCCCTTTTATTTTCCTGCCTTTTATATGATTTTATTATACTAAAGATAGAGCTCTGAAACATATTTTCTATGATATTTATAAAATGTGCAAATAGCTTTCATTTTTATATTATATAATATGTATAACTAAAGAAAGAGGAAAACTTTTTTTCTATTTCTTGACTTTTCCAACTTAGAAGCATTTAAAGTGAACTTTTGGAACTACAAGTCTTGAATTTTAAAGGATTTAGGTTCAAAGTTCGTTTGTATTTTGAAATGACTAGAATAAATCTTCATTTTCTGTAATGAAGAAGCTACAAATTTATTTAAAGAGATTTTATGGAATTTCTAGGAATTTTAAGAGATTTTAAGGGATTCGAAAAAATTTCGAGGGATTTAAAATTATATCGAGATATTTCTAATCTAATTTCGATGCCATAAATATTTTTTTTAGAACTCCAACTTTGAAATCTTCAAAAAATATTTGCTTATTATTAGAAACATTCCAGTTCTGGAATAGAATAATTGCGGGCTTGTGAGGAATTGTATGTAAATAGGAATAGATTGATATACCAAAAGAACAGATGTTTCAAAAAAAGAATAAAACAACAATTTTCGTTAGTAGTTTTATCAGCAACTCATATCTGTCCGAAGCAGAATGCCTGTAGGAGACAGTGACGAGTTCCATATTGAAAAGGTTGGTTTCAATTCAAACAAAACTTTCTAGCTTCAATTAAATATTAAATTCAAAAGTTTTGTTCCGCAATCATTCAAATTTCAACGTTAGTGGATTGTTGGACTCTGTATAAAAATTTTTGATTGACAGAACAAAAGTTTGATTGTCTCCAACCAAATTTTTTAGTTGCTATAGAAGCAACAAAATAATTTTGTTGGATTATTTTGGTTAATCCTACTAAAAAATTTGGTTGAAATAAAAGAATTTAAAAATAAATGTCTGAATTCTGAATTCTGCTTTGCTTTAAACCTTTAAAGCTGCAACGTAAAGAGCTTTACTATAGCTTTTTCATTATCGGAGAGATGCTTAAATAAAAATAATAGCCATTGAATCAGATTTCATGCACGACCTTCCAAGAGAGCTAGCAAAGACCAGAAACTCGAAAGGTGTCCAGAGCACTCAATTAGAAGTGCACGGACATGTTTCATTAGCATATAAATGAGCAAAGTGTACTGGTCGTCAATTTTGAAGCTGTCATTTCCATAATGATTATAATTGTCACAGTTTTTGACAAGCAATTTATTTAGTAGTAAAACTTGATTTATATCTTCAGCTCTTTTTGCGTACTTCTTAACAGCCCTATTAGAATATCAAATGTAAATAAAGAAACAGTACTTGAGTTTTCAAAATGAAATTTTGAATTGATATTTCATTGCTTTATTCACTGTAATTTTAATTATTTCAAAAATTTCCATATGTAGCTTTATTTTCTTCTTCCAAATTTTATGGAACCTAAAAAAGGAAGAACAGAAATAATTCAAAGTGTAATTTGAAAATCTAGTAAACTTCCTAATGAGAAATGACAGGAGTGGATTCTTTCGAATCTTTACTTTTTCAGTATCACTCGGATCCTAAGTGCTTTATCCCAAACGTGTGTCGCATCACATTTCAAATCAAACTCGGAAACTCTCTGCAAACGTATTTTTCGATTTCTTTTTTCTACTCAAGAATAACGTTAGTGGGTGTAGACTGGAAATTTTTTGACGAGTGGGAACTGAAAGGAGTTATTTGTACTGCGTTTCGATGAATTTCGTTTATCTACTTTTACAAGTATTTTCAACTGACAGAAAAGAAAATTGCTTTAGATAATGTGAATACCTGATAGAAAATATATTAAAACTGTCTCTCTATTTCTATATTTCGATATTTCAGTAAGGAAAAAACTCAATATTTGATAATAAATCTTTATTTTCTTTTAGAAGAAAGAATTTCTATTTAATCCAGCATTACGACAGTTTGTTACGAAATCTTTATTCGTTTGAGTAGACTTCATTGTTGCACAATAGAATTTTATTGTTATCGCTTGGTGTAAAAGATGCTGCAATTTAAAAATGCAATCTAGAGAAATGGATGAGGAATACGTAACCAGGTACTATAACTGCGCATGTGCCTCGTATTCGAACAAGTTTATCGTCAAGATTTCCAATTTTATTGCACATTTGCACAATGTGAAATAAAATGACCTAATGTCCTTTTTTAAATAGGGTTACAGCTCACAGGGACGCACCATACATCATACATTTTTTAAAAACACGTTCGATAAGATTTCTTCAGAGACTTTTGATGCAACTTTCTTGGGACAAATCTAATTGTCGCCGCGGAAAACTTGGAAAATTCCATTTCCCTCCTAGTATACCTCGGCGCTTCTGACGGAAACTCTCATTGAATTTGGCATTGCTATATATTCCCCTGAATTTTTATTCCGTTGCATTTTATATCGAATTTCAAATAAGATCCCCAGGAATTGAGGAATTTCGTATTTAATGAAAAAGACATTAAATTTACGACGAGTCGAGAAAAAGGTTTGAAACTGCATTCCTAGTTGATTTCCTACGAAAGATTAATTTTCAATTTGAAATAATCAATAGTACTAAAATAGTATCGATAAAAAAAATTGCAACTCAAGGATGTGAAAAATTAATTAGTTTAATAAACAACTTTTAGCCTCTCTGCTTGCCTTTTCCTTGAAAATGGATCCTATTTTACGGAACAGCTTTTCCAATGTTCGTGGGACATATAAAAGTCTTTTTCTCTGGAACTTAATATCCATTAGGAACTTTGCAAGTCCAGTTCACTCAACTAATTTGAGAAACTATAGTGAACTTTGATGGAAAAGATATTAATATACATAGAAAAGATGTTAAAACATCTAAATTATTTATAATATACATGATTTCAAGTGTTTAATCCCTTAAAATTCTTGGAAATCTCTTAAAATCTCTTAAAACTGCATGTAATAATAAAACACGCCCAAAATTAATTTTTAGGAATTTTTAATTTAAACCAAATCAAATTCGAGGGCTTAAAACTTTTTACTCTTGAAATGAAGGAACCTTCAAGCTTGCATTATATGGTTCGTGAATTCGGTTAGTTAACTTTATTGCAAGTTAGATAATTGTAAGTTACTAATTAGGTATAGGAGGGTATAGATTATAATTAAGTACTCTTTAGGAAGTTTATTCAGAAACTTGACATGAAAAATGAAAATCGGCATATATTAAGAGGAGGAGGCATAATGAAGGAATTATTTGAAAATATGGGACTTTAGTTTTACTCCACTCCACTCGTTTCGAGCGGCGCCTGGTGTTCGTGCCTAATTGCATAGTAGCACGAAGAGGTGTTATTATATGTCGGCTGAGAGGACACACAAAAGAGTAGGAGCTCATGGCTACTAATTGAAACTGCTGGGTAGAATTTCGATTTTCCCTGAATAGCCTCAGGAAAGCCACGAGATGACAACAATCACGAAAATAAGCCAGGCAGACAGGTCTGAAATATGGGCTACGAATGCATATTTCCAAATCCCCAGCTGCGAGATTTCTCTGTGCCATATAACGACGTATAACATATATTACATATAACATAAAATACCCCTTACTTTAACATTTAAATCGATATAACCAGAATAAGAAAAAATACAACATTTGAATATTCTATTGGGGGCATTCATTTCGAGGTCTTCTTTAAATTAAGTATATCAGAAAACTCTCAATTCCAATATTTTCATCTTTGTAGGCTTTCAGAAATGCTTACTGGTCAGGAATTTATTCTAAATTCAAATAATGGCAAGAATAAAATTGTACTTTAGAAATCATTTAATATTCACTTAAAATTCCTAAAAAAAATTAAATCCCTTGAAATATTTTACATTTCTTAACAATTTTTAATGAAATCCCATTTAATCCTTTGACATTTGTTCTAATCCCTGAAATTTCTTGGAATTATCCTGAAATCTTTTGAAACTCCTTAAAAATTCTAGAATCGAAGATTCTAATAAGATAGTACGTAAAAAATAATGGTTGAAAAGATATAAATCTTAAGCTTGAATGATATAGGCTTTAAATAATAAACATCACCGATGATAAACATAGAAATCTTATTTTTTATTATATAATCCTCGCAGGGCAATAGGGAATTAATTAGAAAATGCATGTTGCTTTAAAGTATAGTTACAGTTTTCGCTATTTGCTTCATGAGTTCCACTTCAAAAAAAATGTTTTCCTTGAGAATACAACTTGAATATATATTTTGACTCTTATTTTCTCAATGCCTAATTATTACACATTTTTCGGATATGAAAGTAAATTTAATATAAGCTCTATCAAATTGGATATAGTCTCCATTCCATAAGCTCTGACGTAACGTTTAAACGATAACGCAACAACCTACATGTAGTTTCTCATGATATATCACCCGTGTATACATATATGCATATGTAGGAGAAGCGATAGGGGTGAGTTAGATAGGAAAGGTAGACTTTGAATAAGTGCATTCACTCTATACATATAGTGGATGTGAGATGGAAATGTGCAAACTCTTGGTACTCAAGAGACTTTACTCTCCCATTGATCTGAACTTCATATATACTCATATTATCTCTAAAGAAGAAGTCAAAGCCCATCATCTAGTTATAAAATTAAATCGTTTAATCTCTAAGAGCTTTAAGGAATTTTTAATGGGTTTAAAAAGATAAAATGGGATTTTCAAAAATGAAAAATTATTTCAAGTCATTTCATGGTATTTTTTAGGAATTTTAAGCGAATTCAAAGATTTTAAGCCATGTGATACTTTACCATAAGAGCAGTTTAGTTTCCCCAACTTTACGTTCACAATAATAAATATTTTCCAATAAAAATAAGCTATTTATCTCCGTCTGTATAAAGTGGAGGTAAATGGCCTTGTTTTAGAGAAAAATATTTATTATTATTGCGAACATAAAGTTGGGAAAACCAAATTGAAAATTTAGTGAATAATCACTGATTCTCAGTGAAATTCCACTGTTTCAAACGAGGTTTCAAACGAAGGGAGAGTGGAAACCCACTTTTCATCTCCTTGATGTAGAAAAGGCATTAGGGTAATTTTGTTGATCTTTATTCACTTTCTTACACTTAGGGAATGAAATGTGGGGCTTCCACTTGGTTTAGAGAGATGAAACTTTTCTTACAATATTTTTGCCATCAAATGCTTTTATTATAAACGATAAAATATTTTCTTTGCCATATATTCCCTTTGTGTCTTTATACCTAGTTCTTCTTTTAAAAGAGGTATTGTTGAATGTCACATATTTCATGCAAGAGCAAAATGAAACGTTTTGCAGAAATGAAACTCTTTATTCATATTCTTTGTTAAACAGATTTTATGTTTTTGATATAGCAGAGCTGAAAAATCTGACAAATCCAACTTCTGTTTGAAAAATGCAAAATGAGTTTTTAACGAAATTGTTACGAGCAGAAGTAAATTCGCAGTATGCTCAAGTTACGGCTTGAAACTTTCGGTCTGGTGAATTTAAATCAAGAATCCAAGATGATGAATGGCAGCAGATAGGAAGCAAGTGAGTGAGTGAACAGTGGGACGGAAGTTGTGAAATGTAACGAACTTATTGTTCCGAAAGTTCTGAGCAAAATCGCCTCTCGAAATATATTCAGCACCAGGGGCTTCCTCATATAAAAAACTACTGACTGAAGTATAACTCACGAGCTTTTTGCATTGATTTAAACTGCAGAAGAAGAATGCTTGAATTTTTTCTTGCTTCTTTCATCAAGAGAAATCCTATAAAGTAATATTTTCTTTCTTCAATGAAAATATAACAATATAGTTGCAGTGTGAAAAGCTTTTACAAACAAAAGAGATTATCATGGATATGTTTCGTGTGAATACAAATATTTAAATGCAAAGCAGCTACGTCCTTTAATCTGAAAACCCCAAATTAATAATAGATTCTATGATTTCTATGGATTATTATTAGAGGTCACTTTTGACTTTATTTCGATTTTTAATTTTCTGAAATTTTGAACCGGAACGAACACTATCAAGCACTTGTGGCGAAATTTCCACCAAAAATAAAATCGAGCAAGCTCTTCGTGAAAAGAGTGCATGTGTTTGGTACAGTACCTTGCGGGCATCTTACTTGAATGTGAAACTTTTCTCAGTATAAGTGAACGTTAAAGTAGGACACGATAGCTAGACTTTGCAATCTTGCCCTTCCACATTGACTTAATTGCTTTTTTTCCCGATTTCATCGACTATTGAACACATCTCGTTATTATTAGTTTCAACGTTTTCTCCCATCAAGAACATATCGGAAAAAAATGACAAGAAGGTCGGAGATGGAAAATAACCTTCTCTTCTTTTCATCCTACGTTTGCGACAAATATGTACAAAGCTCTTTTTCTGAAAGCCTTGGCCATTCAATTTATTTATTCTGTTGATGAAATTCATGGGCTGTCTTTGTGATACTTTATAGAGATTGAAAGAGATATAAAGCTTCTCAGATTGTACGTGATGTAACTCTCAAAAAAAACTAAAGAATGTCAACATAAAAGTCTTCAAATTTTCCCCAGAAAGTCACGTTCTGGAAAATACATCTTATACATACATTTATAGAAAGAAATTTGTGTATAAGAATTGCCTTTTATACTGCAGAGATTGGTTTCCCATAAAAAATGATAGGAATCTAATATTTTAAAAATAATGTTACAGGGACATTTCCTTGTGGACAAACCGTTTCTTCGATCTCGAAAAAGGTTACGTTTTGCAGCACTCGGCTGACTTGATGTAATGTTCGTGCTCCTGGGGATGTAAAAGCTTCGAGGGGGTAGAAACGTTCTCTAGCGATTTATATATCTACTTACTCTTTTAGTCGTGTTCTTTTCCGAGGATCTTCGTGTATCCTGCCACTTCTTCGAACTATTTTCTCCCATAAACTAGCTTAGTACCGACCTCTTTTCTCGCATTACCCAAGCAGATCGTGCATTGTCATTCGACTCAGGGTGGTTTTCCGTGCAAATAAGGCGACGAGTATTTTTCTAAGGAGGGCTTTTCTGCCTTCCGTTCCACTTACCACGACATAAATATATATATAAAGACGACAACATTTTTAAAATATAGTTTCGCAGAAATGGAGACGAAAATATTAATTTAATTTAATTTGATTTAACTTAATTAGAAAGAACGACCTCGATTAAATGACCTGAATACTAAATTAAAAACGAGACAATTTTAGAATTAGAGAGTTGATCAAACTTTTATTAGAGTCAACATACGTCATTGTTACTTATTTCATCTGTTTTGAGAATTTTTTACTTTTTAAAAATGAATTCGAAGTATTTTGAAATGCCTTCGAATCTCTCAAAATTTTTCGAAACTCCTCGAAACTTATGACCTTTCTTCTCATAAATGTCCTGTATTTTTCCTAAGGCTTGCTACAATAAGCTGTCAAAACATGAAAGTTTTCAACATAAATATTTTGACGGAATTTAATTACGGGGTAAAATATTTTGAAGTCGAAATTAAATTTCCAGTTGGAAGCATTGCAATTTCAAAGGAATGTGAACTAGTTGCGGTTTTCAAATTTAGACACTTCAAACTCTTGAAATGAATTCATTTAAATCCTTTCGGTGGAGTGCATTTAAATTTAGATATGGCGCGATGTGACAATGTTTAAAAATTGGGAAAATTAGGGAAATTTTATATCGATTCTGGGAAGGCTATGGAAGAATTTGGAATTTTCTTATTTGTTTCATACATTTTGCATTTAAATATATATTTAAATCCCTTTTTTTGTAACTTCTTTATTTAATTCTCAAATTCTATATTTTTTAGCACATAATTTCAATAACAGCGGTAGATAAAAATGCCAAACTATTCTGGTGGGAATAAGATCATTGTATAATTTATAAACTTTCTAGTGAACAAGATCAAGATGCCTGACTATTCGAGCACGTAATCACTGCGAATTCCGTACACGTATAAGAATGAAGCGTTAGATATCGAAAATGTAATGCTCGCTCTAACCTCAAGTATTCTTATACTATAACTGACCTAGTTTCCTTCATATTTTAATATTTTTACATCACCTTCACATTTATTCACAAAAAATAACTTTCAGCGAATGATAATAATCGTCACAGCTTCTTAAATACATCTTTTTAATAAACGGCAGAAAATTCTGTTTATTAGGGAAACATGGAAACGTGGTTAATAACCCGATGCAAATTTTGACCATAGGAGGATTAAAACCAGTAGATAATGAAAGCTCTTGACTTAAATATTAGAGTTAATAAGCTCAGGATAATTGATTTTAATTCATACAGTACTAATTAGATATTCCCAGTGAACATGAAATTGTGGATTTAGCCGCAATTTTGAACTTGGGATGCGAATGAGTACGACGAACGCCAAACCGTTGCATGTGCAGAAGACAAATTACGCAATTAGTACATTTAATTTTATATCGCTATATACATAATCTCTGGAGTATTGAAGTTTTAATTGTTTTAAATTGAGTTCCAAATGCTATGATTTACGATAAGAGAAAAATTAATGTTGTGAAAAGCTGCAAACTTTTATCGCCAGAGATAATTTCATAAGACTTTTTTGGTATTTAATAATTAAACAAAAGTAGAGTTATCGGCTCAATTAGTAATCAATTCACTCTTTAAACCCTATATTAGTCCATGTCCATTTTCACTTGTAAATGCTTTCATTTGTGGATTGGCTGACCAAAACTGACCATAACTACTTGAGAATTCAAAGCAACGTAATGGCTTGTAATATTTCATGACTTCGGATCTGCTAATAGACGTTATGTTCTAAAATAATGTGAACATAAATACATACAGATCGAAATACATATCACGAATTTAACTCACCAAATAATTCATAGAATTATAAACAGTGTAGGTATACATTAAACATGAATTTGTATGTTCGTTTTTGTATTTGATGAAAATAGAATGTGTCTAGTTATTTTAAATTTAAAAACATTTTAGTTTTCTGAAATATGAAGATAGATAGATTAAAATCATTGTGTATTTATTTCTCAAGCACTTCATAATAATAAACAGTCAGTTAAATAGCTTCTCTGCGATTGATCAAATGACCGCATTTACACAATATGCACAAGACACGTACTTTGAATATTGCTCATTACGCCACCTTCACTACAAGCACGTACATAAATTTCCATGTATTGTATATTTTATAAAGTTGTGACAAATATGTAAATATTTCTATTTACATACATATGAAAAGGCTCATTAAGCAGATTTTATTATTTTAAACATTTTACTTTATTATCATTCAACTACATTTATTTCATTTTAAAATTTATTTCAATTTGATTTTTTAACTCAACAAATTTCTTTTAATATCAATTGCGTCGTTTCATAAAAGGTTTCAAAGACTTCTTTCTAAGAAACCCTTTGCTTTTGTCAAAAGTGATGAAGTGTTATATCATGATCATGAAAAGTAAGATATCTTATTTCTAAGAAAAGAAACTCATTGCGACTTTATTACCAGAGAAATCTTCATTTACTTTGAGCGTTATACCTTCTTGCTGAAGTTTTTCCCGACCTTCAGACTGAAGTGTCAATGGTTATAAATAATATGTACAGAATTAAAAAAATATTTTTTCTCGGACTTAAATTTAGTTTTCTTACAAACACAGAAATTATTATACTTAATTAATTTGAACAGGGTTTTGTTCTGGAAACTGAGAAATGACTGGAGTTTTAAATCGAACCTAGAATCGCCACTGTTTTTCAAATAATGTAAAATTTTAGAAGTTTATTGCTAAGAGAAACCAATTTAGTCATCTTAATTCGGGTGGAGGTAAAATACCTTCATGCAAGTTACAATTTTCAATTTCCTTTCTTATTAACTGATTTAAAAGGATTGAAAGCAATTTTCATATAAGACTCTCCGCTGCCTTAAATAAGTTTTACTCCCGACGAACATTAAATAGGTTTACAATATTGCAGCAAATGAGTTTTTACGATGTACTTTTCCTAGATACGAAAACTTTTTAACAATTTAAAAACTTCCCTCCAGTTTAAAAGTTCACAAGAAACGTTAAAAAGGCGAAATAAGGAGGAACCACTCCTTTATTAAAACTTGATTAAGTTCGGAATTTTTTAATAATCGAGGTTTAGAAAATCGAATGCAAAAAGTGAACTCGAATTTTGTATTTTCTTCTCTGAAATTCAATAGAATTATATATTTTTTATTTTAATTAGTCAGAATAGTCTATTCATGATTATTTTTATTTTAGAATTGTTATTTATACATTGGAATTTTATTTTTTATTTTTTTTTAATGTTTAGAATAGAAGATTTTAAAATATACTGACCGATAGCAGTGCAAATTCCAATTATCCGGATGAAGAACGACAGGTGATCCTCAATTGGTCTTGCATATTCAGGCAATCCAGCTGATTTCTTCGTCGCGCCAAAATCATTCACGTGACTCACCATGATAATTACGTTGAATGGTCAAGTATAGGAAATCGATAAAACAAGGGTAACTGCTGATCACCCAAGCGATATCAAACTACGCAGAATTTTATGGTCATAAAGTGCGCTGACATGGGAAAAATTGAAGTCCAAGTTACAAACATAGACGTAAGCTTTATGGCCGTAAAGTAATCTCAGTTCAAATAAATGCTGATGCGACAATCTTCGTAAGAATATTTTTTAAAGTAGCTATAAAAACAAAATTGTTAACAACAGAGTTCAATTTTAATTCTTAAAAATTAATCTAAAAGATTGAAGAAAGAAATCCATATCAAAGCTTTTATAAAACTAGAATTATAAAGAGAAATTACACTTTTTAAATTTTGAAATTCTCGAAACGTATGAAATTGTTTGTGAAATATGCAGGTGCTCGGAAAGAGAAGATAAATGAATTCACATTACAGAGAGTGCTATTAAAATCTCATGTGGTGAGAGGTAGGGAAATGCGAATTTTAGATTGAAGCTTGTAAAAGCATTCAGTTTCCACGCTCGCGCAACGCAGACTGAGAGCTTCAAGAGCTTTTAGACAGATTCTCTCTCCCAAGCTTTGATGCTTCAACAGAGTTCGCGCGCTAAATACGCGCGTGCGCAATCTTCAGTGACAATTTTATGATGAAATTAGAAAAAAATGAAGATGAATTTTGAAATTCGAATCTATTGCAATTTTAATATATACAAAAGATCTTTGTACAGATTTGTTCCAGTGTATACAAAAATATATCCTTTCATTTCATGATTCGTTAATCATATACTCATTTATATCGACGCATGATGTGAGGTAGATTGATTTATGTAGGGAAATCCAAAACAATAAGCCTGGTCCCCTAGAATTACGATTTAAAATTACGTATCATTTAAAATAGTTTTACTTACTTGTTGGTAAGTTTTTGATTGTTACGATGATCACATAATCGATTAGAGGTCTTTGATAAGAAAATTGATAAGCTGAAATTTTCATTATAAGTATTATAAAATCACAAGTTCTCGACTTTATGCCGAGCTTTTTTTCTCTCGTTATTTTTTATTCTCGAATTTTGACTCGATTTTACCCCTTCTACTTTTGTAGATTGTCCATCGATGTGCGTGCCATGTATTTCCAAAGCGTTATTTTGATTAGGGTTTGAATTTAGAGATGTAGTTGCTAAGGCTGTGTGAGAAATTGGACTTAGAGAAGCTCGTTCACCTTGTGGAATATCAGCTGATGTTGTTCTAAAATTAATTTAATAATATTCAATATCTAGTATCTACAGTGTTTTAAGTTGTTAATTGGAGATTTTTGACATTTCCATTTACCTTTGTTTACTACTAGGCAGTCTGGGAGTATCAATTGGAGCCAATCTCATGTTTGTTGGCCAAATTGTGGGACAGACTGGTGGTTGCCATGCTGAATGTACTTGAGGCATTCGCATCAGATTCGTTTTTTTCGCAGAAACTATCCTTTGCCCAGAATTAATATGTTTCCTCGGCCCTGCAAAAGTATTAAATTAGCATTTAATTTCAATTAAACTCTCATTCAATTACTAATTAAATACTCAATCACTAACTTCCTTTCCAAGAGGTATTCGTTTGTTGTCCTAAAATTTGTATAGGGGCAGTTTTTAAAGTACAAAAACTTTCTCGCGTGGAGCGAATGAACGGAACTGGACTAACCACAATTTTCTCATTGAAAACCATTCCCAGTTTGTTTCTACCTTGCTGGGATGTTTCAAGTTCATCTTCCTCTAGATTTATATTCGTTTCATCTGCGTCTCCTCGATTTCTCCCGGAAGTCGTAGCATCTCTCTTCCTAAAATCAAATTTTTTTTTTAAATAATACACATAACTTTTTTTCTTCAGTATTAAAAAATTGATAGTTTATTATAAACTCTACCAAGAATATTTCTCGTTTCCTCTCGTTTCGTTCTCCATTTTACTCCTGGAGGAAATTTTCTTTCTGGCCGAATGGCACCCACGAAAATCGTCATCTTTATGAATTTGTCTATGTGAACTAGCAGTGCTACGAAAACTATTAGTTGGGGCCGGAGTTATTGTCAAAAATTCCTCTAAATCATGACTTAAAGAATTTTCTTCTTGAATCTCTTCGCTTAAAACTAACGTGGAATTCACATATTCGATCAGTTCATCAAACACATCCTCTCTTGCTCTTTTATGGCTCTCAGGAGTAGAACTGTCCGAATCCTAAATATAAAAAAAAATAATTTAGTTTTCTCTTGATTTTTAATTAGAAATAAAACTATAAATTAAGGAGATCGCTTACACCTAATAAAAAATTTTCATCTGTCATTAATTCATCGTTCTCTTGAGTATCAAAAAACTGTGACTTTCTCTTTAAACTGGAATTAGGTTTGCTTGCCAGCTCAGCTGGTTTCACTCCAGGATTTCTTCCTACTACTCTCAAATGTGGCAGTTGATTTTTCCATTGTAAGCATTCGTCAAAAACTGGACCGAGTGGAACCTGATCTTTTTCATCATATAAAGTTCTTTCCACTGTTTCCCATTGTTGAATTACTCTTCTCGTAGCAAATTCTTCCATATCCTCGGGCCATGATACAGTTGTCCCACTTTGGCGATCCCAACTTTCCGATTCATTGCGAATTGTAAATAATTGACTTCTTCGCGAAACCGAAGAGTGGATTCTTCGATTGTCATCACCCCCTTCTGCTACTGTCATTTGAACCACCTGCTGTGGTAATTTGACCTTCTCCTTCGGAGGACTGAAAGAATTTAAAAAGAATTTCTAATGAAAAAACTCCTAAATGTACAAATTTGAACTAGAAATGATGACAGAAAGAATAATTTTAGATTAAAAATCAAACCTGTATATTGACAGTGCTATGGATTGAATAAATTAACTTTAAGTTATTCAGAATTCAGTAATTTTAGTTTCGAAGACATTTTTAACGATTGGAAAATATTTCAAGTAATTTTAGGGGATTTCAAAAGATTTGAAATTCTCTGAAATATGTTGATTTCCTTATTAATACTGTAAAATTCTTAGAAATCTCTTAAAATCTTTTTAAAGTCTTTGTAATTCCAAAATTATCCTGAAAAAATCCTCTTAAAATTACTTAAAATCCCTTGAAATTTCTTTTTAAGGCTGTTGGAGCCAAGTTCTAATCTAAAAATTTGATTTCTTCATTTTACTCAACAAATATTAAATTTGGAATTTTTTCCCTCTGTAGAATTAATTAATTTTGAAGTTAGATTTTAAATTCTTCGTTTTATGCAAAAAGTATCGAATTTAAATATTTTTATGCTCTGTATGCAGTCTTATATTTGAAAAAAGATTAACGCTACAGAGTGAAAAAATATTTATTTATAATTCTCGTTGAGTAAAATGGAGAATGGAATTTTGAGCTTAACACTTGGGTCCAACGCCCTTATCCCTTGAAAATGTTAAAACTTTCTTAAAATCCGTTGATATGTCCCAAAATAATTAAAAATCTTTTCAAACTTCCTGAAATCCCATATTAAATTCCTTAACAAATTTTTGTAATTAAAAAAAGGTTTCTTGGATTCTCTTTTTATGTGCAAAGAGTGTGTGTGTGTGGGACGGAGGTGGGGGGGGGGATAAAAAGTGTGTAGACCGAAATTTAAAATATTTTAGCTGTTCACAGTTATAGTTAAAACTATTTTTAATAAAGAAAAAAATTGTGATATTCTTTTAATAAGCAAATCGCTATTTTAAATAATGATGAATTTCCATCATTTAGATTTATTCAGTTTAATAGTTTTTTGTCGAGTGTTATAAAAGAAAAACAAATACACTTATTCGAAGCAACAAGCAAGAATAGATATAATTCAGGGCCGACGGAAGACGTGGGTATGGTGGGTAATACTACCCACCCTAAAAATCTTAGGGTGGGTAATTACCCACGCTTAAATTTCAATAAAAATTCCGAAAAATTTACTGTTGTTTTAAATTTTTATATTCAATATACTTGATTTATTTACAAAATTATAAAACCCCCCCCCCCCCCCCCCCTTAAACCCCGGTCAATCACTACCCACGCTAAAAAAAATACGTTCCGCCGGCCCTGATATAATTCCTTTGACTTCAGAATGTATGCTAATTACGCCGCAAAGTGAGAAAAGCCAATCCTCTATGCTAATTACTAATTAGTAATTTATATTGATAATCCAAGAAAATATTAAACTTACATACTTCTCTTTGTCAGCTTACGCATTTCATGCTTCCTCACCAAGCATCACTTGCTTCAATTTAAAAAGTCGATAAAAATATGCAAAAAAAAACCGCGCGTTCTCAGAAATTGACGGTTTCGCCAGGTGTTCATCGTGGCCAAGTAGATAATCGATTCCTTTTATCACAACCGAGAACCGACCTTCAGGATAAGCCAGGATAAGCCATAGCAATATTTTTGTATGGGGCTATTTGAGGTTATATTTTGAGCCAAACAAACTTCCTCACTCGCGTCACTCTCGGTTAACTGTCATACATTTTTTAATTTATTATTTCAATTTGCCGAACCGAAATCCTGCTCTTTCTGCCTAAAGCGAAGCGTAGTGCATAATGAGTGGCAAAGTGGTTGGACAGCTTCAGACAGCTTTCAACAAAATTCGAGCGTGCGCGCGCTATCAACATTCACAAGGCCATCTCTAGCAATCCAAGTTGATCAGCTGATTTCATTCGCTTGTTATCGTCCGTACCTTTCGTACACGAGTTTCAGAAATTCATTTGAGCAGCATTTTAAGCACAACGAAACACGCAAACCGGATTTGATTACGTGGGATTTTACACGAGTCGCATGTTTAATTTTGTCGTGAGATCTTGATTTGAACGAGAAACTCTTTCTTTTGTTTGTTGAGTTTGTTGATTTGGAATAATGGCAGAGGAGACATTTGAACAAGTGAGTATAAACCTGGTTTTCCCAGTTCAATCGATCGTCTCTGCGGTTTTTAGATATCTAGAAACTTTATCGTCTCTAGAATCCTTACAAAGGTTTAATTATACTCCAAGCATTTAAAGCGTTTAAAGGGTTTAAAGCTTTATCAGTGCAATCCAAGTTTGAGGTTAGTTTTAAGCGTCATAACCTCTAATCTGCAATCATTTTTTAATTATTCCTGATTTAGCGATGATTGTTGGGCTGAATTATTTCCTGAAGGGGTTTTGTGGCGATAATTTAATTACTGAGTAAATCAGTTTGTGTAACAAAGCGTGAGATTGATCAAAAGGGTTTTTTTCTTGGTATATTGATATATTACTTCGAACACAATTTGATGGTTTAGATGTTTATCGACAATCTTTATAGTTTTATATTTATATATATAAATCTGGTATATTTTCGCTCTTTAGATATACTTTTTTCAAAATAGAAAATATTTAATTTTATGCTGTAAAATTGTGTTTTCTATTTTATATATTAGTATATAATTTTATTATGATATCTAATGTAATCTTCGTCTGCCTTCGTGTAAATTTCCCCTACACTGTAAAAAATTGCATATTGATTGTTTGAGAGTTATATATTTTGGAGCAATCATAGTTTTTAAATATAGTTTTTCTAATTTCCAAAATAATTTCAGTTTGAGGATGAAGAGGCCGAAATTGCAATTGGAGGATCTTTACCTGGAGGTCGCAAACGTCTCTTTTCAAAAGAATTACGATGCATGATGTTTGGTTTCGGAGATGATCAGAATCCATATACTGAGAGCGTAGATTTTTTGGAAGACCTTGTGATTGAATTCATCACCGAAATGACACATCGGGCAATGGAAATTGGCAGAACTGGCCGAGTTCAGGTCGAGGATATAGTATTTCTAGGTGAGCAGAAATATTCTCTACAAATTACATACTTTTCTTTAAATTTGTTTACTCTTCAGTCTCCCTTGACGATCATAGTCGTGGAACTATAAAAAAAGCATAAAATTAACACAGTAAAAGAAAACCCTCTTTACCTTAAAACAATTATAACTCATGGAAATATTGCTTTTCAGTTAGAAAAGATCCACGTAAATATGCCCGAGTAAAAGATTTACTTACAATGAACGAGGAATTAAAGAAAGCGAGAAAAGCTTTTGATGAGGTTAAATATGCAGGTACTGTCAATCAGTAAAGAAAGTTCGAATACTGCTTGCATTTCAGAAATTACACTTTCGAGTAGTTGAATTAAACCAACGCTGCTTGTTTTGAATGGATTTTATTTATCGATAGTGTGTCTCTAGAATTAGATAGCAATTATGGTTGTCAGGAAACGTTTCTTTTTTAGTTGTGTATTATACACAAGAGTTATTGCATGGAAAGATTTTGATTTTGATCAGACAATTAATATGCACTCTTTTAGTTTTGCGCTATTTCGACTCAAGATAAAGAGACCAAGTTCATAAATTAAAACTATTTTTAAAAAATTGAAAATTAAAGGGATAAAAGTACAAGTATATAAAAATAAAAGATGATATAAAGATAAAGAAATAAAGGTGATGGATTAATAAGATAATCTACTTCAAATATCTATAATTATCTGCCGTATTTCGTGAGGTCTAATTTTATATTGAAGACTGCTTGGAATAATTTCTATAGTCGGACCTATTTCTAATCTATCTGAGATCTTAATTTATTTTAAGTTTACGTGTCTTTATCGCATTCATAGCCTAAATTTCAGTATTTTTCGAGGGAGAGCCAAGGCTGAACTTGTCTTCAATTGATAATGAAGACTGAGTTGTAAATTGAATACAAAATTAGAAACAAAAACTACAAAAGAGTTGTGAATTAAAAATTGATGTTTTCGGCACTAAAGTGTTTGATATTTCACACGCACTTTGCATTGCATTGTTGTTTCGTATTTTTAGTTCAAAATATATTCACAAATATTTAAGTTACTTGTTAATCATTTTCTAGATGTGAATTTTTCGTTATTTTCCGTTCAGAGTATTTCCTCTGAGTATATATGTATATATATGCTCACAACCTCTCAAGTTATAGTTAGTGTTGTGCACACTGCACATCATACTGCAAAAATAAAATTGTGATGTCTTACACCATGTGAGAGCATTATTTCTGCCCTTACTCACAGCTTGTCGATTGTATTTTGAATTTTGACAGGGTGTCTACTAAGTAATTGTAAAACTTGGATTCTTTATGCATTACGAGGAGTTGATGACTCGATCTTTGAGTGTACACTACATTTTAAGATTTCAAGAGATTTTAAAACTTATTTTGGAATCTTAAAGGTTGTTTTAAAATTTAAAAGATATCAAAAGATTTTTCGGAATTTCGTGGAATTTTAAAAGATTTACAGCTTTCAAGAGATTTCGAAACATTTTATTTGTGCTTCTATTAAAAGATTTAAAATTTGCTCATGGAAAGAATCAGGAATAAACCGAGAATTTGGTGAGTGAAAAATAGTAGACACCCTGCTTAACTCTGCGATGCTTGATTTTTTTAAATAGACGGCAGATATTAAATTAAAAAATTTAAATTTGTCCTCGGAGGCTTTTAAAAACAGTCGTCAGTTGATCCTAACAATTCTAATTTAAGAGATGAATTAAAATTTAGATAATTAGAACCAAAAGACTTACACTATAGCATGCTGAGAGTTGCATGTTTTTCGTTCTAAATTTTTGGTCAAATTAGCAAGGAATTGTCGAAAGTTGTTTGAATTAATTATTATCGAATGAAAATACAAATGCTTTACATGTATTAAGTAGTTACAAGTCAATTGAAAATACCTGGGTATTTAGATAGCTCTTTTTCATAACAGAATAAAATCAGCGTCTTCAATACCTTCAAAAGAAGATTATGGTGCACAATGTATATTTTGGAATGCAGTTCATCAGAATGGAAACATAATGAACAATGGGTGAATCTCCAAAGCCAGTCATGACTGTCAGTACCTGCTTAATAATTATAATTATTTGAAAAGTAGCTTTTTTAGAAACTACTTATATTAATTGGCGAAGAATTTTCTTGCAATCTTGTAAAGACTTAGAAGAATAATTTAGAATCTATAAAAAATTATTATAAAGTCAAATATTAGTTATAATTAAGATTGCATTAAGTTTAGATTTTTGAAAATTTTTTTTATAAATGTTCGTATAAGAGAAACTAAAAATGTTTAGCAATAAAGATAACGCTTTCTTATCGTATTTTTGATGTTTTCTTTCATTTTTTTCAACTTTAGTAATCAGTTCTTTGACTAATTAGCAAAACATGAATTAGGAATTTAAATTATGTTTATTATTAAATTATAACATATTTTCACTAAGTATATCTGTGCACAATTGGAATTGCGCATCAACGCTGAAATGCACTATTTTTCAATCTAATTAAAATAATAACTAAGCGATACTAGAGACAGCATTTTTTGCTGACAAAATTACATCGTTCACTCCAACACCTTCATAAGAAGCACCACACAAATGTAGTGGAAGTTTATGTTCCGAGATATAACTTTTAATTTTTTCTACTCGTTCATTATGACCCACAACATATTGGGGAATGCAATCCTTCAGAATTGCGACGTTAGAAGCAATTGGTGTTTCTTTAATATTTAGGATTGATTTCACTTGTTTCATTGCAACTGATAACAAATGCTCTTGTGTTGAACATGCTTCAAAATATTTTTCGTACCAGGCTCCTCCCATCATGACTGTCAGAACCTGTTTAAAAATTTAAAATAATATTGATTAGCTTTATTATGCAATAAATACAATTTTGTTACATTTCCAAAAGAAAACATACCGTAGATTCCTGGGGCACAACACATGAATCAAAAATAACTCCCAAAATCGGCAATTCTTCTTTGGGTGCTACAAGAAATCCGAAGGCTTCCATAGGCAGAACTCTTCCAGGGAATTCGAGATTAACCACAGCTACTGTGACTGTTGGAATCCCCGCCAATTCATTTGCTAATTGAGGATGCTGATCTTCAACAAGTTTAGCGAGATTCTTTGCTGGTATACTCGAAATGATCCTCTCGTAAGTCTTCGTTTCTCCACCTATCCTTAACTCCACGCCCTCTGGTTTAAAGTGAATTCCCTTACAATCAGTTCCTAGGCGAATGTGCATGTTTTCATGGTGCAATTTGCTCGCTAAAGCTTGTGGCAATTGTTCCAATCCTCCCTCTAAAGTCCAAATAGCCCAATTAGATTTCTTAGCCAGTTCTGCAGAACCCATAATTTTTTCTTTAGGGGATTCCTCTGGAATTATCTCCCAAGGTTCTGGTTTATTTGATTTCATATTAGGAAATAATTTCTCGTGAATCAATCCTCTAAATATAGATCCGTGCAGTTGTTCTGCTCTGAAAATATCTGGCATTAAAAATTTGACACTAATCTGCTTCGCATCTCCAGCGCAAATTCCACATATCAAGGGACTTATGATATCGTCAGCTATGTCGCTTCCCACTCGTCTTTCTATAAAACTATAAAGACTTTCATCTTTGTTTATTATTGAAGGTTTGAATATTTCTTTCCATATTGTTGAAATAAGAGATTCTTTGAAGGGGGGAACTGTTTTGAAAAGAGGTTTCATTGAAATTGGAAGTGCGATTAATTTCTTGTCAGTGTAAATGAATCTTTTGAGTGCGGCAGGATCAGTAGTTGAAATAGGGTGAACTTTACTCCTCAGTTTCAAATCGTCGATTAAGTTTAAGGTATTTTCCCCCGCTACTCCTCGGGGTCTTATTGTTCTGGGTCCTAGCTCAAAAACCGCCCCGGACGGCGATTTTTTTGATGTTATCCATCCTCCTAGACGATTTGAAGCTTCTAATAAAACTATTGGACCCAGTCTCGAATTTTCGAGAGCGTAATAAGCGGCGCTCAATCCTGAAAGGCCCCCGCCTAATATTGCCGTCATTTTTTCAACTGATCTGGAAATATAATAATAGAATTAATATATCTAATTAAATAAATTACAGCTTAAGTATTTATCCCTTAAATCTGAAAATTCGATTTCTTCAATTTACTTCAAAAATATTATAATTATAAATAATTTCCCTCTTTAGAGGTACTCACTTTTCAAATATAAGTATGTGTATAGAGCGACGCTAAGCGATGAAATTCGTAGTTTTAATACTTTTTTTTTGCAAAATAAAATGATGGAATTTTTAAATTATATTTTGAATTCTTGGTTTTACGTAAAAAGTATTAAATATTTTTTCGTTCTATAGCCACACTTCTATTTTAAAAAAGAGTGTGAGTATTGAGTGAAAGTATATATAATTATTATAATGTCTAAATAAAAAAAAAAACTTGCAAGATATAAAAATGTATAAAATGGTATATACAATTGTTAAGAAAAATTTTCAGAGGTTAGATTCTCACCTGTACAGATTCACTTTTTATGTTTCAAGTCATGGAATAGTGGAATTGAATAATTGAATAAAATCCTTTTTGTGTTGTTTGAGAAAAATGAACACAACAGCAGGTAGTTTCGGTTTGCAACAATTATAATCAACTGATTATATTCATTTTAAATATCTTTATTGGTCTTCTGGTGGTCTTTAGAAAAGCCATGAGAAAAGCACATGTCTTTAAATCTGACGTATCGACATTAAAGGTCTATTCATAACTACTTTACTGCTAGCTACAGTATTATCTCCAAAGATACATATTATTGTTTTGATCGAATTGATCATTTAATTTAACCAGAAATAAGTAATATTATTTTCTGATCTTAAATTAAATTCCTCCACATATTAACGAAGATTTTAAACCATAAAAGAATTATTTTTTAAAACTTCTATCGCGATCAGCTGATTTCTGTCAAAATCCTCACTGAGAACTATACATATGAATCGTCTCTAAAATCAGGAAACGGCGGCTCCTCACCCTCCTCACAGTCAATTTACAACTGTTGTGATTGTGAATATAAAAAAATATTAGAAAATACATAATTCCAAATTACTATTAGGAACCTTATGTGATTGAACTGTGATTATATAAGCTCAACAGTATTTTAAAAGCACAAACGTGAATTCTGCAAAAATATAAGTTACAACCTGAAGAAAATCAATACACCAATTATTTTGTTGTGCAATATCACTTTTAGAGATTCGTTAACTAATAGTAGAGAAAAAAGGTATCTCGGTGTAGTGTCATCGCGAGTGGTTAGAAACAAAAAGTTTAATTATGAAGAATGGTAGCAGACTTTTGAGGTCGCTCTTAAAAGTTTCGGAAAAGGCAGCAAATATCGCTAGAGCTTGCAGACAAAATGAAGCTCTTTTTGAATTGCTCATTCAAGAAAAAACAAGCGTTGAAAAAAATCCCAGGTTTTTCCAGGACTTCAAAACACTTGCTGATGTTCTCATTCAGGAAACTATCAGACACGACATTGGCGTTGAGGTAACTTTATTCTTTTTTTATGACAAAGATTTTGAATTATCAGTGCTCTTGCAGTTACTTTTAATATTTTAAAAATATATGGCTATGGCAAGCCTCACAGATAGGTCCTTATGTCCCCTATTTTTTTCCCTCGCATTGCAAAACTCTGATTTTTGTAAAAAAAAAAAAAAAGAGTACCTTTTGAGCTTCAAAAAATTACCCTATAAGCGACAAAAAAGTATACTAGGAACCCTATTTTTTCCCCATACGGATTGTGAGGTTTGCTATGGTTATTGTGGAATCAAAACTAATTGAATAATTTAATTTAGATTTTTACACTGAAGCTTAGTTTCCAGAACTCGCAAAGATGATAAAAGGTGAAGAGAACAATACATTCAGTAACACACTAGGAGAAACTATCACTGTGGAGGTATGTTCTACTTTAGCAGAAACAACAGAATTATTGTCAAAGGTGTTAGATAACGACGAAAAAACTGCTGAACTATTATCGAGGGAAGTCCATCGAGATGTTGTTTTAACAGACGTACCGGCTAATGTAGTGGATATGCCAACTGATTTTGAAGTTGCTATCGAAGATCTCAGTATATGGGTAGATCCAATTGGTAAGAACGATTCATCTTCATTTATTCTCTCAACAAATCCACAGAGCCTCGTTTACTCCTTATTTTTCCCTGCTTTCTTCTTTTTTCTTTCCCAATACAGTGGACTCTGCTTAACTTTTCTTTAAGGTAAAAAGAAAGAATTTTTACCCTATCATTCATAGTTTTCTTACATCCAGCATTGCATCTCATCAAGTGTTTAATTTTCTATCATTGGAATGAAGAAAGAACCCTTTACAGACAACACTGCTGATTACATTCATGGAATTGAATCAAAAGATGAAGAATCTGGATTACATATGACTGGTTTGTACTGTGTTACTGTACTTATTGGAGCTTATTTACAAAGTACTGGATTGCCTGTGATGGGTGTGGTGAACCAGCCATTCTATAAAAAACGAGAATTGTTGTAAGTACAGAGATTAAACTTCAGTAATAATTAAATATTTTTCGCTGAATTTCTCTGTTATTTCAGTAAAAATAGATAGATATTTTTGATATTTTCGATATTTTTTAGATGGAAAGGATCTTGTTATTGGGGTGTACTGGACAATGGAATCAAATATTGTTCCATTAAGCAACCGGAAGACGAAGAGCAAACCCCAAAAAAGAGAATTTTGTTGAGTCGTTCCGAAGATCCAGAAATAAAATCTAGACTTAGTGAAAATGGATTCACTATAATAGAAGCTGCAGGCGCTGGTTACAAGATTTTGAGCGTTGCAATTGGTGAAGTTGATGCTTACATTTTGACGAAAGGTTCCACTTATCGTTGGGATACTTGTGGTCCTCAAGCTATTTTGCGATCTCTAGGAGGTGGTATTTTAGATTTCGAAAGCTGCAAAGAGAATCTTGACTTGGATGTCAATTACTCGAATTCAGAACTTTCGAATAAAGGTGGATTGATTGCTTACAGGGATTTGAATACTTTAAAAACTCTTCGTGATATCATATTCCAATAGAAAATAAGAATTTTATTAGAGAACGTGCAATGTAATTATTCCCTGAAGATCTCATAATTTTTAGTCGCATTTTGACTTAATTTATTTATAGTGAGTCGTAAAAATCTCAGTAAGTGTAACTTTCAAGAGAAGCTGTTCCTGTATTTTTTAATTAATTATTTATGCCGGAAGGTAAAAGTCAGACTTCACAGACTTTCCTCTATTTCTCTGTTTTGCTCCTTTTTCTTATCTTTCACTGAAATACAGACTGAATCAATAAATCCCCATAAAAAATTCATCTTTTTTGGTTGATAATCCAAATAATATATTTTTTTGTTGATAACTGATCTATTCCATTGAAAATTAACTTTTTCGGGAAAAAGTACACATTTCCTCTGTTTTAAAAGCATTTTGTGCTGTGGAACCTGAAAAATATTAGTTGAATTTAAAAAAGAGGTTTTAGGTAAATTGATACTTTTTATACCTATAGTCTATTTGGTTCTAATTTTCTTCGTAACAACATTCAATGTCATAGGGAAATGTGTTGTAAATATGTGGACCATTTTGACATTTTTATGTTGAAGAAAAGTAATTCTACCTCGTTAAATTAAATCGTACACAAGTTGTCAATTTCTCAAGCAAACAAAATTTTAAGATATATTTTTCTATCTTCATCAGATTTTCAATAATCTCAATATTTTTTCGTGGTGGTAAAAACACTTTCGCTTCGGAAAGTGCTTGGAATTTTATCTTCTGTGATATAAATAATGTATTTCTTTTTTCCCCTATTATTCTAATCTGTAAAATAAATTATAAGGTTTAGAATGAGTCGTGTAGAATTAATGCAGAAATACTCTTCAATATTAACTCCATTAGAATTGACTGTGCTTCCCCATCTTCTATTGCCATATTAAATCCCATAAATTATTGGAATTATTTTCCCCTCTAGGATAGTTACATTGTTATATGTTTCGTTTGAACCTGATGCATTATGCTCAGCGTCTGCCGAATAAAACAGTACTTATCAGTGAAGTTGGTCTTCGTTATTTCATTAATATAATCATATTAGCAATATTATACACTCACTCTAGCACACGGAAAACATTGTATGGACTGTTAATAATATGATAATGATTTTAAGGGGCTATTAACAAAAATACTCAAATTACAAATAAAACATTTACTTAAAAAGTCCTTTTAATTCAAAAAGTCTTACATTTATAGAACATTCATATGCAAACACGATTACGAGCTAGGAATTTGTAGTAGGAGCAAGAGAATTAATTCTCCTTCCATACTGCTCACTTGTAACAGCCACTTCTCTTTACTTATCGACATTCACACTCACAGTTAAGAATATATCACATATCGTATTTATTTACAAATTTAATATGATAAAAAACAATGGAAAACACGTAAAACAGTTCGTGATATTCTCTTTGGCAAGAGTGAATATAAAATATCTCTTTTAAAACATTTTATATTTGTTCCTCGGGCTGGGGTTGTAGATTCAAAAAGCGACGGTGTGGTTGTTGATAGTTTCCTTGTAAAGAATCGTTGTACCGGATACTTGCGCTTCTTGCAACGGCTCTCTCGCTTCCATTAGTTTTCCCACGCATGCTGACGTACGTTGTGCATGTATTAATTCGCCTTAGACCGGAATGATTCTGTCCATCAAAACCTGAAATATGAAACAGCTTTAAACAGAGCAGAAAAGAAAATCTTCAGGTATAAAATATTAGTTTACCTGCAAGAGGAATACCTGCAGTGCTAGTGAAAATTCGCTGTTCTGAATCCGGAACGCAGTGTCTAACTCCAGGAAATCTGCTGAGAACAGTCAAAAAACCCGCTCGAAATCTTCCATTCATCCAACAATATATAACAGGATTGTAACAGGCATGTGACATGGCAAGCCAATGAAGTACCACAAAAATAAACGGAAAGCCTGGTCGACCTGGAAGTTCGGTATCACTTTCCATTACCAACTGTAATAAAAATGCACGTATTTTTTAAAATTCGAAATCTGGAAAGTGTGGAAAAATTGTTCACTTTTTCCATCGATAACGTACAAGTTTTAAGGATTTTATTTGATCAGCAATTGTTGATACTGTCTCGGTATACTTCATAATTTTATATTTTCATGCTTTCTATGACTATTTATTTACTGCAAATCTTGACAGAATTGAATTATAAGAGCTGCTCAGTTTTTCCCCTATTTTCGCCCTTCGTACTATGTACTCAGAATTTAACCTCCTTTTATTTACTGAATTGATTGAATGTATTGATTAACGTGTCGCAGACTGTTTCTTGTCCTCATTCCAGAAAAAATTAATCTAAAAGTTTTAATCAAGTTTAAGGGCGAACTCTTCAATAATAATTCTTCAATTTAGTTTCTCTCTTAAACAAGTATTCAACTGTATTGTTCGCAATATTAAAATGTCAGTTTTTTTATTCAATTCTCAACGATATTTTTAAAAATTATTTTCTTCTACATCTGCAAATTCTCATTTTTGTCACTAATTTGTGCTGTCAGAAAAAAACAGGGAATTAGAATTGAATTTTGAGTACCAGGAAAAAACCGGGATTTTTTTAAATCTTTCATTAATTGACCTTTTTTTTTAAATAAATCAAAGATCCTATTTTACTTAAGATTTTAAAGTTTATTCGAAAACTAAATCTCTTCTTTTTGAATCAAGTGTCTCGATGTCAATTACCAAGTACACCAGAGCACTTTGTCTCAGTCTCTAGAGATTTTTTCTTCAGGTGAGAAATAGACAACGGAACTAATTTCAACATTCAATTCACTAATTAAAACTTTAGACTCTTTATTTACCACTTTTATTACACACATATATCGTTCAATTTTCTACTGCGCTATATTTATTAAAAAACTATATTTTCTTTTAAGAATTTAATCTGCAATATTGTACGGGAAATTTCAAGCGAAAAGCTCAATTACTTTTATGTGATCCAATAGAAAGAAAATTCAACTTCAAACCAGGGTATTAAACACAAATTGACAATTGCAGGAAATCAATTGCATTTTATTTGGTTCAGTAGAATTCAGTTGAGCTGAACAAATTGAATACAAATGCGATTTTTCCTCTTCTAAAATTCTTAGGAACATTATAGTTTTATGTAAATTAAATATAGAGTTCTGAAAAACGGTAAAAGCAGTTTCTTATTCTATTTTTAAAATTCAAGCCTTGTAACAACATAAAATAAACCGTCCACCTTTCTAAAGGGATTTTTAAAAAGAAAAATGGAGTTTAAAAACTTTCGTTTGCCCGAAAACTTTAGATGGGTTAATGTTGAATTTATATTCACAGAGAGCACGTATCCCTAATTTTGAATTCCAGCGTTCCTAAATTTTTTAGATTTATCTGCTTTAAGAGAAAAAACGAAACCCTATTTTTATTTACCTTGCTGTTTGAGAATTTGGATGCTCTAAAATTGTATATTTATCTTAAGTGCCAGTCAAACTTTTACTGCTTCATCAATTATGGAATAAGTAAATTTAATGGAAACAGGAAAACTATAGCTGCTAAAATATTTTACGTCGTATTTTACTGTAAAGTAAAAGCATTTGTAGCTGTCAATCAAAAAGTTACAAACTTCCTCGACAACTAACTAGCGTGATAGCGAACTAATTATCTACAATACATTGCAATTAAACTTGTTTAGAACAGATGTGAAACGAGAATAATTATATACGAAGGGTCAGTAATTTTGAATATAAGTAAATGTCGACTTACTATCAAAACGTTGAAGGGCAGCCAACAAATTGTGAAGACTATCACGACAGTCACCATCATTTTCACCATCTGAAAAAAATGAATTTGTCATTAAATTGAAAAAAAAATGTTTATTTGAAGAACTTAAAATTGTTGAATCTAAAATTGGAATTATATAATTTTGTATTTGAATATTATTAATTGCCCATGCAATGTTTCACACGTATAATACTGCCAGTATAAAATCAAATACATGTCTTTTCACTCCGTCGGAAAAAATTGTGAAGAGAATGGCATTAAAAGTTCCTATTTCGCTTAATTTCCAAGAAAAGGAGGTGCAAATAGTTTTTGAAGGAAAACAGTTTTGTTAGGAAATAATTAAATCCTGTCGATCTTATTTTACGTCATTATTTTTAATTTGAATGACTTTATATTTTAAGCGTTGCTATAGTAAAATTATATTTATTGAAGAATACCTTAAAATTGGATTAATTAAATTTTAAATGTTTGAATTTTCAGTTTTTAATTGCTCAGTTTTAACCCTTTGATTAAAGAGAGCCTTTATTGAGCCTTTCGTCTCTAAGCTTTTAAATTGAGATGAAGTCAGAAGTTTAGAATGTCCTTTATCGATGATAAAAGGGAGGCGAAAATTGTGAAGTATAATTAATTTCAACCTAGCAGTCTCTTTGGTGAGATTTTAACAATTTTACGGCTTAAGGGTGTTGGATGTAAGTTCAAATGCGTTTAGAGCAAAATAATGTCTATTTTAATTACTTTTTGTGTAAAATCTAAAATTTTGAAGTTAGATTTCGAACTCTTTGTTTTTCGCATATAGTATCATATATTATGTAATATTTTTTCGCTCTATAGACATACACTATTTCGGAAAGTAAAATGAAATTTTATTTTAAGATTTAAGTTCTACAAAGAAAATTTCCCGTGGGTAACAATTAATTACAGAGTCGTTTGAATTCGCTCGATGGAGATTTTCTTTAATTAAAAGCTTTCTATGCCTCACTTTACTATTTCTTCGCATGTACACCATAGCTATTTGCTTCTGTGTCACTGCAAGTATAATTAAAATGAATTTAAAGCTCTTTTAAATCTTTCAGTACGTATTTCGTTTAATTTTTTTTTTTTTTATATAAAATGTAATCACAATCAATTTTTATTTTTTATTTCTAATTACATATTCCCATTGTCGCGCCTTGTTATTTAATGATGTAAATTAAAACTGTTTTCAACTTTTGTACTTCAGTTTTCAAGTTAAATTATTTCATTTGTTGATTCGCACAAAGAAACAAATATGAAAGCCATTTCAAATTACCGGTGAAAACTTTTTCAATTTAAATTTTAATGAAAGCATCGGATGTAGTTTTAACTATGATAAATGAAGTCAAATTGTATTACATATTTCTTGTTTACGAAGTAGGGGCGGCGCAGACAATATGGATGCCATGGATAAATCCATACATGGAAATTTTCATGTATGGAAATTACATACATGAAAAACTGTCTGTGGAAAGATAATGATTTTTGTTTCAAAGTGTTAAATGAATTTATATCTAGAAATGTTGTACGAAGGAAAACATTTTTTTTCAAATAAAGAAAAAGCAAAGAATAAAATTTCGGTCTCCCCCCCATCGTAAATCCATATATGGAGAAAATGGGCTGCGCCGGCCCTATTACGAAGAGGAATGTCGACCAATTTCTTAATTTTATGAGTGAAGAACGAAATTGAGGGAAAATCTTTGGAGAGTTTACTTTAGCACGGTAGACCATATAATCAAACTTGCTATATATATTCCAGTATTCCTGGCTTCATTTCCCAAGAGAACTTATTTCAATAAAATCTTTCTTTTATTCTAGCAAAATCTTTCTATGATTAAAGGGGTTTCAAGAATTTGTCAATTTAATTTCTTCCAACTTTGAACTTTATTCACTTTTTTGAAAAAAAATTTAATAAAATACATTTATTTACTGAAAAGTAAAAAAGTGAACATAAAGACTGATATTATACATGTTCTTCAAGATTAGGTACAATTTATAAAAATTTGCAATTTAAAACAAGAGGGTTCAATCTTTCTGATCTCGTTCTCAGGAAACACGTTGTAATAACCAACACGTTTTTTCTTCCTCAACGTGAATTTTCTTCTTTTTCTCTTTATTTTCCACATAATTGTTTATTTTCTTCTTTATTGTTTGTATTCTTAAGGGAAGGCATGACTTTAACCACATATATTCCGCCAACTTTTTCATAAATAAATTGCGCAGCAGACACCACTGGGAAAAATTTGACCCACCGATGCCTACTGCTCAAAATATATTTTATTTATTTACGAGAAGGTTGGCGGAATATATTAATCAATAAAGCTAAAATCACGCTTTCCATTTGCCCTTAATTTCCCTGTTCTGTCTTACGAAGTGAAGAGTGCATTTTTTACTTCAATGTTGAAATTATGTCACGGGTGAGTTATGAAGTTGGAACAGTATTATGTATAAAGACACGCATTTCTCTTGCATCTCTGAACATATAATAAAAGAAAAAGAGGGCTTTATTTATGGCGAAGGATCCATCTCAAATATTTATCATACTTCTGGTATAAAGCTGTTGGATTAAGGAGAATTTTCTCAAGAGGAAAATATTATGATGAAAGTTCAACGACAAGGATTGGTTTTTAATGTTTTTATAAGGAAATGACAATTTTATACGTGAACTGAATCTGTAATTTACAAACAAAAGCTTATTTAATCGGTGTATAGAAGAGATCTAGTGAATTGAAGAACCGAAGGTCTGAGAAGAAGTTATCAAAAGAAGATATAAAATTAAAAGCATAATGTAAGATAATTCTATTATTAATCTCCACGACAATGTGGACTGGAATCGATTTTATACTTCCTTTTCAATTTCCTTTTCTTTTTCTTCAATTCTCTACACTCGACCTTATTTCTTTCGTTACTGCTATTGAATTCAGTAGCAGGACTAATATCATTTCCTTAGAAGATGCTTTTTTGTCTGAATCTGAAAGGATTCGAAAAGTGTGAAAAGGTATTCGAAAATACTTTTATGTGGCCTGATTATCCTAACTCTAGCAAGAGGTAGATTCGTTCCTTCTCTAAAAAATATATAACCCAGAAAACTCCCAATATCTATAAAATTACTTGAAATTCGATGTAATCTTATAAAATTAAGTTTCGCGGAAGAAAATCGCCATATTCAGTGTGAATAGTTTTTAAATTGAAGCGTAAAAACTATGCAATTTAGCCGAATCCTAAAAGCAACATTATATCCCAACTCTTATGAGCTAGTCTCTAATATTACATTTCAATTAAACGCTGTCAATCAGTGAACAAATTAAAAATCGATTATTTATTTATAGCTTGCTTTTTTAAAAGACGAGTCAATCTCAATTTGAAACGTTGCCAAAATTAAATTGAGTTAGTTAAATTGGAAACAAAAGCATTTGGAACATTTTAAATTGAGTATGATTTAAGTTATTGTTTGCCAAACTTTTGAGTCATTTTTACAAATTAGACTGATTTATGGCTGCCCATCTTATCCATTACTTCCCTTTTAGAAAGTGTATTTTTCAGGTGGAATTACCCTCTTTATTAAGCGCAGGAACAGTAAATAGCCTTACTATATTTTCTCTAATCGATAATAAAGCACCTCTGGTGAGAATGGTATGTTATATTGAAGTACCAGCTCATTAAATTTGAGATGTTCAATGAACTCAATATTAGAGAGTGCACTTGACTCCATAAATTGAATCTGATAAGATATTATACATTACGTATTTATATATAGTTATAGATGTGGTGGAAATTTATTTAATGTTCTCACCTTCCTCTTCGATCTGGCCATCCTTTGGTCTCTCGTATTTTCTGCCTCCCCTGGTGTTCGTTTGCCCCATACCATAATAGCAATACTTATGTACGTAAACATCAGAACTAGAAGTGGCACTAAATATTGGAGAACCAACAGGGCGATGGAGTAATAATACCTAGGCCATTAGAGATAATCAAGAATAAAATTATTCTATTACACAATATGCCAAAGAGATAGAGCTTACAAAGCTGAACTTGAAATCACTTTAAATTTCTTTAATCACTTTAATTTGAAATAATCTTCTAAATCTCTCAAAATTCTTTAAAATCCCTTTAAATCTTTTCAAAATCTCTTTAAATGCTTAAAAATCCTCTAAAGCGCTTTAGAATTTTATAAATTCACCTTGGTGGTTTAACAATACTGTGACGACTGCAACTAAATACTTTGACAATAATTAAAACTATTACTTAAAAAATAGCTTCTTCAATATCTCATTTCTCATGCGTGCAAAAGAAAATTATTTTCTGGAATGAATTATTGTCAAGAAACATAAAGAATATTGAAGGATCACTAGCACATCAATCATAAAAATGTTTCAAATTGTTCAGTATCTTGGTTTCTAAATTCATCTCCGATTAATATTTTACCGTTTAAGAAACTCAGACTCCCGATATTATAGAAATGTTGGAATATCAAGTCATGATTTATGAGCATTTATAACTAAATTTTCTTGCCTGGATGTCGCATAAAAAATGAAGAAAGCCTTTTTCCTCCTCCGTGCTTGTCAGAGGAATGGATAAATCCTCGATGTCGCATTATTTATATGCAAAGTATTTTATTTAGAAGTAAAAAGTACTTTCTGAAGGAGTCCAATGCAAAAAGCTTATACAAACAAAAGGCAAGAAGGAAAAGTTTTTATCAATTTTAATAGAAGCAGAAAAATGTAATTTTCCGCGTAAATCACGATTCGGTATTCGAAGCTTTCTATCAATTTCGAAGCTTATTAAATGGAAAAATATTATCGGAGATAAGTTTTTAAGCTCGAGGCAACTGCTGAAATGAAATACGTGTTTTAGTGCGATTCATTCCAGTCTCTCAATATATCGAAAATTTTTGTCTTTAACGAGCTCGTGAGTCTTCAGTGCGTTTTTAATATATTTTTTTCGATTCTTTTTTAGTTCAGAAAAGAGATGAAAACGATTTTATGATTAATGATGATGAGGAATTTTAGGCTGACCTTTGCTGGGCTGAAGGCCAAATTTCCTCGCACATGTATCGGTCACAAGCGACGTATCGTGGATGTGGCTGATGCAATTTTGATACCACGGCGATTGGGAAGGAAACAATTAAAGCCAATAACCACACGGCAAGAATTAATAATTTTGCTTGTGTTTTAGACATTCGTGGCCTCAAGGGCCACATAATCGCTATATAGCGATCAATGCTTATCGCCACTAGCGTGTAGGCGCTTACTAAAACAGATACAGCCTGAAAAAGAAAAACTGCGAATTAGGGTGCCTGAAAGAAACCCTAACTTGTTCCATTTGGTGAAAAAATAAATGTAGATTTTTCTTTTCACTTGAAAATAATTTTAAACCGCCTTATCCAGTCAAATTCATAGTTATTTCCTTAACTCTCATTTTAAATCTTTTAAAAATAGTTTTTTAAACTAATTTAAAATATCTTGAAATCTTCTCTTTTGAAATTATTCAAGATATCTTGAAATCTTGTAAAATCTCTTGAAAATTTTAATTTTTATATTAGAAAATTAAAGATTGTATAATTTTATAATAAGAATTGTTTTGTAAATTGAAATGAATTATTCGCTAGAGCACATAAAAAATTCACCCAATAATACTGAGACCATAACTTACAAAAACAAACAAACTCGATATTTTCTTGGGTCAAAAATCATTTTAAAAGCAACAAATGCTTTTCAGATTCCAAGTTTGTATGTTTTTTTTACCAAAAATTCATTATTCGCTGGGAATTTTATAAGAAGTACGTGGCATCACTTGAGAACGGTTTGGTTGAAAGAATTCAATTGTCAGTGACAAAGGCGATTTAAATTCGTGAACAGTGAAACACGCTAAGTACTGTGAATCAAAAGAATTTCCTGAGGAATAATAAATGAAGGATTTTTTCTTAAAATGCAAAGGCTTTTGCGAAAATGACAAAATTGCTGTCTGGTAATATAAAAGTTTCATCACCGGATTTTAAATGCTCTGAAGAAAAATGTTTTTACAGATAAATATCTCAATACCCTTCACAATGTTAAACTTACGATATTCGCGATAAAAAATACACGTGATATTTTTTAAGTATTTAAGAGTCGGGAATGTTCTCTATATTATCTAAAAAGCATTTTCCATGCAAAAAAAATTATTCAAAACGATAAAAAATGATAATTAAAGAAATAATTAATAGAAATTCACATTTAATTCAATGGACCAATTGAGATGATTGTACAATATAATTGGTAATATTATTACTATTAATATTATATATTATATATATGTATAACTGATATTATATAACTGAAACCAATTACCTGCGAATAATTGACGCCGGGGCAAAGTTCATGGCCGAAGGGCCAATATTGCAATATTAACGTACTAACGAAAGTCGTAGGTACGCAGAAAAGGTCCATAAGGATGTCTCCTACAGCCAGATTTACGATGAAGTAATTGGTTACTGTTTTCATTCGAGGACTGCTATGTACCACATAACACACTAGTCCATTTCCAACTAAGGCAACCACAAAAACTGTAGTATACATAAAATAAATTGTCGTCTGAAACCATGTCCTCGAGAGAACACTTCCACCATTGAATAATACATTGCAGCTGTAGTTGGTTGAATTTCCAATTCCAGTGGTGCAAATCTCGTCAGAAATGATCTCGGTGAAATTATTCCCCGTGGTAGTCGACATTATGCTCTCCATATTATTCACGACATGCTGATCTGCAATTTAAATAATTTCAATCTCTTATTTTATGATCAATATGAGAAACTCTTCACTGTTAGAAAAATCTGTATAAAACTTTTATTATTAGTCATCAAAGATCGTCATCTATTTACTTTTTTTCACCTACTTTAGGAATTTGTTCACCTTGAACTTGATAGAATTCTCTTTGACTTGTTTAAAGTTTTTTTGATTTCTTTAGAATTCTTTTGGATTCTTTTAACTTTTGAATTCTTCTAAATTTTTTTGAATTACTTTGAATTTATTATTATTTCCGTTTGGTTGGTTTAAGTTTGTTTCAATTTTTCGTCACCTATTTCTCATCTATTTTTATAAAAAAAAAAACATCTTTTTACCTTTTTTAATAACAATACTGTGATAACTATAACGTATATGAAAATGACGTCATACAAATATTTTTAACACTGTTATAATTAAAAAAAATTAAATAGAAGGGTATAAAATCGAATAAGTTGATTTTATTTCGAATATAATATAGAAGCACCAGTGCTGCAAACAAGTGCAAGAAACTTTTTCTATAAATTTCTACATCTTTAAGTAATTCCAATATATCTTAATAAGAAGAGCAAATGTTCTTATCGAGAAAAGTTTAAGTAGCAACTATGCCAGCATAGATTATTCATGAATTGTTACAACTACTTCCTTGAAGATATAACACTTTTATATATAATTGGGGATTATAGAAAACGTTTCCAATTTTCAAGTCTAGCCGTGAGCAAAATATATATGAAACTAAATGAAGGTAATTGTCATTATCTATTAAACTTTAGAAACATGCGAAGGAAAGTGACATTAATTGAGAAGCTTATAAAGGTGGAAAATAGCTGGACAAGTAATATAGGTTGCCAAATATTAACCATCAAAACCCAAAAAACATGATCCTAGACTTATTTAGTCTGAAACTCGACGTGTGTTCATGAATAATAATGAGGCACCAAAATGTATTCTTGTTAAAATTGAAGACCCTCCTTTGCGAAATATATATTATTAAATATGAAAATTTTCTCTTTATTCCACTAAATATTGAACATTAAACCTATATTTTGCAAGATAGAGTAATATATTTTATGAAAGTGGAAAAAAGTTTCAAGTTTATTTGAAGATAAAGAATTGAAACTAAGAGAGTTTATAAGTACCTCAAAGTATCTTATCAAGTCCTCAATAACTTACATTTTTAATATTTTTCAAGATTCACTTTATATATAATTATGGATATTCGATATCAACATATTAAATTTTAGTTTTGTTATTTTAGATAAATGAATCAGATGTAAATCTTTCATTTCGGATAAAAAAAGCGTTTCAGAATTAACAACGACATTATTTTCAATTCTGTACAGAATCACAGTGGGAAATTAAATCTTCTTCATTGTACGTGTTACGTCGTAACAATTTAGTAATAATTTATTTAGAATTTATTTAGCTATCAATATTGTCTGTAAAATTAACTACACATGATGACATGCTGTATTTTCTATTGCTTTGACAAAACTTTTTAGTGAAATGAATGGAATATAATTTCATATTAAAAAAGTTTGTAACTCTATGTATATTAGAAATTTCGCAACGCAGCCACAAAAAAGTAAGGGAAACTTCTCAAGGGAAATGAAATCAACTTTTATAATTTTTTATGCATCTTTCAGTTATCACAGTCATTTAAAAATATTTTTAATTGGAAAAGAAATATTTTATAATCGTTTGAAATTCTTCGAATCTATATTGACATCAAATTGGTTTGAATTCTTGGTTTGAATTCACCTTGAATTATTTTGAATTGATCTTAAATTTCTGTGAATTCATTTTGAATTTTATTTTCCGTTCCATGAAAAAGTTTGATAGTACCAACTGAACATAGATTTTCCAATTTTCCCAGAGCAAAAGTAAATTTCCTCAATTTCAATGCAAATACTTCTCGTTACATTTCGTGTTCGAAGAAGTGTAAAAGATGCTGACATGCGATTCGAATCAGTTCTATTTATATTTTTTACGTATACAAATGTCAGTTGAAAATTCCATGGAAAATTTATTGCTTCATTTAATTAATATTTCCATATTGAGCCATACCCCATCTCTAAACTTTGATCTTTTACAAATTAATTAGCTTCTACGAAGAGGAAAAAGAATATCTTTTCTATACGAACTTTTACGAGGGATAAGCATCTTGCTGATATTTATAAAAATTCTATGTATAATGAATGAAAAAAATCTATCTCATACTTGCATGTAAAGACAGGAGAAAAAAAGCATAAAGGAGGAATTCATTTATTAAAGAGAACTTTACCAGAGGTTCTACTATTCTGAATTCTCTAAAGTACTCGCATTATACTCTCTGAACTTCCAGCTCCTTGTAAATTATACTCGTTATCCCACTTCTTCATATTCAATTCTTCCCCCCAAAAAAAACAAAGGTCCAATAATAAGGCTATTAAATTTCTATATTTTTTTTAATCCACATCTTACTTTTTGTCGATTAATATTTTTCCAACCCTCAAAAAACTGAAGCGGGTTGGCAGGTCATTTATCATAAGGTGTCTAGTCACATATTTTTTTTTTTATAGTTCTTACATCTTATTTTAAAGGAGAACATAGGTTTTATTTGAAGAAAACGTAGTTATATCGAAACCGTTGACCTAGTTGAGTATTAAAGTCCTTTCCCTTTCATCCGTGCTTGCCAAATTCTAAAGCCTCAAAAGATTTATCCTTTCAATAGAGGTACGTTAAAATTAAATTGTCTATTCATTTTCAAGATGATTTAATGATTGGTGGATAAGGATAGTCCTCATATTAAGTAACGCTTTTAGAAGGGTGGTAGGGTTCAAGAGGACCTATTATTTCCTTGTTACAATGGAGGGGGGGGGGGGGAGTTCGAGAAATGTTACTTAAGATTCAAGCTTCGAAGCCCCCTAAGATCACTTGAAATCTTTGAAATCCTTAAAACCTTTAAAAACCTTTATTGCTTTGCAATTTATTGAAATATTTTAAATCCATTGATATTTCGTTTTAAATGTTAAGAAATATTATAAATTCTTGAATTATATTCTCTTGTTACGATAGCGTTACAGGAGGGAAGCAAAAATCAATATAGTTCTGTATAACATTTTAATTAAGCTTCTAATATAAAATCTAGGGTAAATCTTTTATTACAATATTTGCATTGTCATCAAAACTTTATTTCTCTAGAGTGAAATTATCCTTTCTTTGCCAGTCATAAATTCTGAGAAATAAAAATCGAGAGGTCGATTTTTATGATATCATCAATTTGAAAGTAAGTTCTTCAAAAATTAAATTTCATTGTGTGTGTTTGTGTCGGTGTGTGTGCTATAAATTCAATATTGAATAGCTTTGTCGATCAAAGGAAGGAAAATTATTTCGGAATAGGCTTTTGTCAGCGAATCCCGAAGGTTGGTTATTCTTGCTCTGTAAACATCGGAATATATATGGGGGAATTATTGATAACGTTCACAGAAGTGCATAATTGAGGTGACGCTTCGTGAATTAAACAAAAGTGCACGGAAAAAGGAATCGTTGATATTTCAATTAAAAATTTAAGATTATCAAGAGATGAAAAACTCAGGAAAGTGAGAACCGTTCACTGCTATAATTCTCAACTTTATTTTCATGAGAAGTAAATTAATATAGATAATAGATATGTATATCTGAATTAAAAAAAAAAGAAAGACGAATATAAATCCGCTGTATATAATTACATAAATGACAGGCTTAATTAAAACGGACTTATTCATTCAATAATATTATCACGCTTTGTAGTTTCTAATTATTTTGCGAAATTTAAATTAATTGTATGATTTATAATCTCTACTTGAATAACAAGCCAAATATACCCAAAATATATCTAAAATGATTGACTCTCACTGATGTAGTGGTGTGTTTTATTTTTTTATCGATAAAATAAAATAACACGCTACACTTGAAATCGGAAACTATCATCAACAGTTACATTCATGAATACACAAGTTCTATTTTCAGGTATTTGTTTAAAGAACAAATCAATAGAGACAAAAATTCAAGCCGTGACTTGAAAAACATGAAAATCGGTGTAATGGAATGCCTCTATCATATTTCAGATGTTTTGGTTGTTTGGTTTTAATTAAATTAGTTTACTCCAATTTTAATTAACACGTAACATAAATAAAGTAACATAGGCAATAAATAAAGAAATATAAAAAAAGTACATATACTTTTTTTAAAGTTATAATGGGAAACTACTTAAACTGCTTAACTTATTCTATAAGCTGAGACCCTATGCATATGTAATTAACTGTAAGTCAATTTAACATTTCTAAAGGGTCCATACAAGGCCACTTGAACTTCAACATTAATTAAACAGTAAATAACCCTTGAATACTGAAGTCTTCGCTCATTTAACTAGATCTGTTATTGTTAAAACATAATTAAATAACCATCCATGAACGTATATGCAAAATTTATACGTGCCACTTATATTTATATGCAGTAATTAATCACTCAATTTCTTGTTCGCGTAATTACTTAAGCAAGGAAACTTTCAAATAAATTAAGTTATTAGATTCTCTAAGAAATAATTTCGCTAATAAACTGTGAAACTGATTAATTTTTTATGAAAAGTTCTTGAAACGTGAAGTTTCAACAACTTGGCAGTTTAATTAGGAATTAATGAAGTTAATGCGAGACGGAAAAATATATCCAACTTTTTCTTTCGAGCAAAATTTTATATTATACATATATATGTGCATCCTATATCAAGAGTTGTAAATAACTTTGTCAGCATGGGAGCCAGTTATTAGATTTTTTGTAGAACTTCCAGTCCTTTGGAGTATTTTTATGTTCTCATAAGAAAATATTTAAACATTTTTTATTAGTGAGTAAAAAAGAAAAAAATGGGTTTTTCATATTTCTGAGTAATAAAATTCGTAGGTTTGTATATAACGGATGAAAAATCAACTAAAACTGTTCTTCATTCGAATTCTATAATATAAATAATCGTGAAGTGTTCCTTGATATTATATTGACCTTAGAGTCTTATTAGCATGAACTGAATATTATATGAGGATACGGGCAAACAATAATAACTGAGAGTGGGGCAGGCCCCCTCACTTGAATCAAACAAGACACGGTTCTTGTCACTTGGTTGCCAATGCGAGTGTTCGCTCAATCGAGAGAGATTTCTAATTCACAAGTTAAAATACTTAAGTACATTATCTTGCCTCTGTTTTCGTACAAGTAACGCTTTTCGCGAAAACCTAAATGTCGTGAGAGTTTTATATGCAAATAAGCGAAATAATAAATCTTTCTTTGAATTATCTGAAGAGTCTCTTTGTAGTTATGCGTACGTTTATATTTTTCTTCAAGATGATACATTTATTTGCCATTTTTTTGTTTTTGATTCCTGGCAGAGTCCTGGCAGACAAAAAACCAAATATCATATTTATTCTTGCCGACGATTTGGTAAGTTTAAGTGAAAAAGATTTATTTTTGACTTTAATACAGTGAAAGTGGCGTGAATAAGTTTTAAGTTTGACAAGGTTATAAGGCACACGGTGTTAAGTGAATTGAGAGAAATCCGCAAGTCAAGCGAAATTTCGTTAAAGTGTGTGGACCCTCGAAAAGTCAGATCCACTTAGTTAGATAGTAATTCCTTCTTCAGGTAGCTTAACATGCCCTTTTTATTTACTAAAGAGGAAGCCTTAGATTTAGGGTGATTTACTGATAATTTATAAGGGTTTTTACGTTAATTTTTTAGAAACTCTTTTAAATTGGATTTCTCTTATCGATACATTTTAATTAAAAAATTACAAGAAAATTATGTTATTCTTTGACAAGAAGTTACTTCCTAACAGTTATTATTATATCGTACTTATATTGGAATAATGGTTTTATTCAATTTAGGGCTGGAATGACGTTGGATTTCATGGCTCAGGTCAAATCAAAACACCAGAAATTGATGCCCTTGCTTATACTGGTCTCATACTGCACAAATATTATGTCACTCCAATTTGCACGCCCTCAAGAAGTGCCCTAATGACCGGCAAATATCCGATTCACACTGGTATGCAACATAGCGTAAGTTTATATTTATATATAACTATTATATTATATATAACTCCATATAAAATTATCAGCAACATAAGCTTCAAATTAAATTGATATATTAAGATCCTCAAGCACATTAATAACGACTTATTTGCCAAGTCAAATTACTATAACATGGACTATATAAACTTTAATGAATCAAAAAATAATATTATCGAATTTCTATTACAACTTTTAAGTATATATAGGTTTTACATAAATACATCCTGAAGCATTTCATCAAGTTCAAGGGATTTTATAGATTTTCTAAGTATTTGAAGAGATTTAATAATATTCTGAGGGATTTTGAGTAATTTAAAGGAATTTAAAGGGATTTGGCAAGATTTCTTTGGACTTTCAGAGATCTTCGGAAATTTGAAGGAATTTTACGAGACCTTATGGGATTGTACAATTCTTTGTAAGTAAATTCATAACTTTTTCATTTTAAATTTATATTATTATTGCGCCAAATAAATGAAAAGACATAAGCATCATTGCGAATCAATTTTATACTGCGAACAAACGGAATTCATATGTCTTTTATCAGATATTCGACTAACTGAAAAATCGATGAAAGTTTTTCTATTTTTTACGAGACGGTTATATATTCGTGAAAAAGTATGATACCTGAAGTAATCAAATTGAATATTTTGCACAGGATTTCTCCAATTTACAACTTGCTCGGGCTTTCAGAACAATTTAAAACACCTGCGTCCCAATATGGCACATTTTTAAAGGAATTTGCTGCATATGGTTCACGTGTAAATAACATGTTCATATTTGTTCAAGAATATAGACATTTTTATGGAGGTTTATTTTTAAAATCCGCTTTGCTCATTTTTAAAAAGAATTATTTTAAAGTCGTTAAATTGAACGGAAGAAGATTATCGTGTATTTTTATTTTTGAAAATCATTTTGAACAAATTACTTCACCATTTACATATATGAAATTTATTACATAACGAAAAAAGAATTTATTAAACTTTCAAAAACGGTGAAACGTATTTTTCTCTAATTTCTCTAATTTTTTTTGCAGAAAATTTTTAGTAAAATTGTAAAATATTCTAACATTCTGTACAGATTACAAAAAATCCCGTTTTTAATGTTATAATTGTTATCCAAGTTTACTGTTGTGGATTAAAATAAAGACCTAGAAGGTATTGAAATTATACTTTGAATTTCATTGCAGTGACGAATAGGTGCTTCTGTATGCCTTTAATTATATAGGATCGTTTCAGTGGCTTTATTTTACTTGCATCTAGTTTGGCTCCAAATAGGTTATTAAAGCTGCAGAACCCAGAGGACTTCCACTCAATGAAAAGCTCTTACCGCAGTATCTAAAGGAACTTGGTTATAGTACGCATATTGTGGGAAAATGGCACCTGGGACATTATAAAAAGGAATATACTCCACTTTATCGAGGATTTAAAACTCATGTTGGATTCTGGACTGGCCATCATGACTATTTCGATCACACTGCAGTCGAAGAAGTATGTAGACAATTTTTTGCAATATTTTCGAAATGAAATACTTCATTAAAAGTAAGGGATAATTATTCGAATTGACTGAACAGTCCTCGACACTCTTTCTCAAATTTTATTCACTTTGAAGATTTTACAGATAGATTAAACCAGATTAAACTTTCAGGGTCTGAAATGTTACGATACACTTTTTGTAGTCCTAATTTCAAAAACAAGAGATTTCACGGGATTTCAAAGGATTTTGATTTTTTAAGTAATTCTATAAAGAATTTTCTTGGATCTTTATATATAATATTATATATCTTTATATATTTCATGCGATTTTTGAGCAATTTTCAACGATTCGATGAAATTTCAGTATAAATCACATTGGATTTTCAGAAATATTTTGGAATTTGAAAATTAGCGTTTCTTTATCCACACAGTTAAAAAGAAGGGCTGCTTCTCTTTTGTTCGCAAACATGTGCGTATGAATGGGGGGATAGATAAAGAAGGGTGTAATCAGAAAATAAAAAAAGTTTTTGGCCCTACTAACTTTATGAATAAAAGATTTTTCAAAGAAGCCTTTTTTATTGAACATGAATATGGCAAAGAAGTTCTTAAAGAAATTTGGAATTTCATGACCTTAAATGTGTAGAAGATTTTTTTCAAGAATTTCCTTTGTCGTATTTTCTAAAAGTATTGATGCGTCACAAAGAAGCTACAACAACAGTTTTTATAGGAAGTCACCCTTATCATATAGTTGAGAAGAGAAGTAAATGCTCAATGAACCGTATAAATGGTAGAGTCGTTCAATACTGTTGATTTTCTTACAGTACCTTTCAAGTATTTTGCATATTCATTTTTAGAATATTTTTCATCAAAAAATTATAGTTTATAAAAATATCGAAATAACTATTTTACGAAATACCATTGTGTGTTAAAGTTTCCATCACTAACAAAAAGCTTTCATACGTATATGAAAGCTTTTTGTTAGTTGCATGAACATAATTAGAACAAAGTTATACTTTCGCCTGTTATAACGATTTATTCTTGAAGGAAAACATTAACGATACACTTCCACCCTTCGAGATTTTATCAATACTTTAACCCACGTTTCGATTCACCCCAGGTTATCGTTTCGGATTCAGAAGATAAATGATGTATTGTTGAATAATTTAAAAGCTGGTTCAAATGTGAAAATCATTTAGTCCATGTGAGCAAATCAATGATTGTTGTATAAATTACAAGAAATGGAAGCTTTTTTAAAATCTTGTAAATTTATACACTAAATCCTTAAATATCAGATTTTTATCCTAATGTGGATCAAATCTTTGAACAATGGAAAAAAATTGACTGTACATATATAGAACTCTGTAAATGCAATTGATATCAATTTTTTCTCTATTGTGCAACGTTTTCACCCATTTTTGGATCAGAATTTGACACCTTGGGATTTACTCTATAGAAATCTCAATTTGTAAAATTGTAAATTTTACAAATTTTGTGAAATTGTAAAGAATAGCATAATATTTTAAAGAATTTTAAGGAATTTCCTGGAACAAAATGTAAATTTTTAACTGAATATACATATAGAAAAAGTTTTCTTCGTTTTAGAAAATCTGATGATACAAATATTGATTTAGTTTCTTTTATAGTGCGAGTGGATTTCTACTAAATAAGAATGTGTTCATTCATGTTCATTCTAGTGTTAATAAAGGGTCGCCTTAAATTGCTGTACATTTACTTGGAAATATAATCAAGATGCTATTCTCCAAGTAGTACAAGTGTACTTTATTCAGTTCATTAAGGAAAGTGCAGAGATAACTGTAATCGACGTAATTGTATTCGCTTAAATTTGTAAACGGTATTCGGATTCTTTTAAATTAACTTGCAGTGTGTGTGTGTTAATTTGAAGTGCGTCGTGCAAGTTCCGTTTTTTTTTATACAATCCAGAAAGCAATAAAAAAGCTCTTGTTGATAAATTAATTAATTAAATTACTTTAAATATTCCTCTTGATACTTTTTTTTAGGAGCAATGGGGTTTGGACATGAGACGTGGATTAGAACCAGCTTGGGATCTTCATGGTCAATATTCCACACGTCTTTTCACAAAAGAGGCTGTGGGAATAATACAGAATCACACCACCAGTCAACCCTTGTTTTTATATATTGCTCACGCTGCAGTTCATTCTGCGAATCCGTACAATTTTCTTCAAGCACCAGTGGAATCTATTTTTATGAATATGCAGTGTGATATAAATTTGAATCGCTGTATTTACGCTGGTAAAGACATAAGGGGTCATTACGTAATCCTTTGAGGGTGGTGAGAGGGTTCAAGAGGACCTGTCATGGCCCTGTTAAGATGAAGAGTGAGAGGTGGGGGGGGGGGTAGTTAGAGAAATTTTAAGTAACATTTAAGCATCGAAATCCTCTAAAATCCCTTGAAATCTTTCAAGTCCTTATTCTAGAACCTATCAAATCTTTGAGGATGGTGTCGTGGTTTATTGTTACGATAGCGTTTACAAGGGAGGAGGGATGATCTAAAAATCGCCAAAAAAAGTGTTACGTAATAAATAGACGACCCCTAAATGTGATTTCATTAAAGCAGCTAACAATAAAATTGTAAAATAACTGTAAAATAATTTTTTGCAAAAGCTATGGCACAGGAGTTGGATTATTCTGTTGGAAGAGTGGTTGAAGCACTGAAAAAGAAAAACATGTTGAAAGATAGCATTATAGTAATTTCAACAGACAATGGTGGTCCTGCAAGTGGATTTAATAATAATGCTGCATCTAATTGGCCTCTGAGGGGTGTAAAAAATACTTTATATGAAGGTCAGTTGTCTCTAAAAGATCACTTAACTGTCATCAGCTTTAGACTATAAATCAAGGATAATTCAATATAATTGTCATATTCTACAGTAGAATTCGAAATGAATTAAGCGGATTTCTTGATTGTTCAATTATAACTCTATTGTGATATGCAGGAGGTGTTCGAGGTGTTGGAGTTCTGTGGTCTCCACTGTTAACCAAAACAGGTCGTGTAGCTAAGCAACTAATGCATATTAGTGATTGGCTGCCAACTCTATTGACAGCTGCTGGTGGCGACACTTCAAGTTTAAATATCGATGGAATTAATCTCTGGAATGCTTTAAAAGATGATGTGGAGTCTCCAAGAAATTCTGTGTTGCATAATATCGATGATGTCAATCATAATGCTGCTATCACCAGGGGAGATTGGAAACTTCTTATAGGTATGATAAAATGTGTCAAGATAACTTTAATTATTTTAATACTTGATTAATAAATGAGTAAAAGTGATTAAATCTTCTTCAAATAGGAGCAACATATAATGGAACTTGGGATACACACTTTGGCCCAGATGGACGAAATTTTCAATATAATTTCAAAGAAATAGTGAACTCTCTGGCTGGTCATTATGTTAGAGGAATAGGTATGAACCTAACAGAAGAAACAATCAATTATCTTCGAAAGGAAGCAACTCTTCTTCCATGTCCAGAAAGAAATTTTACTTTACCTCAGTGTTGGGCCTTGAGAAGACCTTGTCTTGTGAATATCACTTCGGATTATTGCGAACTTAATGACTTATCAGACCAGTAAGTTTCCTATTTTTAATTTCTAATTTTTTATATTTTATCCAGATAAAATATAAATATAAAATATAAATATAAAATATGACGAAATGAGATACAAAAGTACATAAAACTACATTCATATCTAGAGAAACAAATAAAAATAAATTTCCCGAGACATGAGAATCTTTTTGCTTCCATGATTATTTCCTTTTAAGAGCAAATAGTAAACTATGATGTTACTATTTACCGATCGTACTTTATATATTTTCTCCGACTTCTTACTTTTTGAAATAAAGAAGATATTTCAAATACTCAAGATTTCCCAAGATTTCCGCTAGATACCTTCTTTAGCTTAAAAATAAGAAGCCAGAGAAAAAAAAATATAGTGCGGTCCTTAAATAGTGACGTCATAAATGAAGTAAATTCAGTCAGAATGCGCACGAAATTATATTAATTGTGTGATGAAATTTTACAAATTTTATGTTTTCATTTTGGTTTTAGTTATCCTGAAGTTCTTAAACAGCTTAAAGAAGAGCTGAAGAAATACAGAGCAACAGCATTGCCCCCTGGAAATCTTCCTCTAGACAGAAAAGCCGATCCAAATTTATGGGGACACATTTGGACCAATTTCGGGGATTACAATGTTCCCCCTTCTGCTTCTTAATCAAATACTCTTTGATTATATACTCCTGTTGAATATAGGAGCATTTATAAACATTGTGTTTCAGGTATACAAATTCTAATATTCAAATATTTTTTTTTTTATCTTTTAAATATCTCTAACAAGATTGTTTGACGATACAAAAAACCAGGAGCCTTTTCCAATTATTCTTGGATAACTTGACCACTTACAAACAGAGTTTGAAGTAAATCTGGTGAAAAGTGCTTACTAAACTTTTCCCAATACAGGAAATTGCGTTTGAAATCGAGTTTTATCAAAGGCACGTGGAATCAAATAAAAAATAATAAAATTGTGAAGGAGTATTTCTCTTCAAAGCGGACCTAAAAATTTTCGTATTACACCCAGAAAAAAAGTTTGTTTGAATCAAATAAACGTATCTTTGATATAGGACCAAAGAAAAAATATCTTTGAATTAAATAAAATTTATTTGATTCAAAGAAATTTATTTTTTGAACTAAAAGAAAATTTCTTTGAATCAAATAAATTTTATTTAATTCAAAGATATTTTTTCTCTGGCCCTATATCAAAGATACGTTTATTTGATTCAAAAAGACTTTTTTCTGGGTGTAGCTTCGTAATATGTGAAATCATGAGACGTTTTTTTTTTATTCCGTTAAACAGAAATTGCTTCTCAAATCTTCATATATTACTAACATAAATCTGTAGAATGTGAAGAAATGGAGGTGTTTATGATCAGACTATGAAGATCCATTCATTGTCATTAACGCGAAGAAAACTCTGAAAGTAATAAATGCTAATAAACGAGATAAACGTTGATATAAATTTTATGAAGAGGAAAGAACTTTGAAATAAGTAGGTAATTTTGGTACTTAAGTTTAATCTTTTATTGCTATTATAATTACTTTTTATTTACTCTTTATTTCTAGATCACAATTAAAAAGAAAAAAAAACTATTCTAGTCTCACCGCAATCTTTGTTTACTGTACACTGAAAAAAAAGGATCTTTGAATCAAAGAATATTTCTTTGATTCAAAGAAATGGTCGGTTAGAATATGGCCGAAGAAATATTTCTTCAATTCGAAGAAATATTTTTCTTATATCAAAAGAATATAATTATTAAGACAAAGAAAAGTTTATTTGACAGGATGGAATTATGTGATTTAAGTACACATATTTTTTATTCAAAGAGTCAAATTTATTGAACTTAAGAAATATTTCTTCAAGCGTAAAAGTTAGATTCAAGAAATCTAGGCTCCTAGTTTCTAAGAAACCATTTTATTGACTTAAAATACTTCACATTTACAAGCAAAGAAATATTTATTTGTATTAAAGAAATGACATGTAAAGAAATAATTTCTTTGAGTCTATGCCTGAGTTTTTTGTTATACAGTAATATTTAATTGCATTAAGTAATAAAATACTTTAATTCAAAGAAGTGTTGTTAAAGAAATGTATTTCTTTGAATCCAAAAATCTTTTTTTTCAGTGTAGATTGTGTAGAACTGTAGATGCATGCTTGGCTAACTTCGGTCAGTTCTGGTAATATATTTTCCAGAGTTCCGAGTACTGGAAAGCTTTTTTGCCATTAAGGAAGACTTGCACGTGATTCTCAGTTTTATAACGACCAGTGCTTTTCTGCTGTCCCAGATTAACAGTTACGTTCTGTTTATTTTTTTCTTTCATGATGTAGCTTTTGCTAAATGACAGAATGATTTAACATCAATAAGCTCTTTAGACAAACAAATAATGATCACGTAAGCATCGTGTCGGTAAGCCTAAAAGCATTTTTTTTTTTTTGATTTGAACACAAACATTTTTGAAAAACTTCATCTACAATTTGGGTTTGAGTACTAATCGAAAAATAAAAGATGACTTTGCAAAGGGCAGAGTTGAATTACGAGTTACTAGTGCAGAATGAGAGATCGATTTTATAGGTACATATAGGTATGTAGTTTCATCAATAGAAAAAAAAAATAAAGAAGAATATTTAGGTTGGAAGTTCAGGAATGGTTTATTAAACAAGAAAGGTATTCTATGTTATTTCAAGAGGTTTATAAAGATTTCAAAAGATTTTCAATGATTTCGAGGGAATAAAAGAAATTTAAATCATTTTTCGGGATTTCGAAACATTTAATACGAACTCTGGGATTTTAAAAATATTGTGAGTTATTAAAAAGAATTTTTAGATATTTTTTGGTATTATAACGAGTTACCAAGGATTTTAAGAGATTTTCCAGACTTTTACGGGATTGCGAGACTTTTTTAAAGATTCAATCGATTAGATGAAAGGTGATCTTTAATCCGGATTTGGGAAAATTTGCGCTGTTTAAAACTGACCGGCGACCATCAATTATGTTTAGTTAAAAGCCTATACCTATAGTGACTTTTCATGTATAAACGATTAATTATCTACAAACAATTATAGGATTACTATCGCACACCATTTGATGGAGTAGAGTGGAAAGAGTGAATCGCGTGCTTAATTACATGCTTCACTGTGAATATCAGTAGAAATCTTTGTCAGCATTTTCAAAGTTACCTGATTATTCGACTAGGAAATTGCTGAAGTCATAGAATCTGGTTTTCCAATTTCTTAATTGTCGCTTTAGTAAATCTATAGACAAGGATCCAATCTTCAGAGCACGATCATCTCATCGTCTTTTCTTTTGAGAAATAAAGAAATAAAAATCATTCAATTACATAATATTGAAATCTAGTACAGTCGACTCTGATTCTAGAAAATACGTTATCTGCCAAAATACATATAAATGTATTTTGGCAAATAAGGTATTTGCTATAATGTACCCTTAAGCTTCTAGATTATTGGATTTTAGTTAAATAACGTTACCGTCATCTCTCGTCTTTAATTTCATTAATCTTTAAGAAGAACGTTCTTTGACGATATAATGAGGGCGAAAACAATATCAGGGGATGGAAAAATATAAGATGATAAATGGGCAATTAGATACGTAATTTTAAACCTTAAATAACAAGGTAGAAGGGCCAGGTTAATACGTAAGCACAGGTTTAATCTCTACAATAAAGCTTTTATGTATTTTTTTAAATCTGAAATCTTTAAGACCAGGACTTGCTATCGTTATTCGATTTGTCAGGATTTCTCGAGAGACTTCTTAACTCAAATATATGTCATAACTGTATTATTCCTTTTTTTATCTTCGATTGTCCTTCTCTTTCCTCTACTTAATTTTTATATTTCTTTCCAATTGGATTTAAGTTTCAACCCCAGTAGTTTATCTTTTCATTTTACTAAAGAAATATTATTATTAGATATATTTTCGCTTTGTAAACATAGAGGAATGGCTGTAAAGCAAAAAAATATTTAGTTTTAATATTCATTTTTTCACTCTACACCCACAATCTTATTTAAAAATTGAAAACCGCTGCAGAAAGAAAAATGTCTTGTTTTAATATTACTTAAGCAAAACGAAGAAATTGAATTTTTAAATTAGGGTAAGTCGGGGAGAGATGAAACACTTTTTTTTTATCGGCTCCCATTTTATGACAATGACATAGCAGCGAACTTTTTCTGCAAGTTTTTCTCATTTAAACTCTTCACTTTGAATACGAGATATTGATTTTTATAATTATAAAAATAAAAACAAAAAAATAATAAATTCGGGGTGAAATGGAATTCTGCGGGTAAAATGGAACACTCAGTTGACGTGACCCAGAAAATTTATTTGTCACACAGAATGTTACAAAATTACTCCGATAACATAGAAAAAAAGTTTTTTAATTCGCAAATCATCAAACAATTTGTTCCATCTCTCCCGAGATGGTCCCAATAATTAGTACCTTTTTTGGAAATCGGCGCAAAGAAAGCTTTCGACATAAGTTTTTGTTTACTTGTTGATGGACATATTCTATCTCCCCCCCCCCCCTTTCATCTCTCCCTGACTTACCCACCAATTTGTATCCCACACCCTTAATTCTGTATGTTTCAGTGGGAGTTTAATTTTCATGAAAATCTGAAAGGATGAGTGAAATACACGTAGTATAAGATCTATTTGGACATAAGAGATTTAACCTAAATTGATATTTTTTGGCAATATAGGTAGCAGACTTGTGATCATTTTCGTTCACGTCTGACTTGAACTTTTTTGACCCCTCGAAGCTTCTAATATTTAACAAAATCCAATACTTAATTATTTAGTATACCACAAGTCTAAGTGACTTTGCTTCTCCATTTCTGGTCAACATTTCTTGTCTTTCAATGGCTTCTGACATTTGTAAATAATACAATTCCCTTGTACGTATACAAGTAATGTGACAGGAGATTAATCACTTTTCTGATTGGATCAAGACCACTTCATTTTCGAATTTAATTATTTTTCTGGCTAAATATTTAATATTTCCGGTTTTAATTTATTTAGATCCAATTTCTTAGTGATGGATATCTTAGAATACGAAAATAAATTGCATGTAAAGATCTACGTGACGCTCTTAAATTGAGTTTGCTAACCGAGGAATACATTATGGGCAAGAATATATTCTTCAGCGAGCAAATATTGGGAATCGGGGACAAAAGCGAATTTCAAATAGAGAGTAGATTTCAAAAGTATTCGCATTTGATGGCAAAAGTTAGCTGCATATCAATGATTATATCGTAAGAAAAGTTTTTGTGTGTGGGGGAGTTGAGGGATTGAGTTTAAAATAGATGTTCCGAGGGTCCAATATATCTTTCGAAATTTTTCGACAAAATATTCTTCTCTTATTTTACCGAAAGTCGAGTTATTTTTTTTAATACAGACATCACAGTTCTTATTGTCAGAATAAATTTGGGTGATTTTAGGGAATTTCAAGAGATTTTAGAGAATCTGCTCACTAAATTAGTGACCAAGAATTATCCATAATTTCAATCTGAATTATTTTTCATATAATTTAACTTTATTAGTTGAGAAAAGATGACAAATTCCCAAAATAGATGAAATAGGTGAAAAAAAATGAATAAATGACCTGTGATTTGACATTTAAAATTGATTTTAGTATTACAGGAAAATTTGAACTAAGTTAAATTTTGCAATAAATTATATCCAGTACTCATAATATTAATTTTAAGGAAGATTCGGTTTCCACAAAAATCCACTTGTCTATTCATCTGTTAGAATTCCGATAAGAAGTCATGACGCTAAAGGATAAGCCTCAACTGGATTCCTATTTCTTTCTATAGGATTTGTGTCCAGGTCCATTCACTTTTTTCGTTTTTCTGTTCTGAAGATCTTGATACAGTAATAGAGCTTGAAATCGAAAAGGAGACTTTTACAAAGCTTGGTATATTTTTATAGAGCTCTCAAATGATCTGAATGTTTTTTTCAGAATGAATTTATTTAATAATAAATTTAACTACACGAAATTATTGCGAACAAGTGAGAATAATTTAGAAGCGAATTAAGAAACATTCCTTTAACTTTTATCATTACAAAAGAAAAAGGAATCAGATCCTAATTCCGTTTTATAAATAAACAGCCAAGTCTGCTTTCAAATTCTAGAACGCAGCTCGGAAAACAATCTATAACAAATAATCACGAACTCGAATGCAAAACTGCGAAAGAAGCCAGCTGTGAATATATTATTTGCCAATTGTCTTCGATTGGATTTCAATACTTTTATAATTTAGTTTCCATCATTCGAAACTCGAGAATTCCTAAGAATTTATGAAGATAAATATAATCTTTTTTTAGTGAGAGAGAGAGAGTGAGATTTTCCAATAATGAAATGATTAGCTTAGTATTGAATTTAAATAATGAAGGTAATTTTATAATACGTAGAGAATTAAAATTTTAAACTGAAGTGCTATTGAAAGAAGGGAATGATCGTATATCAAGTGGCCTATAATGAGTATTTATTGGATTTTCCGGACAAAGAAGCGTAAGTTGGAGGAGGCTTTAAAGCTTTTTTTTTTTGCTCACAATTATTTTTTTTATAGCAATTCCTTTTGTAATCTTGGTCCCAGATTAAAAGACAGCTTTTTCATTTTTAAATTCTTGAAACCCATCCAAATTGTTTGAAAGTATTGTCATAATGGTATAAAAAACATTTAAAAAATTATAACGAGCAAATGAAACGAGTCGCACGCGAAGTGTTTTTTGCTGTAATAAAATATAGTACACCGTAATTACATATCAAAGAAATTTTATTTTCTCAAATTTACTCATATTACAGGCTCAAGTATTCTACCCGACCTGCATAAATCTTTCTCGGAGTACAGTTTGTTACCTAAAAGAACAAGGATATATACATCACAAGTTCAGACTTCATAAATGTATTTAAAAGAAATTCTCAAGGTCAGGTTTTACTTTAGGAATCGTATTATACCTTGGGGATAAGAAAATTTTATTATCCCGAGATATCTACTTGCTTAAAATTGATAAAATAAATTATTTTACAAAGAGAATTGAATTTCTCCATTATCCTTCTCTGTAGAAAGAACTACAAAGAACTCGATTAATAAAATTACTATCCTCCCAATTTTAATTTTTCACTTTACAACTGTGACTTTCCTTCGTCACTTGAGCAGTAATTTTGATCAAACTTTCTGACTTGTACAAAGACAAGTTTTTCTAATTACACATTCTCTTTTCAGAAAAATTTCCGTCTTTTTCAAGTTGCTTCGAATTATTTCAAGAATTTCAAAACTATTTCACTGACTGCATTTTTATTCACAACTTTTATAGAATATAAAATTTAACATTTGTAGAAATATTTTCTGTTTACAGAAACATTTAACATTAAAAAAAAAAAACCGTAGAAACTCGCTAAAAAAATTTAATTTTTTATGTTTACTGTCATGTATGCTATAAACTTTATTGTCCACGTGAAAGTGGTACAGAATTGTGCAGAATCCCATAAATGTTCCTCTCTACGGTTTTATAAAAGCTGACGTCAAAGTTTGTCATAAAAATTAGAAAAGTTTAATGAGTTCCAGGGGATTAATTGTGTACTTTTTATCAGAGAAGTTTGCGGAAAAGAAAACTCAAGAGCAACTATTTTTAATGTTTATTCATTTTTTTGGGGGTTTAATTTGAAAACTCTCCTTTGAGGAAAAAACCTTCGTAGTATTAACTAAGCTTTTCCCAACACGAATTCGTGAGCCACTAAACTTATCTGCAGTATATCAAACGCAACCCTAAAAGACGACTATAAATAATTCCCCTAAAAAAAAAGATTTGTCTCTTTTGACAACAATAGCTCGTGTTTTCATTATCTTCTAAAAACTAATTACAAGCTCTTCTTTTATTCTTAAGTTATAGACGAAAATCGTAATATTTTTCATTAATTTTTCCTGAACTGAACAAATCAGGAAAATCATCGAATTTACCTGGTTCTACTAATTGGATATCTCCTGCGCCTTTTTCCACATGAACAGAAATCAATTCACATTTTCGCAGTTGTCGCTGAACGTTCTTTTAAATCCGATAACTTTCCTGCAATAATTTGAATCCTTTCTCATGATTGAGTCAAGTTGCAAATGTAAATTTTCTCACTAGAAAAAGTTTCCTCTCGCACAACAGAACCATTTTCAACAACCAAAATCATTGCAAAAAGAATAAAACTATTCAAAAATTGCGTAAATTCGATTGATTTTGAGAAAATGTTATTTGTTAATTTTAGCCTTTATTTCAATTATAATTGATATTAGCGTCGATTTTAATAAAAGAGCGACGGGGACGAGCTATCATCGGTTGCGGCTCATCGCAAACTGAAGAGAGCTTTCGAGCTTTGTCTCCGAAAAGCTCGCCCTCCGGTGTGGAATGCGCGTGAGGTGTTGAGCATTCGTTTTCAGAATCATAAGGACCTATTTTCCCTAATGTACCAATATATGCTGGATACATGTTTATATAGGCACAGGAACTCACAAACAGTAATGCATGAAATAGAAAGTCATAATAGTTATTGGCAATGCAAGCTATTTTCATATACATAGAAATTCGATCGGGTAACTTATTTCCCGCGGAATTGTTTATTTTAAAACCGGCAAACATTTCAATGAATTTTATTTGCAGATTTAATCATAATTCAAATATTCACGTTTTCAATTTGAAATTTGTCTCTCGACTCTTTGAGCTCGAATATTTCGTTCGCAATATGAAGTTAGTTCGAAGTTATGCTTACATATTTTATATTTTTATGATTCCTTTCACTAAGTGACTTGTTGATGACATGTTGATGTTTCTATAATAATTTTAAATTGATGCACTTGATTAATTATAACTATGCAAATTTAAATAGTATAACAATAATGTTGTAATAGATTATTAATATTATTGAAAATTTTCTAAGCTTTCCAGAAATTTAGTAAATTCTATGGAAAAAATTCCATCTATTCTAAATTTTTGAATTTATGAAATCTTGTAGGCGAATCTCATATATTTATGCTCTGAATATGACATTTTCAGCAGGAACCTTTGTCATGAACCGGAGTTACTTAATCTTTGTCACGTGTGTTATTTCACTCCAAGTCAAGTTAAATATTTACTGCATGTTACCACACATAATTTTGGAATATGATATGTCCTCTTATTTTCATCTTCTCATTTCTGTACAGGATGAAGCAAGTGACAATTGATTCATTGGGTACCCATAGAGAAATTTATATATATATTTGTAGCATTTAATCTAATCTTGTAGAATAATGTTCTAATATCATCAATTTACTTCAAATTGCCGAGTTTTTTTTATCGCAAAAAATAGTTCTTACAAAAAGTAATGAACTGCATTTCTTGACATGTTAGAAAAACAGGTTTTTTGCCCTCAGCGAAGATAACATGTTACCCTAAATCCTAAACTCTTTCTGTATTGCTGCGTCAGATTAATCGATGGCGAAATTTAAGCTGACGAAGCTTAAGTTCTTTGTTCACCAAAGTGCATCGATTGCAATACTTGAGTTGAAAGACTGGTCATCTTGTGAAAAACTGTGAAAAACTGAAAATTCCTAAAATCTTTCAAATCCTTTAAAACTCCTCAAAATTCCTCAAAATTCTTGCAATTTCTACAACTAACTTAAAATCGTTAATTACTGTCACTGGAACTGTGGAAAATTTCAGTGACTTTTTCACTTTCTAATTGGAAAAAGTCTTAATAGAAAAAATCTATTACCAGACATTACTTAGAAAGCAATATAAAAAGGAAATTCAACTACATTTTCTTTCTCCAAGATTCTTTTTATCTTTTTTACAAAACTCTGATTACGTGGATAGATAGTACTATACTAATCAATGATTCGTAAACTCCTTCAAAAGCTGCATTATCTTCTTTATTTAATTAGACTCTAATTTTGTAATTAAAATTTAAAATCAACTTCCCGTTTAATTTTATTATATTTACACTCGAGAGCTAGTTTCTTCCCTTATCTAGTTATACAATTATTTTTAAAATTCCATCTTTTGAATCAATGTTGTTAAATTTAAATAGAAATCTCTCAATTTTATTAATGTCGCGAAAAATTTTCAAATAAACTGTTTCCCTCCCTTCTTTAGATGAATAGACTTACAATCAGTATTCCATTGAAGTTGGCTTTAACTCACTCGAAAACTTTTCGTCTAACAAAAAGAAACTTTCAACTTAGTTAAGGTCAAATAAAACTACTGAAAGAATAAATTGATGCAATATTTGCACTCTTACATTTTTGAAGTATTTTGGAAGTAAATGTAGGATACTATCCTACATTTTGTAGGATAGTATCTCGAATAAAATACGTTAAATATTTGCATTTTCCTATTGTTTTAAAGAAATTATAGAGGGGTACCAACAATAGATGAAGGTGTCAACAATTATTAGTGCTTTTACTCTACTTCTCTTCTTTTTCGGGACTTCTATTTGTCATTTCTGTACAACATATGAATATAAACGCTGACATTTAGCTTTACAGTCGAAAATCAAATTCCGAGTCCTGCGTAAAAGTTTCGGCAGGAATAAAATTCTATTACACAGAATTTTTTCCTACACTCGACAGCGACTCGATCCTTCCAGTCATTCACCACTTTACCAATTCAAATTATCTTCGAGCCGCCAGTTCTATAAAGGCTATTCAGAAAAATATTTTTCGAATTCAACATCCGGGAATCGTTTGAACCATTAATAATGCAATTCTGTTTCCTAGCGTTATATTTTCAGCATTGTATAATGCTGAAGTTTCAAGGATTCATAGATAACAGAAACAGAACCTCTCAACTTTCGTATTTCAGTAATTATAATAATGCCCACGAATTTCCTCTTCAAGAAGAAACTTGTTTTTGCTAAGTATGAAAAGTTGAGTAAGCTTTCCGTGTAAAAGGAACATTCATGTCTCTTTCAATAAATTGAGTACAATGCAGCCAATGAAAATCCAACGTAAGATAAAGTAAATATACGGTATGTTTCTAGGAAAGAAAAAATTCAAATAAATAATATACCTGTATCTTTTTTTTACGATCACAGCAAGAGCTGCAAATCACCGACACGTAGGGTTTTCCAGTGCATAAAAATTTCGTTAGTTGGAGTATACAATTTTCTAGAAAGCTTGGTCTGCTATTATACACCATGAATGGGGAAGGAATAAAAAGGAAAAAGGTAAAATATCTAGATATGAATCGGTTAAAATCGATTAACTAAAAAATGAATTAAAACGGTCTGCAGTGGGCTATGTTGTAGTGAATAAAAGTTGTAACATAATTAAAAATTTCTGCAGTAATTAAACTTTTCAATGTTCATTGTTAAATTTAGAGAAGATTTTATGGGATTCCAAAAGAAATAAAAATAAGGATTGCAAGAGATTCTAAACGATTCAAATAATTGTTCAGTAAAATATTTTCGTAGATATTTGGAGAAATTTTCCATAATCAAAA